>VZTR01003441.1:232105-245256 GCA_013400775.1 Chaetops frenatus
GCTAGATGAAAAACTGGACATTAGGCTCCAATGTGGACTTGCAGCCCAGAAAGGCAACTACCCTGGGCACCATAAAAAGCAGTGTGACAAGCAAGTTGAGAGAGGTGGTTCTACCCCTCTACTCCTCTCCTGTGAGACCCTACTTGGAATATTGTATGCAGCTCTGGGACTTCCAAAAAAAGAAGGACATGAACGTATTGGAGTAGGTCAAGAAGAGGGTCATGAAAGTGATCAGGAGGTGGGAACAACTTTCCTATGAAGAAAGGTTGAGACAACTGGGGTTTTTCAGCCTGGAGAAAATAAAGGTCTGGGGAGACCTAATTGAAGGCTGACTGAAGCCTTTCAATACTTAAAGGACACTTACAAGAAAGAAGAAAAAAGTCTTTTTACCTGCAGTCACAGAATGTGGGGCAATTGCTTTAAAATGAATATGGTTAAGTTTAAATTTGACATAAGAAATACATTGTTTACAATGAAGGTGGTGAAATACTGAAACAAGTGGCCCAGTGAAGTTATGGATGCCATTGGAATTGTTTGAGATCAATTTGTATGGCGCTTTGAGCAATCGACAGTGCAAGATGTCCCTGGTTTTGGTTGGGACTTTGCACTAGATGACCTTTCAAGGTCATCTGCAACCCAAACAATGACTCTATGATTCTTGTGTCTGACTGTTCAGAATTACTCCAAAAGTTACAAAAACTGGTAAATACTGGAGGGGGAAAAAAAGCTGCTATTGAAGTAGCAGATGTGAAGCCAAGTGTGAAGAACTGCAGAATAATTTCAGAATACCAACTAGGTACTAAAAGAATGGCAGATGAATGTAAATTAAGATAAGTGTAAAGTGATGTAGAAAATCCCATATTCTTATGCACAGTCACTGGTTCTAATTGGATGGTTCCATACTAGATGAGATCTTGACATTATAATTGTTAGTTGTATACAAAATATAAGTACAGTAGTTCTTAAAAGATTCACATGATAGGAATCATTAGAGAATTAATTCAGAAGATAAAGAAGAATGAGTTTTTGCTATTTTAAAGTCTGTTGCGAAACTGAAGACTCATGTCTACGGAAGTATGAAAGGGGTGATAATGCAAAATATCTTCCATATGAAAAAATGAGTAAGTTCATATTTAAATGTAAAGTTATACTGAATCTGGAAAAGATCTAAAAGGAGGGCATAGAGGAGGGAGGATCTGCAGTAATTTCAGAAAATTAGTGGCATGGTTATTGCATTTTAGAGTCTGATGGTTTATTAAGTTTTCTGTTACAAGGACTGAGAGGGTTCCAGCGAAACTAGAACACTCATCCTTAAAAAAAAACAGACAGAACCATAAGCTAGGAGGATGAAATAAACTAAAAAGCATATAATAGGTCACATATACCTATCAAATAAGAATTGAAGTTAAAAATAAAAATCAGTTCCTCTCAGAAGAATGGTGTGGATGTCAAAAAAGGAATTTTTTTTTATATTTAGGACCACTGAACTCTGATTAAAAACAATAAATTTAACATAAATTATTGTTCCTTATCAACACCATAGTTATCCATCATGAAAATATTTGCTACAGCTGTTAAGTAGATAGTTCAGAAGGAAGTTTACCCTCCAGAAGCCTAGACGTTATAGATACTGTCTTTAGGTAAAAGAGAGAGAACAGAGACACTTCTAATGAATTTCTCCTAATCTAAGAAAGATACTCACTACAAGTAAGTTAGACTCTGTCTTAGATGAAGAGCTTTGTGATAGCTAAAGATGACCTAAACTAATACATGTCTAAGTAGCTGAAAGTTACTGAATACACCAATTTCTTTAATAATAATATGTAAACTGTAAAACCACTTTTGTGTTTTGAGAATCTTATCTACTTTTAATTTTACAAAGTGTGAAACATTTCAATGGAAAATAGATGTTAGTAAAACCTGGTTTGGTTAATGAGTTACCCTATTGGAGTCAAAACAATAAAATCTCTACAGTTTCTTTCACAAGATACCAAATGAGTTTAAATTGCAGAACTCAATAATTCCTAATGAGAAAATATGAAATTGAAATTGTATCTGCATTGTTTTTCCCATGTATATATATTCCCAAAATAATAACACAGACTGGGATGTCTATGCAGTCCTGAATATAATTCTGTTCAGACTTTGAAACTGATTTCGCTGCATTTGGACATTTAATTGCCAGCTTGTTAGTTACTACCTTTAGGCAGAGGCTGTCTATTAAGTAAATAGTGAAGGAAGCAGTAGTTTATTAGTTGTTACTTAACCTGAACAGTGTTATTACTTAAAAGGCTGAGAAAAAATGACAATGCCTTAAGTAGGATTAATTGGAACATGTTATTTCCCTGGGGTTCATATTAATGTCACCAAGCAACTTTTGAATTAGTAAAAAGGAATCTTCCTACTCAAAACACAATAGAAGTTCATATTCTTACTTCATTAGATGTATACTATTAATTCATATATTTATATCTATTATTATGAATGTTAATATGTCAGCATCTGTGCATGTGTATTGTATATGTGAGTGAACAGGAATTAAAAGAATTTACTGATTCTCAGCATCACAGAGTGGGTCTGGTTAGAAGGAACAAAAATGGGTACACTGGCCCAATCTCCCTGCTCAATCATGGCCATCCCAGAGCACATTGAGTAGGACTGTGTCCAGTGATGGAGACTTCACAGCCTCTCTAGACAATCCATTCCCATGGGTGGTCACTCCCACAGCAAATAAATACTTCCTCATATTCAGGTGTACATCAGTTTCTGCCCATTGCCTCTTGCTCCATTGCTTGTCATCAGTGTGAAGGGTCTGGCTCCATCCTCTTCATTTGGAAAATGGCTGACCACTTCAGGGGTATAAGAAAGGGAATTCAGCAGAAGAGACTTTCTGGCTACCATAGGTTCCCTGTATATGTTTGTACATGTATTCAATATTATCAATTCATCTATGAAACTTGTGGTTTTACCCAGTCAACAGCTGAGCCCCACAGTTTCTTGTTCACTCTCCTGCAGTGGTATAAGAAGGAGAATCAGAAGCGTAGAAGTGCAAACACTCATGGATTGAGATAAAGACAATTTGATAAGGCAAAAGCTGTTTATGCAAGAAAAATAAAATAAGAAGAAATTCATTCACTACTGCCCACTGGCAGGTAGATATTCAGCCATCCTGAGGAAAGATTGGTTTTATCAAGAGTTAACAGCTACTTGTTAACACTTCAAATGTTAGCCTTTTTCTTTCCCCTAACTTTTATTGCTGAGCACAACATCACATAGTCTGGGATATCCCTTTGATCTGTTGGGATCAGCTATCCCAGCTGTGTTCTTTCCTTGTGCAGCCCTAACCTACTAAGAGATGAACTGAGAAGCAGAGAAATCCCTAACTCAGTGTATGCGCTTCTCAGCAATATCTAAAACACTGGTGTGTTATCAACACTGTTTTGGTCACAAATTGTAAACATTGCACCACACAGGACTCTGTGAAGAAAATTAACTCTACCTCAGCCAAAACCATTGCAGAAGTGACAGGATGCACCTTCCATATGCCTTCAAGAGACAGTACCTATTGACACCAGATGGTGTGTACCTGGACAAGTGGGGTAAGATTGTTATGGGAAGCAAACTGGCTGCGCTTATTAGCAAAATTGTAAACTATATCTGGCAGGGGAATGGTGTGACAGAGAAGAATCAGGAAACATCAACACTTTAGGAAGTATCAGGAAAATAGCTGTTAATTGTCCTAAGGGACTTAGGGAGAGCTGGTCCCAAGCCAATAGCCCAGCTGAAGTGCTTCTATACCAGTGCACTCATGCTGCATGGGAAACGAGCAAGAGGAGGAGGAAACCATGATGGGATTAGAAAACTATGACCTAACTGCTATTATGGAAACATGATGGGAGGGATGAGTCACACAACTGGAATACTGCAATTGAGGGCTATAATTTTTTTTAAGAGATTGTCTTGGAAGGAGGGTTGGATGTGTTTCACTTCATGTTAAAGTAGGAATAGACTGTGAAGGGCTGCCACTAAGAAACAGCCACAAAACGGCTGAGGACCTGTGGGTGAAAATCGGGGACTAAACCAATAAAAGACACCTTGTGGTTGGGGTCTACTACAGGCCACCTGATTGGGGGTAGCCTCTTAATGAGGCCTGCTTGTTTCAGATACAGGAAACACCATGCTCACCAACTGTCATCCTGAGGAGGGATTACAGCCACCTGGATGTCTCCTGGGAAAGGAATACAACGGGCTTCAAGCAGACCTGGAGACTATTGGGGTGTGTTGATAATAACTTCCTGGTCCAGGTACTGGACAAGTCAACTAGCGGAGAAATGTTACCGGGCCTGGTGCTCACCAGTGAAGATGAGCTCATGAAAGAAGATAAGATAGGAGGTTTCCTGGGCTGCAGCAACCATGCCCTGGTTGAGCTTGTGATCTCAAGAAATATGGGCCTGGCAAATAGCAAAGTCAGGACCATGAGCTTCAGAAGTGATCTTCCACCTATTTAAAGAAATAGTAGATGATGTCCAGATGGCTTTGAGTATCTCACAGAATGAAGATTCTGTGACCACTTTTGCATTTAAGTGTCTGTCAGTAACTAAAAAGAGACAATTATTATCACTTTTGAAATCCTCTAAAGTGAGAACAATTCCAGGTACGCCCACAGTTTGGTGGAGAAGTGATAGAGAGCAGTCCTATGAAGAAGAACTTGGGTGTGATGCTCGATGAAAACCTCAACATAAGCTGGCATTGTGCACTTGCAGCCAAACAAATCTAGGGCTGCATCAAAAGCAGTGTGGCTGGCAGGGGGAGAGAAGTGAATCTGTCCCTCGCTCTTCTTAGACCCCACTTAGAGTACTGCATCTGACTCTGGAGTTCCCAATATAAGAAGGACATGGAAGTTTTCAGTCCAGAAGAGAACCAGGAAATTGATAACAGGACTGAGGCAACTTGCCTATGAAGACAGGGTGAGAGTTGGATCTGTTCAGCCTGGAGAAGAAAAGGTTGCATGGAGATGTCATAGTAACCTTCCTGTATTTGAAGGGGTTCTACAGAGAACTGGAGAAAGATTCTACATCAGGAATTGCAGGGGTAAGACAAAGGTACAAACTGAAAGACAGGAAGTTTAGGGTAGATATTGGGAAGAAATTAATTACTGTCAGGGTGGTGAGACACTGAGACTGCTTGCCTAGGGAAGTTGTGGATGTCACAAACCTGGTAGTGTTCAAGGCCAGAGTGGATAAGGCCTTGAGCAGTTGGAGCTTGTGGGAGGTGTCCTTGCCTTGGTAGGGACGTTGGAACAAGGTGATATTTAAAGTCCCATCTAACCCTTAACATTTTATGATGCTATGATTCTGTTTGTTATTTTGGAGGGAGAGGGTAATTTCCTTTTAGAAATTATGAAACTAATTCCTGCTTTTATATTTTGAACCTAAGTAGATTCAATTTGGAAGTAATTTATCTTTCTCAAGCTATAGGAAAAATAAGACACAAACTTGAAATGATCTGCTGGTTTATCTGTAGATCTGTTTATCTGCATAACTTCCTCCTGATGCTGAAGCTAATTATATGGGAATGTTTGAATTCCCTTGCAATCAGTTCCAAACATATGGAAGAAAGTCTTAATTTGAGCTTTCTTTATTTGTTGTTTAACCTACTTGTAATTTGTTATCATTTGGAACTTATAAATAAATAAATGCCAATTGATCCATCATCTAGTGGGTCCCAATAGGCAGTCTGCCTGGAGACAGGATTTTTCCACTAGGATAAATTTTTCTCAAGTGCTGGAAGGAACACAGTAGAGAAATATTATGAAAGAGATTAAGTGATGCATTGCATCTGGTTTTAAAATTCTTCTGGTGGGATTCCTACAGGACTTTGCCTACAGCTTTCCTTAACCATTCACACTTCATATGGTAAAAATGCCATGTGATCAAGGCTGAAATGCATAATCCTAACACAAAAAAGAGAGTGCTGGTTGAGTGTATGTACCCAGTAAGAGATCCCAGATAAACATGGGCTGTTCTAATCTCCATATATTGTTCATAATTGTACAGAAAGGAATAATTCTCTAAAGATATTTACTTACTGGCCTAAAATATCCTTTCAGTGAAAACTTAATTTTCATTGAAAAATATACATAGTTTGCCTGTTTTCCTGGACCAGAGAGCTGGATTAAATGCTGAATGTACTGAAAAGATACTAATAAATATTTTGTATCTCATTTTAGTTTTAGGTATTTTTTAGAAAATCTGCACATGTTGGTGAGCTGCAGTAAAGAGTAGAAGGAAAGGAGAAGGTGGTGTAGCTCCTAAGTTGAGACTTTTGTTCCAAGGACTACCAACAAACCTGTGGAGCAGATTTGCAAATGTGTAAAGTAGGATCTTATATATGAAAGGTCTAATTGCTCATACAGTTGAATATTTGGTATTTCCAGAAGACATGAGTGACGGCCAAAAAAATAATGAAGTAAATAATGTAAACAATACTACTGATACACTTGGGTCAAAGACTTAAGGAATTTTTTTAAATCGACATTGGAAGAGAAATTCCCGAGAAATATACTTTATTGACAAAGGAGTTAATTCAGATATACCAAAAAAGAGAAATTCATAGCTTCAATACCTTTCAATAAATAAACCCAAAATAATAGTAACTGTGTTCCACAAGTGAAAAAGCTAATTAAAAAAGGGTTAATATTCTCTGTTACAGATGATCAAGGAAAGAAGACAGAATAAGAGACCTTAATGAATTAATATGAAACATTTCTGCATACTGGAAAGAAATATTTGAATTAATTATGTTACGTTGTCAGATATTTTGAACTGTAAATACAGTGTTATAGAAGAGAGTTTCCAGAGAAATTTTTGCAGCCCCTTCAAGGGCCAATACGTCATAGTTTTAAAAATAATTTCTTGCAATGTACTATGTGATATTGATGACGTATATTGGTTTAAGAGGTGTATGTGTTCAGGTTAAATATCATTGCATTTTTACATTTCTATTCAGCACTAGATGGCACTCTGAATTTGAACTGTAACATTTTTTTCTTTTCTCCTTAGAATACAGGGAACATGCTACCTTCATTCTGTAAGTAAAATCATCATACAGATTAATCAAATAATTTCAATTTTTCCTAGTGCAGTAGTAGGAAGTCTCCTAAGGCCTATTATCATGCTATCAAGTAATAAAGAACATAAAAGAAAGAACCAGTCAACTTATAATATATTGAGATACTCCCACTGAATTTCAAAAGCTTCTTTAAACTAAAAAAAATATTTTATGTTATTAAATGTTTATTACAATAATCTAGGTTGCTTAATGTACAAAACTTAAAAACTTTAGGATTTAAATTTAAATGTAGCTACTAGCTTGTGCTTTAAAATAGTGGGAACTTAGTAGAACTCTCAGTGCTGTTTATCTGTAATTCAGGTTCAAAATACTAAGTCATTTTTATACTTACATTTATACAGTCTAAACATGGTATTCAGACACATGTTTTACTTCCAGATAGTAAAATGTTTATAATAATTATGAAAAATAGATAAAGAATAATATAAACTCTTTAAACTTACTAGAATTTATAAAGGATCCCCTCTCATTGTCTTGCATTTCTTAGCAAGAGACCATAATTTTTTTTTTCCTGGATATGTTACCATATGTCTAACTTTTATGTTAACTGCTGCAAAATTGGTAAAAGAATGTCTATTTTTCAGATGCTTACCTCTTGATATATACTTTTATCTCTGTGTACTGCTGTGGGGCTTTCAAATACATAACATAATTTTAAATAAAATTTTAAAAGACAAATAATTTCAAATCAAAATTTAAATATAAAAATTTTGGTTTTTTGAATATCATGAATAAAGCTTTTAAGGACCACAAAGAGCAGTGTATATCTCAGAGTCAAAATATAAGAACACATGGTAAGGCAAAAAATACAACTGTCAGAATTAGATGGAAATAAATTTTGAAATCCCTATGCTGTTTTTAGAACAGCTATTATGTCCCAGGATTATTATGAACTGTCTATTAACTCAGCTTCTACTCACGATTACTTATTTTGGTCTTTCAGTGTCTATCTTAGGACATGTAGTTTCCAAGTACCAAAAGGATTGTACTATTTTTATGTTTCTGTTGCATTCTGTATATAGATTACTGATCCTGGTATAACCTGACATGTGCTCTGTTATCTGGTGCTTGTTACTAAATTAAGACCTTATATTATCTGTATATTTTATGTTAGTCTAAGACTACCTTTCAGAGCATAATATCTAACAGATTACATTCTAAATCAAATACATCAGTTTAAATACCTCAAAAGCAATGCTAAATGAAATCTAAGACAGTTAGCAGCCAACATCCTTTAGTTATTTCTTTATATTAGAATCACAAGACTTTTTCTGGAAGAAAAATGTCCTGTTTATAAACATCCAAATATATTTTTATGACTATATGGTCATGGAGTGGTTTGGGTTTGAAGGGAACCTTTAAAGATCATTTAGTCCAATTCCCTGGCCATGGGCAGGGAAATCTTTTGCTAGGTCAGGTTTATTAAAGCTCCATCCTATCTGTTTTTGAACGCTTTCAAGGACTGGGCATCCACAATATCACTAGGAAATCTGATCCTACTTCTCTTCACCCTTCTTGTAAAAATATTTCTTCCTTATGTCCGTTTGACTGCCTCTGGGGTAATGGAGTTGTGAAAAAAATATGAAAAATAGTATCACTAAAGTGAGGTATTTCTCTTTCTCCATTTACTGCATAAGAGGTTTACGTAAGTTAAAAAAACTCTTCTGTGCTCACCCAAAAAAGTAAATTCTTTGTTAAGACAGGAAATAAAAAGAAGGTGTCAAGGTGTGCCAGATGTGTATGCTTGTTACTAGCTGACAATTGTAAAAATGGAGTGCCCAAGGGACTGGAGAGTGTATCTTACTGAGTTAGGAAAACCAAACACCAAAAATTTGATTTAACTGTTCTAACAACCAGAATATCACAGATCTTTGTTGTGTAAGTTTGTGGTAAGTGTGTAAGTTGTGTAAGTGTGTAAGTTGTGTAACTTATATGTTTGTGTAAGTTGTGGTAAAACTTTACTTTTTATGACTCTGGCTCTGTTTTGAGCCAAAGTTAATATCTGTGTGAATTAAGAGTTTTTAGATCAAGCCCACAATGTCAAGACTCCGAAGTGTGTTGTAGATACTTTTCATACTTCTGTACTTATCACTGAATCGTATTAAAGTGTAGGCAGTAAGCATCTGAGTGCATGTTTGCAAAAAGAAAACAACATGCCAATTAAATATATCTTCAGGACCTGGCAGCCTTGTTTGGTAGGTTGGCTGAATCATGTTCTTAAACCTATAGGTAAATTCCTCTCTCCTCTATTTTAAGAACACTGTCAGCCAGTCTGAACAAACACAGCATGTTTAAAGACTTGCTTTTAGCTATGCAAGGATTATCTTAGGATTCATAAATTGACATCTGATTCATCAAGTTCAGCAAGCACACTGTTAGTCTGCCTATCTGTTCAAAAACTGATTAGTTTCTGTGGCTAAATAAAGTGAATATTTTTGAGGAACACATTCAGTTCTGGTAGCTCAGGGTGCAGCTGCAGTTTGAGCTGCAGGTTGAGCTCTGAGGGGCAGGAGACCAAGCCCCAGCCAAGAGGCTTTGAACTGCTGACCCTTTGCAGAACAGAGGGCACAGGGGGCTGTGGCCCAGCCAGGTGATTGGGCACTCAGAGACACTGCAGGAGACAATAATCCTAGACTTTCTCACTGAAACTGTGAGGGTATGGAAGCCCAGGTTTTCCTTTGGTTGGGGCCCCTCCTTGGAGACACCAGCTTGAGCTGTTACTTTATTGAGTTATTGTGTTAAACTCTTTGAAGGACAGGGACATTTGGGCCTCTGCTTTGGGATACCTGTTGTGGAGCTGGTGAGGACACCTGATCAGACTGTGTGTGAGTGGGGTGTGTAGCTGTGGAGGGGCTTCAGTCCCAGCACCAGTGCTGCAAGTGTGACTGCCTGTGTGGATCCTGGCTGTTCAGACAGGGGAGTTTCCTTAATAATATAAGCATGTTGTCATTTTTGGAGGAGAAGATGGAGGATTTTTTTATGTACCATTTATTCATATTTTGGGACCCTAAAAAACATGACCTTAAAGCATATTTTTTTCTTAAGGATCCTAAGGATTCTTTTTTATTCAGAGCTTACAATGCTTCTCAGCATGAGTATTACTTTAAACAACCCGTGCAGATGCAGCTGTACCAGGTTTTGGTACCTAAATTAGTTCCTCATAATGATGGGCAGCCAAATCTAAGCAAAAGTGTTTTGAAGGCCACTCTAATCTAATACATAGAAAATGCGGAATCTTCAAAATAACGTCTTCCTCTTCTATTTATAACCTAATAATGCCACAATAATTTATTTTTTTTTTTATCAGTCTAAGAAATTGCCTAGTTATGTGCTTTTTCATAATCATTGATTTTACAAACATGATTTTTCATTACATTGAGTTAGTTAAGAGTTTTCAACAAAACATCTTTTTATAGGTTGACAAAGAGCCCGAACTTTAAATTAATGTCAGTGGACTCATTTTAAAAAAATAAGAAGTGCTATGAAAAAACATGCAAATCTTATAATAAAAACAAAAAAAATCCACAACCAGGCATAAGGAAACAAATTGATTTTTCAGCCTAACTGATACAACTCAAATTCAATGAAAATAATGAGAACTAGTCTATCTATTCTGACATTGTAGTTCATTTATGGAAAAAATGACAAATACTGTATTACACAGACAATCTGTTTGAAAATTACAGTAAAATGAGAAGCTGATTTTCTGAATATCAAACTTATATAAGTTATGTTTTAATTACATATCCAGTAACCTGTCCCAATCAATATTACAGGACACAAAGTCCAAAAATTTTCTGGAATGTGATAGAAAACAAGTTTTGGTTCGTAAAATACTAGTTCACAGAGATGCATCTGGTTTAGAATTATTCTAGTTACAAGCAACAGAGCAATTGAAAATCTAAACTTGTAAGGTAATTTTTGTGAAAATAAAAACAAAGAAATACTTCACTATTTTGAGGGAAGGAAGCAATAAAAGTTATTGAATGACGATAATTAATTCAAAAAACAGTACTGAGCAGTCAGAGGAGAAAAAAAATGAGGGTCTGGTAAAATATAGCCCTCTGAACTTTAATATTTACACAGATATTGAACAAATTATTCAATTTATTATACACATTTAAAAGGATGAAAATAAAGAATTAATTTATCAAGACAAAAATATGGCAAAGAGCCTCTTGAGTGATACAGATGAAAGTCCTACTTCTTCGAAAACAGCTATAAAAGTTACTTACCAATATTTTTTCATAGGACTGGTAGAGCATTTAAAAAAAATCCTACAGAGCATGCATTGAGATAGTTTTACTAAATAGTTTCTCTAACAAGCTGAACAGTTGAATAGAGACATGGGTTATAAAATTTGTGTATTATGTCACAATTGCAAAGGTGAAAACAAACAGAAAGAAGGATCAAAATTCAGAATTATAAATTTGAGGCATGGTTGATAACAATAAGAAATTTTTCACAATTTTTAAAAGAGAAAATAAAAGAGGAAATTTCTTCAATAAGGAGTAGATGCAATATTTGTGAAAAAGAGCAAGAAGCTGTCAAATATCAAAACCTGACTGGGAATCAGAAGTCTAAAGCAATGGCAAACCCAGGAAATCTGGGATTTGTTAAGAAGAAAGCTGCATGTATATCATAACAAGCAATTCAATTTCCTCTTTTTTTTTTTTTTTAAATGATAATATTGTTGCTTCTGGCCAATAAGATCTTAATTTTGAAGTCTTGAATAGTATTAAAAATATGGACAAGTTGGAAAAATCCAGAGGAGGGCACTAACTGTGCACAAAAATTAAAAATAAGCCCTCAGATATGGATTAAGATAGGATTTAATCTAGGAATTGAAAGACTAAATGCAGGGTGGAAAAAGAAATGGAATGGGATTTGAAAACATAATCTCAGTATGTAACAGGTAGTTAGAAAACAGCTCACTAATTTGTTGTGCTTCATAACCAATGGGGTAGCACTAGTAGAAAACATCCAATTTACCCTTCCCTTTTCCCCTATACATCAGGCTTGTGACTTTGTTGAGTGATATCATGAGGGAAAGATACTTGCTTGTATATTTGCAGCTTTAGTATGAAATAGCTTCCTACAGGTTTTTATCAACACCCTCAGTTACAGAGTCAGAATAACCAGCTCTTCAACCAATCTTCATTAAAAGATGGCAGTAATTTACTAGAATGAACAAAATTTTAAAACCAAACTAATTACATTGTGTAACTGTCTGGCTAGTAACATTAGAAACATGTTATATACCTAATTAAAGGACCTCTTATAATCTGAAATCTTCTTAAAAAAATAAAAGGAAATCAATGATAGCATTTTTCCTTTTTTTATATAGACAGAGGAAAACATGTACATGCTGAAATGCTTGGTTTGCTCTCTGAAGACTGCTATCTCACATATGTCTGCTTCCCAATTTCTGCTTGCTTTGAGGAAAAATTTTTTTATTCATTGACACCCTTTGTATCAGCTAACTGTCCTTAATACAGTGATAAAGGGTAAAACCTTAGCACACTCATTCTGTGAGAAAATAGGCAGCCATGGCAAGGTCCATACCTTGCTGTGCCAAGCCTTGTGCATAGTAATTCCTACAGGAGGTACTGTAAATCATAGTCCACACTAATTTTCTTTCCTGTCTAGTGCACATGATTACTGAGGTCTAAGTTCTGGAGAGAAAGTTGGTACAAAACCTAAATCCTAATTCCCAGTTTCTCCTAGGTTTCTCAACTTTCTTAATACAATGGCAGGTTGTTAAGTTTTTTGCACTGTCCGAGGTCAATGATCCCTTCTGAGAATAGGAATTTTATATATATGAATTTGTGGACAAATAATTTGGTTAGTGTTCAATGGCAAAACTGGTAAATAAATAATCATACAGAAGAAAAAAAAGAATTACAAATGTGTGTATTTTTCAACACCTTCAGCATCAATTCAACCAGAAGATGCTAATGCTGAAATTATATGAATAATCATTTTGTATTAAAAAATAGTGTATATATATTAATTTAATT
>VZTR01003442.1:0-30815 GCA_013400775.1 Chaetops frenatus
AATGTAAAAGTCTTATTGGTGTTACTGCCGATAGCACCAAATATCGAGAACTCTATAATTTCATGATCACTCTGCCCCAAGCGGCCTCCACCTACCACATCTCCCACCAGCCCATCTCTATTTTCAAGCAACAGATCTAACATACTCCCTCCCCTGGTGGGCTCACCCACCAGCTGCAACAAAAAGTTGTCCTCCATACACTCTAAAAATTTCCTGGACTGCCTCTATTCTGCTGCATTAAGTTCCCACCAGATATCTAGCAGGTTGAAGTCACCTACAAGAACAAGGGCTGATGATCCTGAAACATTATCTAGCTGTTTATAGAATAAGTTGTCTACCTCTNCCTCTTCTTCCTGGTTGGGTGGATGATTACAGACTCCCAGTAGGATGTCAGCCTTGTTGGCCTTCCCCTTAATTCTTACCCATAGGCATTCAACTTCATTAATGTCAATGCCTATGGCGACAAAAGTCTCGTTAATATAAAGGGCCATCCCTCCACCTCTTCTCCCTTTCCTGTCACTTCTGAAGAACTTGAAGCCATCCAGTGCAGTGCTCCAACTATGTGAGTCATCCCACTACGTTTCTGTGATGGCAACTACATCATAGCTGTGCTGTTGCACCATGGCCTCCAGCTCTTCTTGTTTGTTACCCATCCTGTGTGCATTGGTATACAGGCACCTCAGCTGGGCTACTGATTTCACCCCTAACTCAGGCTTACCACCCTTAGGCCTGCTTCCAGACAGCGCAGCTGCATCCCCTTCCCTCTTCAGACCTAGTTTAAAGCCCTCTCAATGAGGTCTGCTAGCTCATGAGCTAAAAACCTTCTGCCCTTAACAGAGAGATGTATCCCATCTGGTTCCAGCAGGGCAGGTGCTGTAAAAGTTGCTCCCTGATCAAAGAATCCAAAATTTTGCTGATGACACTAACCCTTGAGCCACTTGTTAATGATGTGAGTTCTCCTATCTCTTTCATCATTTTTGTCCATCACCAAAGGGACTGAGCAGAACCTGTCCTATCAACCACTTGACCCAGTGCCCTAAAGTTCCTTTTAATTGCCTTGACACTCCTCTTTTTGATCTCATCACTGCCAGCCTAGAGTTTCAACAGTGGGTAATAATCAGAGGGCTGAATCAGCCCAGGAAGTCCCTCAGTGAGATTTCATACCCAGGCAGCAGACCTCCCTGTGGGATGGGTCCAGTCAACATATGGGGCCCTCCGTTCCCCTCAGAAGGGAGTCACCTACTACGATTACCCTTCTTGTCTTCTTGATGTTAGAGGTGGTGATCCATCTTACAGATGAATTATAATTGGGAGGCTCACTGGGCAGATAATTTTCCTCTAAATCATCTGTCTGGCTCTCTAGATCTAGGGCCTCATTCCTATTCTGAAGTGGCACCTGGCTAGGGGATGGGGGTCAGGAGGAATTTCTATTTTTACCTCCCCTAACAGAGACCCATTTCCACTCCCCTTCATCTACCAGGTGCCCTTCTATTGCTTGAGAGTGGGAGGCATATGAGTTCTCTGACTCTTGGTGGGCCTCCCTTAAAGATGAAAGGGCTGAACTCCACCAATCTATTTCCCTTTCACTTTCCCTAATGCTCCTTAATCTTTCAACTTCCTCCCTAAGCTCAGCCACCTGTGAAAGGAGGTCGTTCACCTGTTCACACCACAGGCAGGCCTCCCCCACAATGCCCCCTGAAACCACTGATAAGCTCAAACACTCCAGGCAGGAATGGGTTTGTACAGATGCATGCTTTTTGGAGAGCTCCACTTAGTCACATACACTTGTATCAACCACAGTTTTTGACCATGTTAAAACCATTACTAACAGAAACCCCAAAACCAATGAGCCAACAAAAACACCTCAAACATCATACAGCAAACCTTACTACCAAGAAAACCTGCAACCCTGCCTGCATGAACTGCCAAACAAACTGCCATGGCCACACCCCAGAAATGGGCCACGCCCCTGTTTGCCCTACTCTGGGTCAACGTGCTCCCCAGAGGCCTCTTAGCCACTCAGCAACTAAGAAAGCTCCACGCCATTCCTGCGTGACTCACAAATCCCTAGGGGCTTCCCAGAACTCATTAATTACGGTGGTCTCATGTTCCCAATATCTGAATATTTTATGCATTCCCCAGAAAGGGTTAATTCCCTTTCCCATGCATTCATGCATTCCATCTTTTTCAACATATATGCATCCTACTTCTGTCTTTCCAACTGACCAGTACAAGTGGGGTGCTTTAGGAATCCATTGGGTGCATAAATTCTCTGCTATTAGGTATCTTTTGCAAGGTAATTCCCCTACAGGCATCTTGTAGATTTCCCCTTTCCTCCATATAGATTCTTCCCCAGTGATGGCGGATTTTAGTTTTCACTGCCCATTTCTTTTTTGGGTTGCTACAATCTCTTTTCTTGTTGTTGTCCATTTTAAAATATCCAAGGGTTTTAAACTAATCCCGTCCCACGACCAGATCTCTGTCATGTGTTTCCCCACATACCCAACAGTCTGTCAGATTGAGTCCTTTGCTTACTCTTTCTACCAGATCTATGAAAAGATTCTTCCCATAGGGTATCAGGTCTTCTTCATTTTCAATAAAAATGAGTTTCTATTGCTACTTCTTTTTCCTTAATTAAATCCTTTACTTTGTTATTTTCCTTTTTGGCGAGATTATGGTCAAAACACAGCCATTTGTCTTTCATGGGACACTCCCCATACAGCTTCTGCCTAAAACTGGCCACATTCGCTGTGATCCAGTAAGTTTTACCATCCTCTTGCCATGTACCCAATTTAGAGGTGTTGATACAATTTAAGTTCAAGGTTATATGTATGCGCACAAGAGACCTAGTTACATCTCCTTTGTAGAGTGGATGGTAACATTTATCACATAAGCTTCCCTTGCTTCCTGAGACACAGATACTCAGTATCAGGATCACTTCCAGGAGTCTGGTATGGGCCATCCTCCAGATCTCTGCACTGACAGGGATCATTTTCAGATCGGATGAAACCCAATCCTGTCTTGCCTCCTGATTTTGTCCTCCTTTCCGGAAAGTCAGTCTCTTTCTAGTGCTCTTCATTATCTCTTCTACCAACATGCTCTCTTTTTATTTTCCATTTGGTTTATCCACTGTATGAGGTGTGTCTCACGTCAATACCAAGGACTAAGAAAGCAGAGGGCCTCCCCTTAACACCTGTTACAACAACTTTTCTTTAACTCAAAATAGGATTCCCTAGTTCTTCTTTGATCGAACAACTAATAACAAACAGTGATATACTTCAAAAACTTCAGGTGCATTGGATTCTTTGGCACGAAGACGGGGATTCAGTCCCTTTCAGATCTTTTCTTAAGAACTATCTTTAGGTTGTCCATTGACCCCTCTACTGACCATTTGGTCAGCAGCTGCACTGGTCTTTTCACCTTTGTTACGTGGCTCCACCCACACTCCTTGGTCTTTACAGCTGTATTTGTGGTGAGCAGCACCTGGAAAGGACCGTCATATTTAGATGTTAAGGCAGTATTTTTCCAATTTTCTATTAATACCCAATCACTAGGGTTAAAGTGGATTTTAACATTGATTTGAGAGGTCTGAGGGAGGTACCCATGTTTTCTAAGGTCTTCCAAGGTGGTAGTAATCATTCTCAAGTACTTCTGGGTGGTTGCTTCTCCTTCTGACTATGCCTGCCTTATAGGGGTTTAGTAGTAAGGGTAAGCGAAATAACATCTCATATGGCGACACATCTAGGTCTGATCGACACCTAGTTCTGATATGTAATAAAGCTAATGGTAGGCATCTTATCCAATTCATATTTGTTTCTACAGCAAATTTACTTAAAACATTTTTTAAAGTTTGATTTACTCTCTCTACCCTCCCAGAACTCCGGCAATGCCATGGTGTATGCAGCCTCCATTTAATTCCTAGAGATTCCACAATTTGTTGTAACACTCTCAAGATGAAATGCGGGACTCGATCAGAATCTATGTTGTTAACCAAGTCATACCTAGGAATGATATTTTCCAGTAAAATTTTGGCTACTGTTGAAGCTGTTGCTTGTCTGGTGGGAAAGGCTTCAATCCAATGGGTTTCATGATCTATCATACCAAAAGATATCTGTAACCTTGCACTGGGGTTAAGTCCGTAAAATGTTTCTGGACATTCTGGAACAGTCTCTCTGCCAGTTCTCTCCCCCTAGGTGTAGCCTTCCTCATGATTTTCCGATTAACTTCTTGACATATTAGGCAATCCCTAGTCACCACCCTTGCGATGTCATATATGCCCAGGCACATATAACTCCTTAGAAAATGATCACATAACCCCTGGGTTCCCCAGTGGGTTAGTAGGTGTAAATACTCTCTGGTTAGGGCTTTATTTAAAATTTGTCTCCCGTCCTGTGTCCACCACTCTCCATTTTCTCACTGTACCCCTCCCATCCTCTGTATTTCAGTTAGTTCTTTCTCACTGAAAATAGGTATCTCTTTCTTTTCTTCCCCGGGGGTTTTGTCTAATTTGAAGATGTTTACTGGGTCCCCAGGCTCTGTGGCTGCCTCCTTAGCTGCTTGGTTGGCCAGTCTATTCCCTCTCACTTCTGGGGTATTTCCCCTCTGGTGACCTTTTATATGGACTATTGCAATCTCCCTTGGACTCCTCAGTGACTTCAGCACATCTTTTATTAGAATTTTGTGGGCCAAATTTTTCCCTCTTGAGTTTAAACACCCCCTCTCATGCCAAAATTTACCAAAAGTATGAACTATTCCAAATGCATACTGCAAATCTGTGGAGATCATCCCTATGTCATTGTTTAATATATCTAATGCTCTTTTTAATGCATAATTTCACTATTTTGAGCAGACCAAATAGTTGGCAATTTCCCTTTTTCTTCAACTTTTTCAGTTTCCCCATTTATAATGGCATACGCAGACATTCTTTTTCCATCAATTACTCAGGACGATTTGTCTACAAATAAACATCTTCCATATGGTAATGGAGAATCTTCCAGATCTTCTCTAACTTTGGATTGCATTTCTATAATTCCAACACAATTGTGTTCTAATTCTTCAATGGGCTCTCCTGATAAAAATTGGGCTGGATTAATATCTTAGAAGTTACTGTTTCTAGATTTTTGGTACCCATTAGAATTAGCTCATACTTTACGATCCTACTGTCACTTAGCCATTGAGGTACTTTTTGGCTCAGTATGGTTTTCACATCATGGGAGGTATGCACTTTAATTTTCCTTCCAAATGTTTATTTTTGTCCATCTTCTACTAGGATTGCAGTAGCCATTACTGTATGCAGGAAGGCCAGCCTGGAGCCACAGGGACTAGAAATTTTGAAGGGCAGGCCACAGGTTTTCAGCAGTCTCCCCTGTCTTGGGTCAAGACACCATATACCACCCCTTCTTCAACATTAATAAACAGATCAAAACTTTTATTCAAGTTGGGAAAACTTAACACTGGAGGACTGGCAAGTCTAGATTTAAAGTCCTGCAACTGTTGTTCATCTTGCAATGTCCAAGTTATAGGTTCCTCATTTACTAATTTATCATAAAGGAACTTTACATTCTAGGTATATTTATCAACCCACAATTTGCAGTACCCAGTTAATCCTAACAACTTTAAAATGTCTCTTTGTTTTCGGGGCAGGGATTGACATAATTCCCAATATCCGTTCTGGGCTTAATTTCTTTGACCCTTTTCCAATTATATGTCCAAGGTATTTTACTTCTTCCACAAATTGCAGCTTGTTTTTGGATACCTTCAACCCTTTTTGGCCTAGGAAGTTTAGAAGATTTATACTTGTTTTTCGCAGTTTGTCTCATTCTTCCCCTGATATGAACAGATCATCCACATATTGAATTATTTTGGTTTCTTCTGATTCAAACTGTTCTAACAGTTTTTCCAATTCTTGCCCAAACAAATTCGGAGATTCTGTGAATCCCTGAGGGAGGCAGGGATTGTTGTTTTCTATTCCATTCTGGGTCCTCCCATTCAAACACAAACCAGTCCCTACTCTCCTCATCTAGAGGGCATGCCCAAAATGCATCCTTAAGATCAATTGCTGTGAACCATGCATGTCCTGCTGGAATTAAACACAAGATGATATATGGGTTCAGTACAAGTGGGTGCCTGGCGATGGTTCATTTGTTTACTTCCCTCAAGTCCTGCACCAGCTGGTAAGTACCATCAGGTTTTCTGAATGCAAGGATTGGTGTATTGTGTGGGGGTATACATGGTTCTAAGATGCCTACTCTTATCAAATCGTGTATAATTGGTGTCAATCTTTTCCTTTCTTCAGAGGAGATAGGGTACTGTTTTACCCAAATAGGAGGAATACCAGTTTGCATCTCAGTTTTAATCAGTGAAGTGTCTAACTGTCCATGTCTCCCTTCTTCTGCCCAGACTATTGTGCTAATTTCCTCCATATCATCTTGTCGTAAGAGCATAATTTTTGCCACCATTTTCCCTTCCTGTGGTATTACTCCAATTCCTAATTTAATTTGCAAATCTCTGCCCAAAATGTTACACCCTAGTTTTGGAATGTAGAGGGAATTCGCACAACATTCTCTTGAGTTTCCTTTTATTGTAACGCTTTCTATAACCTGAACACTGAAAGGTTCTTCCTTAGCTCCTCTAACACTGCAAGTTTGCTTGCTTGCTCTAACCCCACTAGGCATTTTTGTTAAGCAGGACTTGTCCGCTCCAGTGTCTACTGAAAATTCATACTCCTC
Source organism: Chaetops frenatus (assembly GCA_013400775.1). NCBI lineage: Eukaryota > Metazoa > Chordata > Aves > Passeriformes > Picathartidae > Chaetops > Chaetops frenatus. The sequence goes on from VZTR01003442.1 coordinate 6,729, forward strand.
ACTTTGGGGATCAATTTCAAAGTTTACCAGGAGCTCAGCTAAATGGTTCGATAGGTTCCCCAGAGTGAAGAGCCCCTGACATCCCTAGTCATCTCCCCTCAATTTGTCCCTTAGTGAGTCCTGTTCATGGCCTATGGCTTCACCAATCTTTCACTTTTTACATTGGCTCCTAAAAGGTCCCTGCTCCCCACAAGAGAAACAAGACTTACCTGTGGGTGGCAGAGGAGGCCACCTTGCAGTGGCTGTCCTTGAGGGCTGAAGGTCCTCAGGTGTTAAGCTCTTGAATGCCAGTACCCCCGTGTGTAGCACTTTGCTTTCTGGTCAGAGGTGCTCCCAGGGGAAGACCGACAACCCTTCTGATGGAGAGGGATCAGTCCTGAGCAAACAACTTCATCAGCAGTCTTTCATTTCTGAAGCCAGACTGGCAGAGGGAGCTGGACCAGTTGGTGGGGTAGGTGATTCCTGGGGGAGGGGAGCTATCACTTTCTGGTTTCCAGGCCCTTCTTCTCTTTTCTGTTTGTCCTTTGGCTGTTGGTGGGGGAGAAGTTTTGCTGCCGAGGAACAATGGGAACTAAGTTGTCCTTGCAGTAAAGGGGGATTGATGTCCAAGTTGGGGATACCCTAAATAAGGGAGGCAAAAAATATTCTAGGGGTTTGTTAAAGAGATTCATCTGGGGGCTCTTCCACTATTTCCCCTGAGTGTCCCAGACAGATGTTGACAGTATCCCCTTTTGGGATGCGGTTGGAAGGAAACTAACCTCCTTGAGGAACAATGGGGACACAACAATGTTGACCAGCTTTTTCCTTTCTTTATCCTGATTCATAGTTCTGTTAAAAAGAGGGGAAATGTGGGGAAGCAACCATTGATGGCACCCCCTGTTGTCCAAGTTTCTCTCTGTACCCCTTCTCCTTTTCCCTCTACCCGAAAACCCCTGTCCCATAAGTCGGAGAGAACAGGAGAAGCAAACCGCCAAAAGGCACAGGGCAGCTACCGACTCCCTGGATCTCCCTGCTCTCCTCAACCCCCTTGCCCTAACAGCAATCCGGAAGCTGTTGGGGATCCTTTCCTAAACCCTTATCCAATCCCCTTTAACTCAGTTGAAAGCCCAGAGTTTACCCAAAATGGTAGTTTCAACCCCTTTGTTCTAGTCCCTAAAAATGGCACCTGCCACATGGCAGGGTCTGCCATCCCCTCTTCTCCTTCCCAGAATCCCTCTTTTCCCGCCTCGAGCAACCCCTTCCTTGTGCCTCCTCCCAATTTCCTTTACCCTTGCCCCTTCTACACCTTCCTAGACTTCTCCCTTGCGTCAGGCCCCTCCTACCCAGCGTCGGCCTCCACTCCCCAAATTCCTGACTCCTTCCATTCCCATGGTCCTGCCTCTTTTGACTCTGGTCCCTCCCAGGTCTCTGCCCTTGAGCTCTGTGGCCTCACCTACCTGCTCCTGACTTCCGGTTCCCATGCTGATAAAACCAGAAGTGACAGGTCTGGAGACCGGAACCCAGGACCAGTGGCCCCCCCATTCTCCGCACCGGTCCATTATAGCCAGCAACAGGGAAGGCTCCCACATGGGAACCCTTCTCCTTCCAGACTAAGAAGAAGCTTTGTAGGGTTCAAAAAGAATTTGGGCAAGAGAGTGAATATTTTAAAGGGCTGCTTAAGGCCACTCTCTCCTTAAATGTGATGGTCCCTCATGAACTAAAAGATTTGTTTTCCTGCGTTCTTGTGCCCTTAGAATTCCAACTCTGGGAGAGAACATGGAAAAGGTTATTAAGGGACCTCCTTTTTGAGCTCCTAGAAAGCAATGAGTTTAAAACTGATGCGGATGGTGATGAGATGACTATGGATCATCTCTGCAGCAAAGGGGAGTTGGCTACAAGCCCGTTCAATATGCAGGGCAGTCCTGGACCGATCAAAGGGGTCACAGAAAAGGCATTAACCTTGATGCCTTCAAAGGCTCCCAAAGTCAACTATACCAACATCAAACAGTCTCCCCAAGAATCTTTTGCAGATTTTGCTGAAAGGCTCTGGAAAGAAATTGAAAGACAAGTGGAGGACAAAAACACCCAAGACAAACTGTTAACTGAGCTGGCACGCCTCAACGCCAACAAGGTATGCTGAAACATCATATCGAACTTGTCATTTGACCCTCCACCAACCATCCCAACAATGGCAGAAGCCTGCCTACAACGAGCAAGTATCAAGCCCGAGCCTCAAGCAAAGAAAAGGGAAGCTGCGGGAACCTTAGCGGAGGCATTTGCAGCCACAATGCCGGAACCACCAAGAGTGGGCGGAGGCTTCATTTGCTATCAGTGTGACCAAAGAGGACATGTTGCTATTAATTGTCCACCACCAGCACCAGCAGTGAGTCACCCCCAGTTTCCGCCTTTCCAACAGCAGCAGGGGAACTGAAAGGCGAGCACTGATCAGCCCTGCGCGATGATATAAGCAAGGCTGAGCTGGACAAGTGGGTCTGGGCTCCTGAAAAAAGGCCGCTTAAGGTAACACCTGTCTCACCCCATCATTTCAACTGTAGCAGGTGGACTGTCATTGCTGTTGACATTGAGGACATCAAAACTACTGGACAGGACTCAAAGTTTTTGGAAATCGAGGACACCAAGAATACTCCTCCAGAGATTGAAATTTCCCCACAGGTCTCAGAAGCAGACCCTGAGGGCATTATCTTCTTGGTGCAATGTATCCACCCTCCGTTCTTCCTGCCACAGGGCCAAGTCATCACCCAGGCCATTCCACTGCCCTCAAAGCTGCCCATAGATGACAAATCACCCACTGTCTACTGGGCAGAGGTGGTTGGGAAGAACAGACCCTTGATGGAGTGTAGGCTCTGTCAACAGGGAAATGTCATCTCCCTGAAGGGCCTGGTGGACACAGGGGCTGATGTCACGGTCATTCCTTCCACCAGTTGGCCATCATGTTGGGAGCCGCAACCTGTGAGAGGCAAGGTGACGGGTATAGGGGGTACACAATTGGCTTGGCAAAGTAAGGAGGTCATGCAAATTGAGGGGCCGGATGGGCAACTGGCTAGTACTCGCCCATTTGTACTACATACAGGGTTTACCATATCGGGGAGGGATCTCATGTCTCAATGGGGGACAGAAATTAACATCACGAAGACCCCCCGGGATTTTTAATTGCGGCCACTCTGGAGCCCCCTACCCAAGCACTGAATTGGACCACCAATGAACCAGTGTGAGCAGGTCAGTGGCTGCTAAGTAGAGAAAAATTAGAAGCGCTCAACATGCTCATGGATGAGCAGCTAGCCAAGGGAAATATAGTTCCCACCCACAGCCCTTGGAATTCCCCAGTGTTTGTCATCATCAAGAACCTGGGGAAAAATAAGTGGCGGCTTCTTCACGACCTACATAAAATTAATGATGTGATTGAAGACATGGGACCTCTTCAGCTGATATGCCCTCCTCAGCAATGCTCCCCCAAAATTGGAGTTTGGCCATGATAAATATAAAGGACTGTTTCTTTCAAATTCCCCTACACCTGGCCGATGCTCTGCGGTTTGCTTTCTTGGTTCCCTCCATCAGCTGAGAGGCTCCCATGCAACAGTACCACTGGCGAGTTCTCCCACGAGGGATGAAAAACTCACCTACCATCTTCCAGTGGTACGTTGCCCGCATACTGTCCCTCATCAATGCCAAGACCGAAAAGGCAGTCATCTTACATTACTTGGATGATGTTCTCATCTGCGCCCCCGACAACCACAAACTGAACAATGTTTTAAAACTGACTGTTGAGGCTCTAACTAGGGAAGGGCTTGAAATCCAACAGGAAAATGTCCAACTAGTTCCACCCTGGAAGTACTTAGGTTTGGAGATAAATGACAGGAGCATTGTCCCTCAAAAGGTGTCAATTAATGCCCACCCTAAGACATTACGAGATTTGCACCAGCTTTGTGGGACCATAAACTGGATAAAGTCGTGGCTGGTTGTCACAACAGAGGACCTGGCCCCTTTGTTTAACTTACTGAGGGGGAGTAAAGAGTTAGACTCCCCAAGAACATTAACAGAGGAGGCTAGAGAGGCAATCAAGAAGGTCCAGTAGGCACTGTTAAACAAACACGCTCATCATTATCAGCCAGACCTTCCTTTCAAATTTATCATCCTGGGGAAAGTGCCACACCTCCATGGCCTAATATACCAGTGGGGCAAGGAGCACAGGGACCCTCTCTTAACTATAGAGTGAGTTTTCCTTGCCCATCACATGCCCAAAAGCATATGGGACACTGCAAGAGCTGATGGCTCAATTAATAATGAAGGACAGGGCACGCCTGCAGACCTTAGTGGGGCGTGACTTCACATGCATCCACTTACCTGTCGTAAAAGAGGTAGTAGACAACCTTCTACAGACAAATGAGAACTTACAGTATGCACTCGATAGTTTTCCAGGCTGGCTCTTGGTACACCCACCAAAACATCAATTATTCAATTCAGCTTTTAATTTGATTCCAAAAGACATGCAAAGTAGGAAACCCCTCAAAGCACTGACCACTTCTACAGACAGCTCGGGAGGCTCCCACAAATCAGTAATGACTTGGAGGGGACCCTTGGAAGCAGGAATGGGAAACTGATGTCCAGGTGTTCAGGATCACCTCAAGTTGCAGAACTAGCGGCCATTGTCAGGGCTTTTAAGAGGTTCCAAGAACCACTCAACCTCATCACTGATTCGGCATATGTGGCAGGAGTGGTGTCCAGTGCTGAGAGAGCACTGCTGAGAGAGGTTGCCAAGTCTACCATCTTTGAATTGCTCTCTAAGGTAAAAAGTGTAATTTCCCACCAAGAGCAACCATTTTATGTCATGCATGTGAGGTCACACACCAATTTACCTGGCTTCATCTCGGAGGGGAACTGTAGGGCAGACTCCCTGGCTGCTGCCATCTGGCATGCCAATTTGCTGGACACATTTCAGCAGGCGAAGTTGAGTCATCAGATGTACCACCAAAACGTCCCAGCCTTGATTCGTATGTTCCACCTACGGCATGATCAGGCCAGGGCAATTGTGGCGACATGCCCCAACTGCCAAAGACACCAGCTGCCTTCTATGGAATCAGGGGTTAACCCCAGAGGCTTAGGCAGTTGTGAGGTGTGGCAAAGAGATGTCACACACATTCCCCAGTTTGGAAGGCAAAAATATGTTCACGTGTCCATCGATGCCTTCTTGGGGGCCAGCTATGCCTCAGCTCACTCTGGGGAAAAGGCCTCTGATGCCCAATAGCACCTTTTGCTACACTGGGAGTGCCAAAAGAATTGAAGATGGACAATGGCCCTGTGTATATCTCCAAAGTCTTTCAGGAGTTTCTACAGCAGTGGGGAGTAGGACACAATACGGGAATCCCTTACTTACCCACAGGACAAGCAATTGCTGAAAGAGCTCATGGGACACTAAAGAAAGTCCTCGAACAACAGCAGGAAGATACAAAGACAAGTCCACATGCTGTCAGGTTATGCAAAGCCCTATTTACCATCAGTTTTCTGAACTGTTCCAAAGAAAATCCAATCCCCCCGGTGCTGAGGCACTTTAAAGACAGAAAAAAATTCCCACTTAGTGAAAGACCATTGGTATTGGTAAGGGACCTAGAGACTGCAGAGATAAAAAGTCCCTACCAATTGCTGACATGGGGGCAAGGGTACACATGTGTACCTGCCCCCACTGGACCAAAGTGGGTTCCAAGCAAGTGGATAAAATTGTATGTTCCTAATTGCCAGAAATCTCTGACTGTGCCTCCCAAAAAAGACCAAGCCCTAACCATCACTTGGATGCAATGCCTGAAGGAGAAACAGGACCAGAGCCTCAATCCCAACCTTCTGACTGACCCCAAAGTCTTTGTTTAGTCCTTACACAGTTTTAGCCCCCAACCCCCTCAGTCTGTTAAGCTTTCTTTTAAATTACTTTTGTTTATGACTATTGTTTGGATTTTTGTTATTATATTCGTTGTCCTTGTTATGTTTAGCTGTTTAAAGAGACTACTTCTCGATGCAATGAAGAAAGCCCTTCCCTTAGACAGTGACAATAGAACCCGAGTGGCAGTAGCAGTCACTGAAAACGAGTGGTGGGCAGATTCCATCATCTAAAAGCTTTGTTAATTTAGCCCATGACTGTCCCCGGTCTTTTCTAAACAAGAAAGGGGGAGGTGTTGTGGCATGTTTTTGTCTTTTTCTGTCCAATTGGCATCTTCCCAAGCAACGGACAGGTGGTGACGGCTCTGGTCCCCAGGCATAGGCAATAAATCAGCAGAGGCAGCAGGGGCTTTCGGTGTCCCTTCCCAGCACGGCTTATTTTGGGTCAACCCCTAAATCCATCCCATGCCAGAAGGGAGTAGTGACCAGAAAGCTTAGACAAAGAGTATGCAAGGGATTATAAAGGGAAGGGGTGAAAGGGGAGGGAACACTCCCAAGGCCAATAAGGGAGGAGAAGGGGAGGACTCAGGGCAGGGTTCAGGATGACTTGAAACAATACAAACCAGTAAGGGGATCGGAGGGAGGAACACAATTGAAACTGGCCACTGGGACGTTGAGGATTAGGAGATTTACAGGGAGAGTAGGTGGGGGCAGGAGTACGATTGACAGATAACTGCAAGGGAAGTTACAATAACAAGTTGGGATAAATTATTAACATAGGGAGGGAGGAAGGTACAAACCATTTAGGCAATAAAGGGGTATAAATTATGTATGAATAAGAAAATAGACTGCAACATCTCCCCTCTTCCTGTTTAAAAAGTGAGGGAGGTTGACGGCATATGAAAACAAGAAATAAATAGAGACAATAAGACTGGGATATACAGAAAGAGGCAACATACATTACAACTAAATGGGGCTACAACAATACACAAGAAATAAAATATAATACAGAACAAAACAAACTTTAACTCAATATGAGGGCCTTTAAAGAAATCCTGTAAGGTGCCTTTACCTGAAAGGAAATCAACTGACAGGCAACCTAACTTTAAAATTCCACTGTTCCTACTAAATCAAGATTAAACGTAAACTCCATCCATACCATGGCCTTACAAAAAGCAAGTGATGTGTCACAAATAATGTCTTTGCCACTGTGTAACCTGGGCAAAGGACCGCAAATAGTATCTCTGCCAGGGCGTGACCTGAGTGGAGAACAAACCGCAATCAACTTCGGAGGTCAACTGAAACAATAACGTAACTAACCCAACTGAAATAGAAACACAACTTCCTGCAGCCTACAACTGGCCCACATGTTCCTCACAGTCTCACAATGAAAAGTACTGGAACGGGTTGGATAGAACTCTATACCCAACAATCAGCTCTTCACAGAACGGATGGCTAACCACCTTCTTCACTATAGATTCCAATTCAACTGCACCAATTATTAGAGCATCGACACCTGGGAAAGATCTCAGATCTCTGTTTCCACCCCCAATTAGTTTGACAATACCTACAGTAATATGAATCATCAAAATCACATGCCGAATTATTTTATTTGTTCCGTCCATAAATTTCAAGATGTTTTTACACCTTTTCATACAGATCTCCACTCCATGACCAACATACTCATCTGGACCTCTATTTGTAGCAAATTCTGTAAAACTCAGATAACCATATCCACAGCATTATACACAGTATCAGTTAATAGCATACTTGACATTTGAATGAGGGAGTCGGCTGCCACTGCAATTTGTATCAAGAATTGATGGTCACTATTACCCACTCCAGAGACTGCCAACTGGGAAACAGAAAAATCCAATGCCACTGTGGCACTAATCAAGGCTTCAGTCAATTGCAGGAACCTAGCTTTGCCTACCCTGTTGATCAGTCCCATTGAAACTCCAGACTCGGGGCAGACTTGGTGGAAGGTGACACTACCGAATCTTGTCACCAGGTCTGACACCTCATTCTCCATGTTTTCGGCCATTAGACAATCCTTTTCCAAACTAACCAACAGCCAAAATATCACATTCTCCAATGCTCCTTTCCTTGGCATGTTCACTATTGCAGTCCTTTTTAAAGCCGAGGTCCTCAATTTCTTTGCCATTTCCAGTTGGATTCTAGAATCTCTGTCAGTAGACGAGGTGATCTTTTTGACAGTGGCTGTTAGTGTTCTCCATTCCACAGGCCACACCTCATAGTTGGTTGGCCACACCATGAGATCTGGGGGACCACTCAATCTCCCACTGCTAAAGTGACTCTCCCTTGCAGGTCCTCTCTTAGCCCAAAACAATCCTTGGAGCCATCCTGGTAACCCGCAGGGCCTGATGGTGTGGGGAGCTGGCAACCAAGATGGTCTCCTTCCGGTCCTCCCGCTGGTCACCTCCAGTCCCGATGTTATGGGAACCAGAAGTGCCAAGGTCACAAGGGGCCGGCCTGGAAGGGGCACAGGGAGTGGAATTATAGGGTGAGTGAGGGGGGCGGAGCCTGTGTCAGGGAAGGTGGTAATGGAGGAGGGACCCAACGCAGGGAACACCCACCGACACTGAGGTGGAGCACATTGTAAGGGAGGAGCCCAACACCAAGAGAGAAGGAGGGGGATCTCGCATGCCATTTTAGATGGAACAGGTGGGAAAACTTGGCACGCAAAGACCCAAGATGGCAGATCCTCCTCTGGGGCCAGTGCCATTTTTAAACCTAAAAGCAGGTGGACTTACCTAGGAAAATGGGTTTAGGAAAGAGGGTTAGGGGAGGATCCCAGGCAGCTTCCAGAATGCTGACAGAGAGGACCATGAGAAGGCAGAGAGACAACAGCAACTCTGCGCTATTTGGCAGTTTAGATCTTCCTATCCCCCCTATAACAGGAAAGAGGATATAGGGACATGGGGAAAGGAATGAAATAACTGGGAGTGAAACTGAGTCCCTAACTTAAATTAACTCAAAAGAAAGAGAAAACAAATTGATTCCCAAGCACCCTCAAGCAAAGCCTCCCATGGGGAATTTTTAACTTGGGATTAGGCCTCCTAGTTTCCCCATACAAGGTAAAAAGGGAGAGAAGGGGGGTAGGAAAGAGGGTTAGGAGAAGGACCTAGAGCATTCAGGAATGGGGGAGGGCCTGGGAGGACACCAAAGCCCCTTAAGGGCCTCCAGGTCTTCTTAGGAAAGGAAAGAAAACTTAAGAGCTCAGGACTCACCGTCCTCCAGCCAACTGGAAAGCCTGGACATTCTCCATCTCTGGGCCTTCCTCGACTCACAGGACTGGCCAGGTCCAACCTTCCCACAACTGGAGAAGCCAAACAGAATCCTCGTGTGGGCTCCACCACAACCACTGGATCTCAGGAACTTCTTAGGTCTGACTGGCCCCCAGCAGGGTTCCCAGGGTCTTGCCCTCCAGGTCTCTTCGGCCTCCAACTCTGTCCCTGAGGTCAGATTGCTGGCATACAACTGGGTTTCAGGAGCTGGCCCACCAGCAGCTCCTGTCAACCCTCTTTGACATCCCTCTGAGTTTCTCCTGTTTCTGAAGTCCGGCTGCCATGTGAGGTGGAACTCATCCCTCCGAGAGCCCACACAGAACTGTAACCTCCCTTCGGGGACTGCTCTGTCCCAAGGTAGGAACCCCCATTGGCAGCCCTATGGCCACTTGAAGACACCCATGGGAACTCCCCCACTGAGTGCCACATGTTGGGCCCCAGCTGCCTCGGTCTGAACTGCCCAGCTGCCCACCAAGATGGGTTTGGGCTGTCCCAGGTGGAGTTAAACCCAATGGGCCTATGGCTCGAAGGCAAGGTAATCCAGATAGACTAGAGCAGAAGCAAAAGAAAGCAGGAGGCCTTTGGCATGAGTTCTTTCAGGGTTTATTCCACCGAAGGGGTCAGGGACCAAAAGGCCCAGAACAAGGGCATACAGCAACTTAAAAAGGGAAGGGGCATAGAAGGGAGGTACAACTCTGGAGACAATAAGGAGAGGCAGAGGGAGGACTCAAGATAGGGCTTTCAGGAGAGTGACATTGAGAACAATCATAGGGAAAGGCGGGGGGAGGAGCACAATTCAAATTTTCAAATGGGGCGTCGTAGTTTGGGGGATTTCCAGGGAGGGGCAAAGGGACTGACAAGAGGACTTCTAGAAGGTGGGCAGAGAGTAGGGAGGATTGACATTCAGATGGGTGGGTACAACTGCTACAGGGAAGGGCTTTGGGAAGGAGCAAACCATTTAAACAGGGGGTAAAGGAACAAACCATTGACAAATTACAGAATTGGGTACAATTGGACAGAAAAAGACAAAAACAGGCCACAACAGGTGGCTCTCTCCATTTACCAGATTTAGCCCCATTCCCTGGTTTCTCTCTTAGATCTCTCCTCTCATCTTTTACGCTCTCTCGAGCTACTGTGACCATTATCCTGGCTTTTGTTTTGGCCTTCTACTCTTCTCTCCTTAAACATACTCTCAAGGCTTCCCTTAATAATTCATTTATCCCTTTTTCCTGCCAGTCTTCAATCTAACTTTCTCCAAATATCTGGCCAGGATTTGGTCACAAATTGTACCTTGATCAACACTTGACCCTTGGGCACAGCCGGGTCTATATTTGAATACAATTGAAAATTTTGTTCTAACCTATTTAGCCAACTTCCTGGCATTTCATCTTTTTCCTGGGCCACGTTGAAGGCCAGTTTCATATTGTTGCTTCTAGGTACAGCATCCTTAATTCCTCTAATCACCAAGGCGTGGTAGTCGTGCACATTGCGGCAGCCCTCCTCCTAATTAGGATCCCAGTGAGGGTCTGCCATTGGCATTTTATTTTCTTCCAGAAGGCCAGGTTTGTTTTCTCGCTCCCAAATTTTCACCCCTGCAGCTCTAATAAGTCTAACCTCGTCGGGGAAAAAAAGAGTATTTTAAATTGAGTTTCGCTCCCCCCAGGTATAGATATTAGGCCCTAGGAATTGGTCTACCTGTTTGAACACTCCTACTGGATATTCCACCAGATTTTTAATTTCTTTCTTAAAAGATCTTACTTTAGAAGCAGTAAGAGGAGTGTTAACGAATCCAATGCCACCCGCTACTCCTCCCATTGGAACTTCTCTTAGGGGGAATAAATTACTAAGTGTCTGTTCCTTGTTTGATACTCTTGGATCTGGTATTTTTGTAGGGGCCACTGTCCAAGGGTGGGCTAGGCACGTCTGATTTCTGTTGACTTAGGGGTTTACTTTCCAATGGCCCTGTCTGCTGGTTATGACTGTCTGTCCCTGTCCTCTGATTGGGCAGAGAGGTAAGGGGAGTTAAAGTGCTCAAAGAAGGAGTTGGGACAGGCAGTGGTGAAGTGGGAACAATAGGGGGAGGAAAATGAAGAGGATTAATCAAAGGAGTTGAGGAGATATTGGGGCATTAAGAGGGAGAGGAGAAGCCTGAATTGTAGGGATTGAAGGTGGCAATGGAAAGGGCAGGGGAAGTGGGATAACCGGAGTGGGTAATGGGGTAGTAGGAGATGGCAGGGGCGATCAAGTGGCTGGAATAGGAGGAGGTGGAGGAGGTTAGACTATCGGAGTTAGGGGTAGATAGTCAAGGGGGTCCCAATTTCTTTTTGTAACTTTATGTTCTTCCTTTTTGCTTTCTGATTTATCCTCCTCCAATTTATAAACATACATGTTTTCACCTTTGGAATAGTATTTTAGCCAACAAGTGGCATATTTTAATTCTTCTGAATTGGGACCCTCTTGAGTATTCAGCTGCTGGTGCAATCAGACACACAGCCATCTGTCCTTGGTTCCATACCATGGCCACTTCATAGATTCCCCTTGCAGATCTCTAGCTGGCCATTTTTCTAGACAATAATAAATCATTTTGATTTTATCCAAATCTTCGGCTTCTCCCCATCTATCCCCATTGTCTAATATCTCTCCGAAGGGGCTTCCATGGGGAGTATCTCTAACCTTACTCTTTCTCTTGGAGGGTCTTGCCCTACTGCTATAACACTGACCCATTGTGCTCTTAGTGTTAACTTCTCTGTCACTTCTTAGAAAATAATCACCTCCAAATAAATTATTGATGGCACCCCTACCTGAACTGAAATTAACTGGGACACTCAAACTATAAGGTTCCTGAGGCTTATTTGTAAATACTGCGTACTTTACAATACTAAGACTTTAAGAAACTTAACACTGATAAAAAAAGATACTAACTCTCTCAAAATAACTCCTCTTATCTTCACTCGTTCTGCCACTCACTCTTTATCACTCTCTCTCAAGGACTGGAAGAACTGGGGTAACTTTATTAGCAAATTTACAGTGATTAGTGTGTTCTACCCCCTTGAATGGCTTGGCCCTCACCCCCCCTGTTGTGTCATGGTATTCCCCTTGGCTGTCCCCTCCCATAAATTGTATCCTCCCCCGTCAATCCTCTAAACCACTCCCCGGGACGAGCAAGAGTTTCCCTCTCTCCCCTGTCAGTCAGCCCCCAGCACCTCCTATCTTTCCTGAATGTTCCCTCCAATACTGTACCCTATTTGCCTACCCATCCAGGGCAACTCCCCCTCTCCTCCCCAGTTTGCTCTTGCAAGTGTCAGTTGTGCCTGAAATCCTCCCCTGCCCCTATCCCATTGGCCCCGTGTGGCCACTCCCCCACCCTATTTAAGTTTCTGCATCCCTCTGTTCGGGGCTCTTCAGCTCCGGACCCCTTCTGAGCAATAAAGCTGCTCAGGAACTCTGCCCATTGAGCCTCTCTGAGTGGCTGCTTCTTTCCTCATTGTTGCCTTGGATTGTTACCTGCTGCTGAGCTAGCTGAACCCACACAAACAGGAGAGCCTTTTCTGTTGCCTTGAGCTTCAGATGGCTCAAGGGTGCAGGCCACTACCCAGGCCAGCAGCAACACTCTCCTTGGAGTGCTCTCGACATGGAGCCCCCCGTAGTATCCTGACCAGGCCTCCCCTTGCCCCGGATACTAGGTTCTTGTCTCTCCTTCTTATGGGAGAGCTAAGGAACCCAAAAACTCCCTTTCAGAGCTTGCTTAAGAATTCCCCCTTGTTACCAGATATAGATCTGCCACTAAGAGAAACTACCCAACCTAAACCCTAAAACACTAATGCCTTTATACCTGGCCTGGGCTTGGTGACCCCCCTCCCTAAGATGTGACTTCGGCATTAGACGATCAGACCCTGCTGCCTTGCCCGGCCTGGACTTTCCCACACAGCACTCTCAAGATGGGTTTCACAGCTGCCTCCTACAGCTGTGGCACACAGGGCCCTCCAGTACCACCCTTCTGGCCTAGGGGTCTCAGCCCTCTCTTGAGATGGCACTGTCCAGGTATAAAGGGAACACTCAGCTTAATTTGTCACCTCTGGTAAGGCATGCCCCCCCACTACCTTCAGATCTGGTAAGTTTAGCCACTTGCTGTCTAAACCTATCTGCAGAGACACTCGCCCTCATACTACCTGTCTCTGCTGCCACCCTCCGGCAACCTACATGCACTAGGCCCAACCTGGGCCTGCTTTCCAGTACAATCCGCTGCCAAATTGCACTACCTTAGGGCCCATCTACTGAGCCTTAAGGCTCACCTACCAAGCCTACAGGTGGCTTCACCTGCATCCAACCCACTTTCACTGCCCACCACATGGTGACGTGCCCAGAGGCCACTCTTTCACAACTTCTAGGCCCAACTGGGGCCTACCCACTGTGTGGCCTACTACGCAGCCACATGCCCGGAGGCCACCCTTCCAGGTCCACAGGGGGGACCTATCCCCAAACGTCCTAAGAGGATGTTCCCCCTGGGAGGTGCCTCACTCACTCTACTTCACACACTTCCCCCTTTTCCTGGCCAGGCCCCTTGCAGGAAACCAGAACTGCAGTACCGAAGGGTCCACACTCACTTCGGGGATCTGGTCTGCCAGTCCCCGTCTAAGGCACACATCTCTCGCTCACCTCCCACTCCCGCCGCCAGCTTTAGTCACCAGTTCTCCTCTCATATCACCAAGTCCCAGGCTATTGTCATCTGGATATGGCCAGCTCGTCCCTTGGTGGCCCAGCGAGGGCAGGCAGCCGTCCTGTCCACTCGTCCTCTTCTGGGCGTGGCCAAATCCTGAACGAGTCCCCAAGACTGTTGAAAACACAGGAGGCAGACTCCCAAGTGACTCAGCCTTTATTTGGAACAGTCTGGGAAGGGGGCTTGTGAGCCACACACACACCGCTGCTCCATCAGTGACACAGAGGAGTCAACATTTGGCATTGTCAGTCATCCGCAGAAGCTGTCAGTGTCAGGTCTTCTCCTCAAGGCAGGAGCTCCACGCAATTCAAGTGCACTGTCCAGAAGACCTTGAGTGAGGCTCAGGCACACTCTTTTATACCATCCCAGATCAATCCTGATTGGTGCCATTTTCAATCCCCTGATTTGCATACATGGGGGTACACTGATTGGTCCTTTTCAGAATCCAGCTCGTCATTGGGTCTAGGCGGTTCCTTTATTTGCATACTAGGATTACATAATTGGTTAGAACAGTAGTCTAGAAGGCCTCATTGTCTAGGGTAAAGCACCATCTTGGAAGTTCTTGGAACTTGAGTGAGGGAGTGTGAGGAATGGGTTTGTAGAAAATTCTCAGAGTCAGATTGAAAATTCATATTGTTTTGCTCATCTGTATGCTAACGTTGAGAAAAAATATGCAGATGGGGAAAAACCATGGGACAGAGATATCATCGACCAGAAATTGAAGTTCGAGCTTCAACTTTGGGAACGCATCTGATATGTTGCAAAAGTAAAGCTGCAAAAATACAAAGCACAAAAAATAGTCTGTAGTTTGAACAAAAGCCTTTAAAGCTAGAACACAGGTGTCTTAAAGAAACAAAACATGCATTCAGCATTCAAGAAAGTTAGTGAAAATCTTAGAATGTAATAATACAATCTTATGTAGAAAACTAGTACAAGGTTATAGAGCACTCTAAGATTGAGTTGTAAAAGCCACATTGCAACAAGACCCACGTAAGATAGTGCAATTAGTAATTGGTGCTTAAACATGCTAACAAACCGCTTGTCAAATGCTAATTGGCTGAAAAGTTTAAGAAAGTGGAACCTTTGCAATTTTGGCTTCTAGTGCTATGGCATGGATTTTACATTCTGCTGTCTCACCCTTCCATCATAAGACTGATAAAATAAAGACTTTTTCCATCGCCTCCTAATCACCCCATCTCTGTGATTTATGGGTCTCAACAGGGAAGCAGCGGCGGCGGCATACCTGACGGGACCTTTTAAAGGCTCTTTAAGGGTATTTAACATATAAATACAATTGCCTTAGCACTTGAACTTATACTAAGGAAGGTTACATTCAACAATTAACAATAACATTCAACTAAACATGGGCCTGAACAAGGGTAACACTTAATATTAACAGACTTTTAACATTAACGTATTTACATCACTGCTGGGGGAAGACTCTCCAGACTACCCAGTAATCTTTCTCAGGTGATTGGACCATGGGAGGAGCTATGTGGTATATCAACAATTATGGAGTGCATCACATGAGCCTGCCAGAGCCTGCTGAATCTGGCCCCTGCTTGCTCGAGGCTAAGTGTGTCCTGCCACCTACTGACTGCCCAACTGCCTCCAAGCCCTGCGTCTAGCCTTTCTCCTGGCCCTAGCCCTTGCCCTCTCTCACGCACTCTTCACTGACTCTTCTCACCCAGCCTTTGCTCCTGACACACCATCCCTATCCATGGCCCTGCTCTCCTATCCAGCTGTTTCCACGGCTGTCTGCCTATGATCCTGCTGCAGCCTGCTGCAATCCTATCATGATCCTACCCACTGCTCTACCGCCTTCTCCTGCCCAAGCACTGACTCACTGAGCATCTCGCCAGTTGCCAACAGGGCAGACGTGCTACCTGCAGACTGTGGAAGCCGCACCTCTCCAACTGAGAGCTGTGCAGACTACCCTGGCTCACAGTACACACAACATCAACAGTACTCTACAAAGTCTTGCTGGTAAACGCCCTCTCTTTCTCCATCTCTTCTCCTTTTCCTTCGTTTCTGCCTTCTCTATCCTCTTCTCTTGCAGCCACTTACTCTCCCTCATGAATAAATGATTCACAGATATAATACTGACCTTGTTTGTATCCAATGTCACCTTAGGGATCAGTTTAAAAGAATCCCTCACACTTCCCCATGGTGGATATTTAATGGTTTCAGGAGTGGGATCCTCTGGTGAAACAAATTTTATCTGTTTTGAACCAGTTAGTGTGGGGGCTAGAGAGAATTGGCAGTGTGCTGGACTGCATCATTGCATTGTGGCTTAAAGCAAAATCGAAACCAGGAAGGAGCAAAGCAGCCATCTGTACTGTTCTAGGGGCTGTGTTGGCTGCTGCCATGGAAGAACAGGCAGCACATGGCAGCCAAGAAATGGCAGTAATCAAGTCCCTGCAGGCACTGGTGCAATCCCTACAGATCTGAGTTGTGGATTTGGAAGGGAGGCTAGAGAAAGAAAAGACACAGAATAGTAACTTACAACAAGTTTTATGAGAAGAATTAGTGAGGGGATCCAACATGTCAGTGGATGCCAAAGCGTACTCAGAAGATGTAGGAACCAAATCAGTCACTCCCATTTATCCAAAGAAAGAACTAGCAGAGGCCCAGCTTCAGGTGGATGCCACATTCTGCGTGTATCCTTTACTGAAAAGATAATACCTGTATGAAAATGACCAGGATCGAGTCCCTAACATTACTAAAAGGTAGTACATTTATGGCCACTGAACCGGCGAAGTTAAAAAAGGACTTCAGTCACTACTCCACGGAATCTGAAATGCAGTAAGTGTGGCAAGTACCTCTGAGTGCGGGGGACCAGTTCCTATTAAGCAAGAAAGAAGCCAACAGATACTGGGGCCCTGGCATGTTCCTCATGACTAGGGACCACCAAGCCCCTTGGTCACTAACCCAGAGGGAGGTTTATTAGGCCAGACGGTTAAACCCCCTAGAAAGAGGTGACCACAATTAATGGTAGCCTGCAGAGACATCACTCCTTTGTTGCAGCAGAAGTAGCTATAACAAGGTACCTCTCGAGGTGTGAGGAGTGAGACTTTGGAATTTACTTAAGTAAGGTGTCCCTGGAGAAGACAACTCCTGTGTTGGAGTGTGTTTGTTGAACTGTGTTTGATGCAGTAATACTGCTTGGAACTGTGAACGAAAAGTCTTCAGTTTGGACTATGGATCACTGTTCTGATACTAACTCTGTTGGGAAATGTAGTTATGTTGTTTACGCGTTCATGGTTATTTGCCTTGTGCATGTGTTTGGCAGAACAGACTGCTAGCAGCAAGTTTCACCAGAACCTTACCTGGGGACAGCCAGGTGGAATTTAGACAGCCTCAGTAATGTGCGTGTTCCTTTGCTTAGGTTTTCCTGCTCTATTGTTCGGGGGTTTTTAATAGTCTTGTTGTAAAGATTTTGTTTTTAAAGATCCTTTTTTTAATAGGATTATTTCCCACATTGGATTCGTTTTGCAGGGGGAAAAGATTTTGCATAGGTACAAAAGCATTTCTGCTGAAGAACTTAAATCTAACTGACATAGGGAGAGACGTCCCTGTGAGAAATAGCTCACTTTTCAATAGAACTGAAGGGAGACGGAATCTTTGAACCAAAAAACTATTTATTGATATCAGTGATTCAGCTGAGTCAGGTGTGTCTCCTCTCCAAGAGGTGAACACACACACATGTTGTTAAAATGGCAACCTTTTTATACCCTTTCATGGCCAAGTGGGGTCCCTGTCCCCTTTCCCATTGGTTGGGTACTCAGGGACTTACACTCTCTCCTGAATACATATTGTTCTTCTTGGGGTCCTAACTTTAAATTTATCAAGGGCTCTTCAAGGTAGTTGGACCCAAAAAATATAGCCCCCGACACCCCTAATCCTGATTCCATTATCTGGAAAGTTTTAACCTCCCTCTGTAATTCTGGACATTCTCTTTTGAAATGTCCCACCTTTCCACAATAGAAGCACTTCTTGGTACCTGTCTTCCAAGTGGTCATCTCCCATCCTCTTCCCTGGGGTCTCCTAACATTTGGTTGAATGCTTCTTTGTGCTACTTCTCTTCCTCTCCCAACTCCATTCCCACGTTGCTGCTTTATTACTTGGTCTACAGTGGCCACCATTAACTTAGTTTTATTCTTCTATTTCGCATGATCTGTCCTAACATAAACCTTTTGAGATTCCCTCAATAAGTCACTCAATTCTTTGTCACTCCAGTCCTCTATTTCCTCCGATTTCTTCTTTGTATCTCGCCACACTTTAGTAACAAAACTTACTTTCAATACTTCCCAACCTGCATCACTCTCAAGATCTATTCCTGAGTACTGCTGCATATTCTTTCTAAGCCTCTGTAACCAGGCAGTGGGCAGCCATCCCACTGCTGTTTATTTTCAAACAGCTTCTCAAAATTCTGCCCCTTTGGTGACGCTTCTCTTAACCCCCTAATCACCAGCCTTCTATAGTCTGACACATTATTCTTTCCCTCAGTTGAATTCTGACCCCAGTTAGGTCTCTATATTGGAAATTTTTGTTCACCAGGTATTCCCCCTTAAACATCAAGTGGATTTTCTCCTTCCCAAATTCTTATCCCTGTAACTAGTATCATTTATCTCTCCTCTGAAGTAAATAAAGTCACCAAAATAGATTGCATTTCTTCCCAAGTATAGATATTTGGACTTAAAAATTGATCTAACTGCTCTGCCAACCCCAAGGGGTCCTCTAATGTTACTATTTGTTTAAATTTCCTTACTTCAGTGCTAGTAAGCGGTACATTCACAAATCCTACTCCCCTTGGAGCTCCCTGCGTAGGCACCTCTCGCCAAGGAAACATGGAAATACTTGCAGTAACTTTTGAGGTGGTATTTTAAGAGCAGAACAGGAAATTTTGAATGTCTTTCTTTAACTATGCTTACTCTGTAATTTTACTTCTCTGTGACAGCTGTTCTGCCACATAATGAGATTATACCATTTCATTAAAACCAGCCCCACCAGGTGGGCCCACCATTTCACAGGGAGAAGCTATGACACATGGATCCACCATTTCATGGGGGCCAGCCACTTCATCTTTCTTTGCCATAGTCATTCCTTTCCCTCTCAACTGTTGGTTCTTCTGAATTTGTACCATTTGATCCTCTATAAGGCACACAGGGAGGGCGCACAATGGTCTAAGGGGTCCCATTTTCCCTCTTCCTCTTCCCTCTAGTCTTCTTCAAGTCTTAAGTCACAAACATGGATGAATATCCCTTCCAACAAGCAGCACAATCCCTCTCTTCTTGATCCAAAGGTTCTTTTGCATTCACATAAAGATTTAAAGCCTGACATACCCCATCTTTTGAAGACCTGTATCTGGGCCAATATAATGGGTCTGGTCTAATGGGTTCTCTAGTCCATTTGAATATACAATATTGAATCATCTTTCCCTTCGCCTCCCCCTGAGTACAAGATAGCTCCTCTTGTCCCCAGTCTCTGAGCATCCTCCCCAAAGGACTGTCAGGAGTGGAGGGGAGTCTTTCAACTCCTCTCCACTCCTCTTGTTCTTCCCGCTGCAGCTATCTCCCATCTCACAATATTCCCACAGGACTCTTTTCTGGCAGAACCGACTCGCTTCATCTCTTCACTGGCCATATCCCTCGCTGAATGAAGGAACTGCAGTTAGAAGGACTCCACTCCACTTAGAGGTCACTTCACAAGCAATTCTGCATCTCAAGCCCACACACTCAGTCCTGCTCCCCCCAGGCCACCCAGGTAACACTTAACCGTCACTCTTCTTAAATGGGTGCTGTGCACAGGTGTACCAGCTGTCACATGTAAACTGTTCTCTCCTTCTTTTCCTTTCCCCTTTTTGCATCTAGAGTCTGCCATTCAGGTCTCATCTGCAGGTCCCACAAGGTACAAGTCGAGGGCTGCTATACTCAGCAGGGCACGCCTTCCCCCACTCTCAATGTCCCACACCGCAGGGCCAGAAGTTAGGGATCCTGGACACGTCTCCAAATTTTAAGAAATACCTAATTTTCCAATAGAATTGAGAGGAGACCAAGTCATTGAAGCAAAAATTATCTATTTGCACCAACAAATCAGCTGAGTCAGGTTTGTTTCTCCTCTGAGACGTGAACACACACACTTCATCAAAACGACAACCTTTTTATACCCTTTCACAGCTGGGGGGGGGTTGGGTCCCTGTCCCCTTCCCATTGGTTGGGTACTCAGGGACTGACACTCTCCTGACTGCCTACCCTTCCCCCAAAACCTCCTTTCCCCTTCCCCCCATCCTTCTCCCTTTTTTGGTTTTATCTTCACTTCTTCATTGGTTCCCAACAACACTTAACCAGTGCAAGAAACAATCGAACCACATCTAAACTACAGGTAACAAGAAGTAGAAAACAGAATTAACACTTTTTCTTCTTCTATTCTGTAGCCCTTCTGGGCTGAAGCAAAATCCTGTTTCATCCCTTGTTGTGGCAGGCGATGGTAGGGTGCTGCAACCTTCCAGCAGCGTCTCCAGGGGTTTGGAGTTGCCCTGGTGGCACAGGCACTCCAGCACTTTCCAGCTGAGGAAGGCTCTCCCACACAAGCACCCAGATAGATCTCGCAACCCAGGAAGTAGAGCAGAGAATTCCTCACTTGGCATTCCGCAGCATCAGACTTTATTCCATCAGCCAAGAAAGAGTCCAGAGCTGAAGAATAGTTGGTGGTTTAAGGTAGGGGAAAAGGGGCAGGGAGAGCAATATGGGCCAATAGGTAGAGGGCCAGGAGGTGTTACAGGGGTAGGATCAGGACAGCCAGACCAATGGGGAACTGGGGAGGGAGTGGTCTGGGAGCTTGCCCAATGGGGCATACTGGAAGGGGGAACATTCTAGGGATGTGCTAAACATGGGGAAGAGAGGTGGGAGGATAGTGAACCAATAAACAGGAATTGATCTATATAAAAAGCAGGGCATCTTGGGAGGAGCTGTTTCAGCTCACCCTAAGTGAGAAGTCTTTTGCTCTAGGGCTCACTCCTCCAGGGAGTCTCATTGGTCTCAGTGGTGACTGAGATGCCAAACCTCCCATCCACCCCCACAGTCTCTCACATCAACTAGAAGACTATTTTTATGAATAAAGGACATTCTAAGAATCTCTAAGGATATAGTATTCAATGCCTAAACAGTTAAGTTGATTTATATATTTAGAAGGCTGGCCCAGGACTATTGTACTACTAGTAGTATTTACTATTCATCCTTTAATGTTCTCTTTTCAGGAAGTACCTTGTTTTAGTATTCATTAAAGGCTTATTCAGCAGCAGTCAGATGCCCTACTAGATGAAGTATCCCCCATCTCTCACTCTGCTACTTCACTTCTTAAGCTATTTTTTGGTACCCCATTTAGCCTCTGGAACCTCTCAAGAACTCTTTCCAAATCCTTCTTTTCAGGGACTGCTTCCTTACATCCATACAAAATGTTGACCTACCATAACTAAGTTCCTCTGTTTCTGTAGAAAAAAATTTAAGGGAATTCTGGCACCCCTGTATGTTAGTTTTAACAGATGACTGCCTACAGTCTTTGGGAATTAGAGATGAAACTTGAGTGATCATTTCAGTTTTCCTTCTCCAAGAATTTTTGGTCGGCATACACAGCATGACTGACAACTTCTGCAACATGATAAAGGATTCTTCTGTAGATCAGGAACATACAAAGGCAGAACCGGTCATTCTTCTGTAGATCAGGAATATATAAAGGCAGTATCATTCTGCTAACGGCATACTACATGTCATGCACCTGTGATTCTGCACTATTTGAAGCACACAGAAGCTGAAATTCCACAAGAACGACATGATTTTACTGCCAAGATGCTTGAACCTGAAGATGAGACGCTTTCACGACCACTCTGTCCCCATCTTAAAACATTTGGGGTTTGCAAGAATAGAACAATGTGTCCAGACTGTCATCAAATTAATTTACAAGTAAACATGATCCAGAATGTACCAAATGAAAGTATAAAAATACCAGGAAGTGTGACAGTACTCATGCCTAAAAATTTTTGCTTTCTGTACATTTCTCATATACTTGTAGCTTTCTAGACTGCTAATACATGGTTCTGGCTTCTAGTACTCTTCCTACCCATTCCCTCTACTTTTTAGAACAATAAGTTAACCCTTCTACTACATTCTTAGGATTCTGCTTAGTCTTGCTTTTTAGTCCAGCAAGGACACTTCTTTTCGTAACATAAATCGTAGCCATAATAAAATGGAGGGCTAAAAGATTGGGGGAGTGCTCCAATGGGGCAGAACCCATTGGATAACGGGAAAATGACCTAACCAATTGGTCTTCTACAGTTTGACAATATTCGTTAGATATACTAATTAATTAACCTTAAAAAATTGTACAAACCTGATCCCACCTGTGCCCATAGCCATGGGGGCACCTGGAAGCTTCCATTAAAAATCTGCTTTTTGTATTACCTGTACTACCTGGAAAAGGTTTTTCTTTCTCAATTTAGACAACGGTACTGCCTCTCCACATTGTAAATGCAGCAAACTTTGGTTGAAAACAAACAATACTGTGGAGAAGCTGGCATTTTATGGACTATGTGAGGAAATCCCTTCTCAAAGAGTTCAGGTGGTAGCAACTCCACCAAATGAGGAAGACAATTTTGCCTGTAAGGTCACAATTAAATATATAGATGAAGGCAGAACAAATCTACTGAACAAAACAAGTTAGTAGATACTTGTTGCTGCCTGTTTTGTTTCGTTTAGCTGTTTTATACTGGTTTTCCCCCTTTTCCCTCCCTTTGTAAAGTCCATGGTTCCTTCCTCGGTTTCCCCCTCCCATGAAATGTATCCCTTCGTGTCAATCCCCTGAACCCACTCCTTGGGACCAGAGAGAAAACCTCTCTCCCTCCCATCCACCAATCCCCAGCACCTCCCCTGCTTCCCAAACCTTCCCTCTGATACAATGTCCCATTTTCCTGCCAGCCCTGAGTCACTGCCCTCTCCCTCTGGGTTTGTTCCCACAGCTGTATGTCATACCCATGACCCTCCTCTGCTTTCTCCCAACTTGCCCTGCGTGGCCACTCCCCTACCCTACTTAAGTTTGTGCAGCCCTTCGTTCAGGGCTCTTCAGCTCCGGCTCCCTTCAGGGTAATAAATCCTGGAACGCTGCCTGTTGAATCTCCCTGGTGCCTCCTTTTTGTCGCCTGCAGCCTGCTACTGCTTAGACAATTGAGCTAGCTGACCCACACATTCTGTGAGAAACAGCCTTCCACCTGTCGCCTTGGGCTTCGGGCAGCCCAAGTCTGCTTGCTTCTCTCTCTGAGAGTAGAAGAGCAGCAGCGACAGATACTACTAAAAGTTGTTACTAACAACTGGCAAGGTTTAAGTGTCTGCCACCTCAGGCAGAAGAATTTGTAGTTTATAGAGTGAAACCTACTGATAATGAAACTGAATGGAACCCAAGTGTGAGTCCTTTTACTTATCACAAGAGTAAACTACATCATGCAAAAGTAGCACATATCTTGGGAAACACAGCTTGGATTTACCCAGTGGTCTGGGTTACCAGCCTTTCCAGTAGGAAGGTGTGGCTCAATGAATACAATATATTCCTCCTGAGATTCTGTCTAGGGGTCTGGCAAGTGACAATCCAGAACATGTAACAAAATTCAGAAAATGTGTAGATACATTCAAGTATTGGATCATGCAAAGAGCTTGCAGCCTTTACTGCCTACAGTGCAGAACTCCTGCATCTAACTCCAACATCAGCAGCCCACATCACCTCCTGTTAGTGCATTAAGCAGAAGCATAAAGCAGAATACAGCTGGTTCAGAGACTGCATCCAATCCACAGAACATCAATTCAATAAAATTCTACTGAAAACTCTTAATTCTTCTCAAACTACCTCTGGGAATCATCCACGTGCTGGAGTAGCTCAAACTAAGGAAGCAGAAGACTCTACCCTACATCAGCATAACGTGCTTGTTCAAGAGACAAACTTTATTTACCTGACATGGAGCTGCATCAGCCAATATTTGCAGAAAAGTCTACATATGTGTTGCAGGTTTGTTCACAACCAGGCAGAAACACCACTTAATGTAGTGGTTTCACATTCATCTGCTCGCCTGCTCACACCAGGCGAGAGTGTAGTGTAGTGGTTGAGTGAGAATAAGGATTAAGAGAAATGCAAAGCAGGCCTAAACTTCAAAGA
>VZTR01003442.1:34692-45636 GCA_013400775.1 Chaetops frenatus
CGCCCCAGGGCCTCTCCCCGCGAATGTGTGTTCCCGGGGCTGGACTCTCGGGGAGCTCAGTGCTCAGATGTGGTGTGGCCTAGCTAAAGCTCGGTTGTCTCCGTTCCAGTGTTGATGGTGGGGGAAGCTTTCACTTTCCTTAGTTCTCAAATGGCAGCTGAGCGTAGTGCCAAAACGTTGGGGAGACTTTGCCGTGGAACAGCAGGGTCTCGGCTCTGACAGGTTCCCCGGCGCTGAAGTTACTCGGATACAAAACCTGAGTGAGGGAGAGATACATGATGCTCTTAAAGTGAGAGGCCGGACCTAATGAGTTCTCTATCACAAGACACAGTGCATAGCACAATTTGTGTGTCTTAGATTTCAGACAGCTTTACTTTGGGCCCTAAGAGGTCTATTTCTGCCAGTTACGTGCTTCACCTTCCCCTTCAGAGGAGTGGTGTTTATACTGACTCAGATTAATTTATGTTCATTTAGTTTGTTACTGTCACAGACCTACCCTCTAAAGAAGTTTGGTTGTGTCTTGCTCAGATGCCAAATTTTCCTGTGTGATTACATTGTTCAAGGAACTTTTCCGATCAGGAAATAGCCTGAACTTTGCGGTTCGGCAAGCGTCAACATGAATTAAAGGGGTAGGACTAAGATGCAGGAGGGTGGGAGCATAGCAATTGTGATATAATCTTTATTAAATAAACATACAGAGTGATGTGTTTGTTGGTCCTTCTCCTTTGTCCTCAATTCTTCAGTTTCCTGATTGACTTAGTCTGTAACTCAGTAATCCTAGGAAATACTAAGCCTGTCCTAATCCCTGGCAATTGAAATGATATGCCATTAATAATATTGTTTAATCAAAAGGTGCAGTATGAGCCCCAATCTTAATAAACACCGAAGGCCTTTGTGTGATAGTGGTTTTGTCTTGATTTTCAGTGGTTTTATCATCTCAGTAATCTAAATACGACGTGTAAAGGTACAGGAAATCTGGTTTTATAATTTTGCATCTTTCCATAGTAGTTGGTTTGTATGAGCTTAGCATTCATTTCTGTTGTCTTAGTTTGTTGCAAATTCTGACGACAGCATTCTAAATTAACTGTTTTCGTGTTCAGAGGCTGTTGTGAAGCATTTTCTCTCTGGTAGAGTATTCTGGTGTCTCTGATCCCTGATAACACATCTAGAGGAAGGACAAAACAATCAGAAGTATGCTGAATTCAAGGATGTAACTTGAAGTAACTGGTGCCATGTTTTCCTGAGTGCAGTATTTAAACATTTTTGTAAAATCTGGTTTGACTTACAGAGAGCTTCCATGGCTGGCTGTTGCACCTGGGAGTGCTGAGATCATGTCTGTGGAAATACAGAAGTGTGTCTAACTGAGCTCTTAGAAAATAAAGAAAACCCACCAGATTTCTGTGAAAAGTTGAAACGTTTTTAGTGATTTTGTAAGAAGCCTTCCAGGAACTCTGTAGTAGAGGTTGAGATAAGATTTAGTAGTAATTGGTGCTTTCAGCCATCCTTCTCATTAACCTTCCTTTACCATTCTGTACTTGATGGTCACTTCCATTTGTGTTTCTGCAACAAGTGAGAGCATTCATCAGGTAATGTCTGATTCAGTATGAGCCCTTCCTTATTCCACTGCCTTATGTGATGTGTTTTATTAGTAAAATACTTGGGCAAAGAAAAAGTAGTCTGTCATCTTGTTTTCAGAATTCAGCTGATGCATCAGATCTGGTTGTATTTCTGTGCTTAAAACTCTCATTATCATAGTATGCACATACCTGCTTAAAACTCTCAGTTATGTCTGCAGTGAGATTGAGTTAATAGGAAAATGATTACTTAGAGTTGTTATGGGATGATACTAACCCTGAAAGGCACTGGTGTCCCTGGGCTCTCCCTTGTGTTAATTCACTTTTTTGTGTATGTTAGTGCAAGTGTCATGCCATAAATAGTGCAGGATCTAATTATGATCCAAGTTAAAGCTAGCTGTATCTCCTTTTGTGGCTAAGTTTTAACCCAGGTAAGTTCTTTATTTGTTTGAGTGGGGTTGCTTTGCTTGATTAGTTTTGGTATGTAATTCATAGTTGCTATAGAGTTTTTTTGGGCTTTAATGTTTTTCTTTTCAGTTCTGCCTTTGAAAGAGTTTGAATTTGTTTGTTGTTTGCTTGGGTTTAGTCTTTCTTGATGTTTAATACCAACAAATTTTCAAGTCCCAATTACTTTTAAATTTATCTTGGTTACTGGAAATAAATTGTTTGTGATGCTTGGCTTCACAGTGCTGCACAAAAAGCTGTAATTTAATATAGTACAGGGTTAGACACAGAGTTGGATATTTTTGGGTGCAAATAATTCAGGTGTAAGTGCCTTTAACCTTCTACAACGTGATGATTTTGTGCAGAAATGAATATGATCTCTTGATGAAAGAATTCTAAATGATGAACTGAAACATCTTAGAAGTTAAAAAGATCGCCTCCAGTCTTGGCTTTTTAATATAGTCATTTCACTGTACTGCTCTGTCTATAAATGTCTTTCTGTACAATACACAATTTTTTAATGAAATTGAAGTTTTTAGCATATCCTACTGCCCTACTGAGAATAGTAAGTCATAGCCTGTATCATATAACTCAGAGTATGCATTGAGTCTGAAAAGGAAATTAGTTTGATTATGTTTTCTAATTTTATATGACTGTTACTTCATTTTCCAAACAGAAACTCAGAGTTCTCCTAAACTGATAACTTGATCCAATGATTGGATGAATCAGCCTATTTAGTAATCTTATTAATGTATAATCCGCTCCACAGCAAAAGCCATGTTTAAAATATGTAAACCTGAAATATTTCCTTGGTCACAGTTTTTAAATTTATAATTTCCTTTCAAGACTTACCAGAAATGTCTAAATAGCTGTTCCATGAAATTTTCTGTCAGTGGAGTGAGTTAATCTATATAAATTACTAACTTGGCATGAGAAACGTAGTTGCATCTTCGTCCAAGTCAGAAGTAAAAAAACACCTTGATGGCTTAATTTTTTTTTTTTTTTTAGGAGCACAAATTAATCCATAGAATTTGGCAGTTTGTGGTTTCTATGTGAGAGTCAGAGTTGTATTTCATACTGTTTGATGCTATATATATATGGTAATATTCTCTATTCCTGGAACTTTAAGGAAGCATTAGAAATAGTTAGAATTGCTTAAAGGACTAAGTTGCAGTCTTTCAGATTATGGATAAATAGCTGGATTTTTTTCTTGTCACAAGCTTTTGAAGGTGTGAATAATATTCCATACTCTAATATTTTATAAGCAAACTTAATTTAATCCTCAACAGTCTTCTAAACAAAATATTTTTGATCATATATATATTCCTCTTGCTGATGAATGTAGTCAAATCTACAGCAAAGACTTTAGAGGCCAGGCAACTAGAATGCATTAGGGAAAGGAAGAAGTGGTTGGTATAAAGCAGGTGAGTCTACATTCTTGGAGCTGCTTTCCTTATTGTTGCAGTGTCACTAGTCATACTAATAAGCCTTCATGGAAATGGGTGGTGTATTCTAATCTCCAAGTTTCTTGAGTGTCCATGTTAAAGTGCTGTTCTGAAGACAGAATAGTTTCCTTTCCATGTGTGAAAGCAGCCACATTCAGCAATGGTTGATGGAAACTGAAAGGCCAGGGGATGAGGAAGATCCTGGCCACCATCTGAGAGGTTAAAATGCAGTTTGTTGCTGCATTGCTTCCACATCACTGTAGAAACGTGTTTATAGGGTTTTTTTGTGGGGTGGGGTTTTTTAGGTTTTTGGGGGTTTTTGTTTTATTTTGTTTTGGTTTTGTGGGGTTGGTTGGTTGGGGGTTTTTTGTTTTGTTTTGGTGGGGTTTTTTGTGGTTTGTTTTGTTTTTGTTGTTGCTGGTTTTGGTTGTTTTGTTTTGGTTTTGTTTCTTTGTGGGTTTATTAGGTGGTTTTCGTTTCTGTATTCTTGTTTGGTTTATGTTCATTCTCCAGCTGTGAGTTGCTGTAGCTACAGGCTCTGGAAACACTTTCTGCCCAGAGTCCACTGCACTGTTGAAATTCTGATTTTGAAACTTATTTAAGGGAGGATGGTAGAGGGTATGGAAGACTGAGCCTTGCTTTCAGTATCAAGCACTTGAAGAAACTCTTCTAATTTCTGATGATACTGGTCTTCCTCTAGTCCAGATGGAGCTGTTTTGACATTGCCATGTCTTTGCTATGTGCTGGTTGCGCAGAATTTTCTCTCTGTTCTATACTCATCACTCTGCTGTAGATCGGAGTGATGTAATTGTTGATCAGGTAGGATTGTTTTGCTTGCATTATTTGAGTGAGGCATGAGATTGTGGCAAAGATTAGGTAAGTTCTGTGCTTTTTAGGGTTACATAAATAACATACAATTTGTGTTGCTTTGTCTACTTAGGAATAGAAAGAGGATTGTCGGATAGGAGAGGCCCAGCTGTAAGTAGGGCATTTGTCAGACCATACACTAATCTGGCATCCGGATTGGGGAAATTGGCAGACAGGATTCTCATCCCTCCTGCTTCAGTGCAGATGCACTTTTACTGACTCTTCATTAATTCTGTCCCAAAGTAGGTAGAATACTAAATAATTGTCAACAAAAAAATTGTGCCTGTGAGGCAGTTAAATAATTCAGCACATGCTAATAACTCATGTTAGCCTGCAATGAACTTCAGCTGGTGAATATCACTGAAGTGTTTTGCTAAAAGCTGCACCTAAATTAAGTTCATGAGTAAGCCTGTTGTGTACTTCCATACAGCTGATGAAAACTGGCCAAGAACTGTTCTCTTATTGTCAGCCTAAGCAGCATATCCTAGTGTGTGTCCTCACCTAAACTTCTTCCTACAGGTCCAGCTCTGCCCCAGGTAGGTTTTTGGCTTTGTTTACAGCTATAAACAAAGCTCTTGACTCTGTGGCAGTTGATGGGTGTTTCTGAACAGACCATCAGTTTCTTAATCTGATGACAGCCAAATCCAAACCCTGCTGTATTATGTCTTTTGAATTAGATAGGATTATTGGCCAGAGGGAAAATTGAATGACATGTGGAATTCAGCATCATTCTTACCTTCCTGTCTCTTTAAGAAATTGGAAGAGAACAGGATTTGGAGTGAATTGAGAGTAGAGACCCAGACTGCTGTTCCACTCATACAGTTCTGATTCATTCCTGCAGCTCACTCCACCCTGTGCAATGAACAGGACAGAGACCCTGTAGAAAATACAGCCTGTGTTATGCATATTTAGAGTGTCATGCATGTGTGCTGTCTGAATTAAAGTTTTATTTCCTAACTTGATATAGTTCCTTCCATTAAATTGTTTCATCAGAAATAAATTCCACTCCCTCCCTGACCCTGTCAGAAACACTGGATCTAGCAATAATAACCATAATACAGTTACTCTGAAACCTGGACATTTTTCTCTTTATGTAGTGTGTTTAATTGGAAAAAACTGGTACTGAAGATTTGCCATTCAGTGTTTCTGCACAGTATTGCATTGGGAGCCAATGTTTGGGTTGATCTGAATACCAAGTATATAGTTAGGATTTCTAGACTGATTCCTTTTGAGTTTATGAAGCAAGTCTTAATTACAAAAGTAAAATTTCAAGACCAAATTAATCCTTTTTTTCATATGCTTGAATATGTAAACAGTGGAGTTTGTAGAAGTGCTTGTTACTGACTTACAACTGTTTCTGTTGAAGTTAGACACTTCAGGGAGAACAGGGTACTGAATAGTTTCAGAAATCCTACCAATTAAGCAATAGAAAGCTGCTTCCATTCTCATGTGTGTTAAAACCACAGTGTCTGTGTTTAAAAGTGACTTTGCATTTAGATGCTAAAGTGAAGCTGAATTTATGATAGCCTGTGGTATAATTGAGATAATGCTAGATGTGATACGGGCACCGTAGTTGTCATCTGATATGCAGAATGGCCTGTAGTCTTACCTGTTCCTATTTCTGCATCTGCTGATAGATTATGTGTGTGTGAAGACTGAGGAAGAGGATGAAGCAGTGATTATGGACCATGGAGACAGCGGACTGTCTGCACAAAGCTGCATGCCAGTGCAACAGAACTCTGAAGCAAACAGTGCTGTTCACCACATGGGTCAACTTGCCTATGGTAATTACTGTTCATTTTTATTGTGATATGATAGTTGATGGATATTTTTAATGCCATATGTTCAGTGCTTTTGTATTCTGTACTTTCTATATTACCTGTATCTTTAAAACACATTTTATTAGAAAGCTACTTTATAGAAATTGTTTGGCAATGCTTATAAAAAGAGGTGCCTTTTAGTTATTACTTTTGAGGTCCTTATAAATGGTGAGCCTGCTAAAATATTATGTTTTAAAAAGACAATTTTTTACTTGATTGTAAGTGTATCTAGCAATAAATTAGGAAGCAATTTGGAAAATAAATGTCATGATAGAACCTAGCCTAAAAAATTAGGTTTTTAGATAATCTATCCAGTGTAACTTAGTACTGGAGATCCTGATGTGTAATGATAGCAGTATGGTTGTTTAAGATGATAAATTCTTAGCAGTAAGTAGCCAATGTGATTGCCTCTAACTCACTGTGTTTATTTTAACATGCAAGATCAAAGTCTCTCAAGAAATCTTACCCAATGCTTCATTGGCCCACACAAAAATTCTTCACAGAATTTTTGTTATGGGCATTTACTGAGTCCTGTAGCAGTATTACCAAGTCAGTGAGAAAAATGACTGTAAGTAAGTGAAGGCACTTTCTAGTTTGGGGGATTTTTTTTTTAATTCAACCAGTTAACTCTATAGAGAATCCCATCAGTATTTCTCTTCGCAGACACAAGTTACATCTCTTTCCTAGTGTTACTGGGTGCTTCTGAGAACCTTTAGTCTTTTTAGTTTTCTAATTGACAGTAGAGTATTCTGTAGTTTTCTGTACGTTTATGTCTAAAAGCAAATTTGGGAGGGGAGGATGGTTTGAATGGTTTACTTGGGATTTTGTCTCTTTTACTGAAAACAAACAAATAAAAAGCCCCCCCAAAATTAAAACTTCTGCCCAAGAAACTGTCATAGAGAGTTTCTGGCCTTGGTTTTAGGATATGAGTAATTATTTCATTATTAATAAATTAATCATGATGAAAGCAGTTGTTTCTTAAAAGGTAAAATATGTTTTTTTTTATCTTTGGGTGTATTAGCATTAGATATTGTATAGTTAAAATCAAATATAGTGAGATATATGAGTGAAACACACCACAGGTTTATCTCAAATGTAACTATTGAACTTTGAACTGAAATTCCCTCTGATTGGTTTTATTCAACCAGTATCTTAGACCGGTATCTTGTAGAGCAGTGCCTTTCCTTCACATCTCATTCTGTCTGTCCCAACTAGTTTCTCCCACTGTCTTGTGTCTTGTATCTTCTTGCCTACAGGAAGAAGCTGTCAGAGCAAGCTCAACATCATGCAGATAGAGATCTAGGTCTTCATTTCTCCCTGCATGCTGCAGAACATCTTTTATTTTAAATTTTTTTAGCCATTTATGCTCACAAAGTTAGTATTAGTTTTACTAGAGCTTTTTTTTATATCATTATGTTTGAAAACAACAATATTGAATTTAATAATTTCTGATCTAAATTAATTGGATAAATAACTATGCTGGTAAACAAATTTCAAATAATCAAGCAGCCTGAAAATTTAAAAAAAAAGTGTGACTGTGCCTGTTTTTACTGTAGTGAAATGTTTAATGCAGTGGGAAACTTTCTGAGGTTCTTTGCTTTCTCTTCACTTTTCCAGGAAGCGAAGGCTTGCCAGTGCTTGCTGATCAAACGGCCTCACAAATGAGCCATTCTGCAATGATTCAGACAGGAAATTGTCACAGCCCTGAAAAAATGGATTTTATGTTTTTGCGTAATAAAAGAAAACGATGTTCTCCTGCTGTAGTGGAACACAATGTGGTATGTTTCACCAAACAGCAGCCTTTCATTTTGAGCCCAGTTTCAGTGTTACTTGGAATATAATTTTTCTTTCACTGTTGTGTGATGATTTGATGACACCCCACTGAAGATAGGTCGGATATGCAGGCATGGATGCTTGTAGCAAGTCCTCAGCCTCCTACTCTGCAATCTGTCCAGAGTTGCCCTATCCCAGGTGCAGAATCCAGCACCATCCTTGTTAAACTTCATACAGTTAGTGGTTGCACAGCCTCTGATTTGTTCAGGTCTCTCTGCAGGGCCTCTCTGCCTTCAAAGGAGTAAGTGGCTCCTCCCAACTTAGTGTCATCAGAAAATTTAGTCTCCCTTCCAGTCCTGTGTCCACATCATTTATGAAGATGTTGAGAAGCACAGGGCCAAGGATGGAGCCCTGCAGAACTGCCCTAGAGACAGGTCACCAGTCTGATCTCACCCCATTCACTGTAACCTTGGTGCCTGGCTCCTGAGCCAGTTACTCACCTATCCCATTATGTGTTTATCCAACTGTGTGCTGGACATTTTGTCCAGAGGGTCCTGTGAGAGCTTTACTGAAATCCAAACAGATAACATCAGCTAACTTCCCTTGATCAACTAGGTGGGGTCATCTTGTCATAAAAAGAAATTAACTTTGACAAGCAGGACTTTACTCTCCTGAAGCCGTGCTGGCTGTGACTGATGACTCAGTTGTCCTTCAGGTATTTTTCAGTAACTCCCACAATAATCTCCACAATTTTACCAGTCACTGAATTCTGCCTGCTGTAAACAAAACACAAGCATCACCCAACCCACCCCTCCAGCCTTCCTTTTCTAAAATAAAACCTGATCAGTTAAAAAAATAAAACTTAAAAGAAAATACTACCAGCAGACACATTAAATCCGTGGTGTATGGTGGGTGGGATCGGCATCGATCCAGTAAAAGGGAAATGTCAGGATTGTCCAGGTGGTGGTGCCATTCTTCCCAGTTAAAAGCAGTTTGCAAGCTGCTGAGAAAATTGCCTCTCCAAGAAATTTTTTACAGCTTCTGCTTTCAGTTACACCAACTGAAGTCTCATAATTTGGATTCAGAGGTCTTTTCAGATCTAAGTGATCCTGTGATTCTGTGGTTGCATAAGCTTGGCTGTACATAAATGAGGCAGTTCTGCCTCAGAATAAACAAATAAAAATGCACGTTATTTTTCATATATCTATATATGCCTTCCTGTACCATGCTAAAATTACTTGAAGAAACCAGAGGTCTGAGACTTTGCTGGGGCAAACCCAGGGTCAAGCTAGTAAGGAGGCCTTGTCTGTCTGTGAAAGTAGAGTGTGTAGGAAGTCAGGCAGAGCACCTGAGCAAAGGGGCTTCAGTCCCAGAAGTTACAGTCTCTGGGTGACCACCAGAGTGTCTCTTGAGGGGTCAGACAGGAAAGTTTCCTTAACTCACCAGTATGTAAGTAAGATGACTGTTAAGTCTTGTTTTCTTGGGCCCTCTTGTTGCCAAGGGAGGGAATATAGCTACAAGCAAAAGTCTCCAAGTCGGATTCCTAGGAGAATTCTTTAATTTTTCAAAACATTAAACGTTCTTTATCTTATTTCCTAGATGAGAACCAGGGAAGAAGAATATGAAGATTGTCACAGTGTCATTTATGAATATGAACCAGACTATGAATGTGTAAGTTTATTTTCTTTTGTTTGACTGAGTTTGAAAAGCTGCTTTGGGGATGCATGTTTTGGGGTAGGCTGGAGGAACATGAGAGATCTGAAGTTGGGATTTACTTGCTTAATGTGGTATGCTAAGTCTGTGTATATATTGGTACCTTACACTTTTTTTTTCTTTTTTATATTTTATTACTTTAATGAAAAAGGAGAGCATTTTATCTGAAGCTTCCTATACTGGATATCAGCAGAATCCTCTGATGGAGGTCCTCAGTTATTGCCAGGTATTTTTTTTCCTTTATATCTGAAATGGCATTTAGACAATTCTAGTTAAACTTCAGGAAGAGTTGTATTATAAACTTGACAATTAGTGACTTGATCCTTTCCAGTTGTTTTCTTGCTAATTGCCCACATAACTACAATATTTTCAAAGTAAAACTAATCTCTTTCATACTCTCTGAACCTTTCAAAAGCATACTTTTCAAATATTAAGCTTTAATACAAAATGTAAGGTTTAGTTATTGGGAGGAGATTCACAGTAATGGGAAAGATATGGCAGTGATACACACCCAGCTATCAAAAGTACATGTTGTTTGCCAAAGGTGTGCCAAAAATCCTGGTAGTGTTGTTTTTGTGAGTTCTTTCCTTTTGATTTCTGAAGCAGTTACTTACAAAATTGAAAATAACTGCATTAAGAACTGAAAGCATCCCATATTTATTCAGGTGAGCACTTGTGTGGCTGGAATCATTCAGGCCGTGCCTAATGGAAGTCAATTTGTAAGTGGTTTGTAGCCAAGTGTTAGTGTCTTGTAAACATTCAGCAGTGCTGTGGAAGGAAGTTGACTAAGTTTACGGAGGCAGTTTTGCTTTTAATTGAACTTTCTTGGTTTCTTCAGGTTTACGTTGGGTTCTTGTGAAACAGTATTGTTTTCAGTCTTGTATTTGTTGACAGGCCATGTATGATGCCATTCAGAAGTTGGATAAAAAATTCGACCTGCTGCATCGTAAGGTCTCAGAAATGCAGCATACTCGCATAAAGCCATTGTTGCTCAAACCTGTGAGTATTAAAGACCTAAGACATTTATTTTTGCTTAATTCTCTCATGCTTATTTTAAAAAAGCCCAATCCTTTCAATAAGATTAAAATTAGTAGCAAAATAGTAGACTTAGAATCTATTTCAATTCAATTACTTGTGATTTCTGATAATGTGCCAGCTTCAGTCTCCTGTGTTATTGACTGGTGGCTACAGATCAGCAGTGACCCCCTGTCCTGGTTTGAAGGACAGGTGTCTGCTAAGGAAGGCAGGGGACCTCCCTTGGAATGAAAAAAAAAAAAAAAAAACCCTTTCCCCCCAAATTACCGTAAT
>VZTR01003442.1:45843-89419 GCA_013400775.1 Chaetops frenatus
GGGACGGGGCAGCGGCAGCCCTGCCTCCAGCAGAGCAGGGAGAGGCAAACTCAGGGATCCCGGGTGCCCACACAGATGGTGACAGGTCCTGGTTCTGGACAGAGACTCCTTCCACAGTAGAAGAAACAGCTCTCCCCGTGAGGTCCAGCAGCAGCAGCTCCTCCAAACGTTCTCCCTGGCAGCCCAGAGCAAGAGTCCAGTCCCCTCCTCCAGCCAAACCTTTTGCCCGCCCCAAACTCCAAGGTACCCCCACCCTGCTGAGAGAAGAAGCCTCTCCCAGCTTCACAATACCTGCTTCCCTCAGTTCAATCACTTCTTTTGTTCCCCTTAAGTACCCGGCCAGTATGGTCCCTTAGCAACTGATGGGCAAAAAATTCCACAGGTGAAGAGAAACAAAAGGGAGGAACACCCAAACCCCAACACCCCCATCAAATTTAGGATGCTGGGACAGATGCTCTAAAATTCTATTTGCATTGGCATGAACAGAAGTGAATTGTGTAGGTGCATCTTAAACTTCAGTATATTGCTGTTGCA
Source organism: Chaetops frenatus (assembly GCA_013400775.1). Lineage (NCBI taxonomy): Eukaryota > Metazoa > Chordata > Aves > Passeriformes > Picathartidae > Chaetops > Chaetops frenatus. Next base: position 46,378 of record VZTR01003442.1, read on the forward strand.
CCTTTGCGACATGTGATGTGTTGTCTCATTGGTTTCTTCGGTTTGAAGAGAGTTTAAGCATCAGTCAGGTTGGTTCAATTGACTTACTGAATTTCAGATCCCAACAATATGTTGTTATATCCATTACAGTATAGAATGTATTATTTTTCTTAACAAAAACTCCTTTTTAAAAATTTTTAATAAGGTTTGATGTTGAGTACACAGTAACTCATTTTGTTCCTAAATGGTTAATCTACTGTTAGCTAAGGAGACACAATATTAGTACTTCTAACAATGATCTTTAAGAGGAAAGCATAACAAATAATTTCTGAAAAAGGTCATAAAATCCATAATTACTTTTTTTGTCAACAACACTGCAAAGCTTTTAATATGGCAGAGATGATTCTGCTGTCAGAAGATGTCAAGACAGCAGTAAGGCCATTTGCTTTAAGGGTGGATGAAGCTGTCAACTATCAGTAGGATACTAGGTTTTATTTGGCATGTATTTTTGTTGTCAACTCCAAGCTTGTGCTGTCCACACATCCAAAACCACTAGTTTCAGGGAATAAACTGATCTTGTCACCTACAAATGAACCCTGTAAGACCTCTGTGTTCTTACCTTCCCCTCTGATATGTGGGATAGCAGCTGCTTTAATGTTTGGATTTTTGGGTTAAAAGGGACTTGCACTGCTTTTTTTTTTTTTTTTGTCCTGAAGGGTTTTATCCCTATAAAGATTAAGGTACAACCCACCAGCTATTTTCTTAGGTTCTGCCATTTAAAACCATCAGGAGTGCTGTTGGGTTTTTTAATAGCTGTACTATTGCTGTGCTTGTGAAGGGCTAATAGAATGGTTTGTGGTAAAGGTACTTTTTTTAATTAGGTGTACTCCAAAAGCTGGAGAAACTGACAAACTTTCAGATATATAAGACTTCCTTGAGGTCATAGATTTTTTTCAAGGTTACAAGGGTGAAATATAATGAGATTTCTCTAAACAAACACACAAAACCACCAAAAATTAAACAAAATAAGAAAAACAAATCCACATGTGTCATCTACATTTGTGGCTTCTGCTCTGTGGCTTATGTTTTGAACTAGAATGCATACTGTATGATTTTAAAGTACTTGAAGTGGTGGAAAACACAGCCCATCTCTCAGTTTGTCCATCTCAGTCTCTTTGGAATCTTCATTGTAGATGAGATCTGCATGTTTAATGTTTTCATCTAACAAGTAAAGAAAGAAGAGAAAGTGTTTGTGGTTTTTTCTTGTTTGAAAGGAGCTAGCATGGCAATGGACACATTCCTTGAAAATTCATCAGCCAATGACTGCGTCAATGACTGAAAAATTTTAAATTTTATTTTGCCTATTTACCTTTTTATAGAGGTATAGAAAGTAATTTTGCCACCACTCCAGGTGGAAAAACTTTGAGAAACATTGAAGCTGGCCAGATAAACTCTTAGTGTTGCAATTACAAATGAGAATAGAAGAAAGTAGAGGGATGGCTAAAACATGGTAGCTCTGAGTTAATGACAGAGGCTACTTCAAGGAAGAGTATGCTGCCAATAGCATAATTACAAAAATCTCGTTTTTCTGGTTTGCTAAAAGAACCCCTCAAAATTATCAGCTATGTCTAATTTAACCTTTGTTTTCTGAATCATGTTTGCAGAAACCAGTTGGATTTACATACAGAAGTTCCAGTCATTTGCCTCCAGGAAAAATAAGAGTACAAAAACACAGGGAAAGGGATTTAAGTCTTCATCTTTCCTCATCGGGCCAGGGAAGGCATAGCCCAATTGTAAGGGTTGCTTTACAAAATGGCCACGTTCAAGTCAATTCCAAAGTAAAACATGCCCAGCAGAGTTTTCAGCTTGAATCTCAGCAGCCTGTTGGAAGGCAGAGCCCACCACTTCCCACTATAGTTTCTACACATTCATTGCATTCATCATACACAGCAACTAGTGGCATGCCTGACCTTTCACCACAATCAAATCTTGCTCCCAGCATTGTGGAAAGTACTGTCAATGTTGCACCTTCACCAGTGGCATCACCATCCATACCAGCACCATCTGAGCCCAGTCAGGAAAATAATGGTGTGGAGTTGAACTACAGAAATGCATCTGAGGATGTGAGTATTAGTGAAGAACTACCATCATCTTCGGTCTTCATCAATCCTAGCTTTGGTGAGTTCCTTTGTGATATATACTCAGAAACAAAGGCTAAAAAAATGGCTGGTACTACCACAAGTCTTTGATTTACAGTAGATGCTTTGAGTTCTTTTAACTCTAGGCTCTCTTTTTCTCTCTTAATGTAACCTTTTTATCCTGTGTATAATTCACAAGTAATTCTTTATCCATGTGTTGAAGGAGGCAAAAGAGATTGCCATTAGAACTAAGTGAGGCATATGCCTGTATGCATGCTATAAAAAAGCATCTTACCTGATCTGTGTGAAGGAAATATCTGTTTTCTTCTTGTGGGGGATTTTATCCATGAAACATCATTGCTATACTCAAATCTTTCAGTGTTTGGTTTCTTCCAAAATACTTCATTGCATAGAAAAAGAATTCTATAGATCATTGCATTATAATAAAGATACACATATAAAATAGCACCATGCATTAAAAAATAATGCCTTTCTAAAGTGTAAATGCCCTGAGTTATGCACAAGGCCAAGCTATGACTTCTTCATTGCTTTTGGTCTAAAAAATACATTTGCACAGCTGGGTGAATAGTAGGTGAAATACCGATATATCTATCTAAAAATTTGTAAACAGTTTATGATTTAGCAGTTCTATGTATGGATATGCCATTCTTTGTGTGTCAGTGTCTTGAAAACATACATGGTATCTGCACATATGTAAAATAGGCCAGTGTGAACATTGTGAACAATTGGGTGTCTAATGTATTTTCTTGGGTGTTTTGATTTCAGTTAGTTATGTTGGTGGTTAATGTGAATCAAAAAGATATTTCTGTTACCATTCCAATTTAAAGCTGCTTTTTAAGAGCAAAGATAAGTAGTAATACATAGTAGAATTAACGGTAGTAGAGAATATATTCTGAGAGTCAAGATAAAGAGTTTGAGAAAATGTTCTGTTTTTAACAACTTGCATGGGATTTTTAATTCTTTTTCTTTGAATGTTTTTGTTTTACAAAAGAGTTTGTTGGTGACCCAGCAAGAAATGTAAAAGTTCTTGGAAACCATTTGGTGAAGGCTCGGCAAAAGACCAAACCCAAGTATGCAGCTCGCCACTTGGTTCGTGTCTTGTTCCCCAAGAAAACTTTATTGTGCAGCATTATGGGAGTGAGTGCACGAGGGCGCAGGACATTGGATCCAAACAAAATTGCTGCAATAAGAGGTATGCTACCTTTCAAAATGCACAGATCTACTTCTTTCATACTTGATGAAGTTTTGAACTTAAAAGGTGTCCTTTTCTGTATGTTTCTGGCTAAACATTGTCTGGCAGCTGGTGGACAGGTAAATGCCATAGTGGATGTGCTCCACTCTGCATTATCTTTCTGTTTTGAAAGTCCTGCTTTGTAATTCTCAATGTTTGTTTTTCTTCAGTGTGGATAAAACAATTCAGATTTCTTAGTTGAGTTCATCAGTCATGCTTACTGTCTCTAAATTTTTAATTGTAGTTTATTTTGTGTTTGTGTGTGCCATGGAATTTGACAGTGGTTTTTTGTTTGGTTGATTTGGGTCAGTTTGTGACCATTGTATACTTGGGACAAACATGAACTAGTGTGTTTGAAATACTCTTATGTTCAGTTCTCTTGACTGAGAAGTGGTGAAGATGGAGGGGGCTTTTTTTAATAAATGTCAAGTCATTTACACAGATCACACAGCACATGTGTTAAAGGGTTAAAATTGAGTGTGAGATTATATAAGCCATGTGAAATAGTTGCAGCAACAGCATTATCCTGTCTCTGTTCTTTTGTGGGGGGTGGAGGAGGTGGCGGTGTTGGTTTGGGGGATTTTTTAAAAGTTAGTATGATAAATCACACATTTTCCCTAATTCTACCAGGAAGTGTTTAATACAATAAAAGCATTATTCACAACAACTCAAGAAGTATCACAGAACATCTTGAATTTTTAGTGCTGCTTGTTTTCAAAACATACATTTACTATCTTTATTGATGGAAGTCTGAAGCTTGTAAATGGAGAACAGTGAACATGACGCATTAGTTAGCTTTCTCTCTCTCTCTCATTAGGATACTTCTAAATACTGGGTTTCATCGTGAAGCTTAAAATGTTTTCTGTATTTTATATGCAGAGTTTCTTGCAACTAACTTTCCAACCTATGACTTGAGCGAGCATGGAAAAGACTGGAAAACCTGTATCACAAATGTCAATTCTATGATCCGCTGTTTACGCTCTGAAACCAAAGCAAATTCAACAAGTTCTCCTAAGGTGATGATTTATTAAGTACTAAGCTTGCACTTTTTTATCAGAATAATTATTTGACCTCTGCATGGTACAAGTGCTGTAATTGAAAATTCCTTGGGTTCTGTCTCTGCGTTGCTCAGCACAGGCCTGCTGACTGCAGCACCAGTTCTGGGGGGGGGATACTGGAATATGCCTTTCTTTGCTCTGCCTCTTCCTGCTCCTATCTCCAGAGTTCACTTAAGGGATGTCCAGGCATAGGATACTAAAAGGAAAGTACTGAAAATGTGCCCAGAAGTAGTGTCAAATTTGATTGAGAGCTTAAAGCTCTTAGCACTTATTTTCACAGGCTTTTTTTTTTTTTTCAGATGTATTTAGCTATACCTTTCAATTTTATATTGACTGAAACATCACTCCCAAAACAAATCCAACTACATTTACCTCTGCTTCTAAAATGCTCTGTGCACATCTTTGAATAATTATTAACTTTTCCATCTGTGGTTTTCATGATAGAGATTCAGAAGTAACTATATTGTAAATATCTGAAATCTAATTTATACTAAATGTGAAGCAAACTGGGACACTAATTAGAAAACCGATAGGCTTCTCTCAGTGCATATACTAACCCCATTTAATGTTTCAGGAGACAGCTGAGGGGAAAGAAAAAGGGACTGATGCTCCTGATACATCTCAATGTGAAGATTTAAATTATCATGAAAAGAGTGGAGACAATTCTCAAAACTCTCAGAAAACAACCAGCTCCACAACTGACACATTGCACAATTCAGGATTGGATATGTTTCCAGAAGCTTTGCAAACGTCTTCAGTCAGGAAACAGCAGTCTTTGGAACCTATGGGTAAACAAAGAAATTTTTTGTTTTCTGAAGTTGCTTGTTACATTTTAAATGGTCAGTCAGTGAGAGGCAAAAGATACTACTGTAGGTATAATTGTGTAGTAAAGGGATTTTCTGAACTATGTGGCTCTTCTTTTTCTCTTAAGGCAGTCATTTGGTGTATACATAGTAAGTCTTTTTGGGAATGAAAAAGAACATTATATCTGGCTAACAGAATGTATATTTGCATCTACCAGTGTCCCATAATGCATATCCGCTGTGACATTGGGAAGTTCAGCTTCAGTTACTCTGTTCAGTTGCCCTGGCTTTTTCCTTTTATTTGGTACAGACTCTGCCTTAAACAAGTGAGCTAGCTCAGAGTATCTATTAAATGGTATTGGAATTTCAGAAGAAAAAGCACACCTTTCTGCAAAACGGACTTTGTAGGACAATAAAAATCTTAAAGTAGCCTTTATATTTTCACTTTTTAAATGAAAGTGTGCAATATATAAATACATTGCAAAAGAATCCATGTACAGCATGTGATGCTTAGAGACCCTCAAAGAAAATGAGCTGAGATTAGTTGCCCTAGGAAATAACCAAGTTGATTAGGATCACCTTGGGGCTGTATCAGATCTGTTCCTGCATCTAAGCTTTGTTAATCAAATCCCAGAGACCTCTAAATGTACTAAAAATTTTGCATTTTTTCTTAGTAACTTTTGCAGTGAAGTCAAGTAGAAGTAGTTAAAAAATATTCACTCTTTTTCTGTTTCCACATACAGAATCCAAGCACCACTGAAACAGCAGAACTTTTAGTTACTTATGTACTTGGAAAAGCATCATCATTTCATATGTGATGAAACAAGTTAGAAAGCAGTAATTAATAATGCACGTTTCATTGCCGAAGACACATCAAAAGTACTGTTCTGGTTGTAACCCAGGCAGGGTTTTCTGGCTGCTTGGCCTTGTGCCTGCAATATGTTTCATGTTAGCAGTAGCTGTAGTGTTACACTTTGGCTCTGGTCGTTCCAAGCAAGTAAAGTAGTTTCTGGGTGAACTTTTGTGTCAGTTTTGGTTTAATACAGCCCCTTTGAAGCATAGTCAGTGTTGGATGAGTAAAATATCTCTCTTCCCTCCATGACATCATCTCTAGAACCTCTTGGGAGCCCATGGCACAACGTTCAGTTGCCTTTCTCAGTCATTTATGTCGCGAAGGGGAAGACGCGGCCAGAGTTGTCAGCTCGCTTCCTAATTCGTCATATGTTCTCTGAAGATGTGCTGGTGAAAAGCAATGTGTATGGTAGTCTTGATCGTGGCATGAGCCCACTGGATTCCAATAAAATTAATGCTCTCAGAGGTAAGTAAGGAAATCTCTGTTAAATCATAAGGTGGGGATAGTAAGATTTATTAACTTTGTATCCTATGAACAAAGCATAGAGCTTCAGAAATTAGTCTGTGAAACTGTTCTTACAGGCATTTCTGCAAGCAGTGGAATAAATTGAGAGGAAGTAAATGAAGTTATATTTTAGTAGCTCGAAATTCTCCAGATCATGAACCTGATTTGTATGGGAAAACTCAATTACCATGACATTGGCTTGAAAGGGCAATGAAGTGGGAGATGGGAGCAGTCCCTGAGGATTCTGGAGGACATCAAAGTTAATTTTTTGATACAGGAGCTATGTAGATGAACCACAGAGCAGAGATGTCACGTACAGCAGGTTATGGCTCCCTACACAAAAAGGGTTGTGTGATAATTTGTGATGGCATTGCCTGTGGAGATTATGAAATCATGGGCGCCAAGGTCCTAAGTAGAGTTGGAAGGGTCTGAGTATAGGCTCTGTAGCTTGGAAGAGCAGACTTTGACATATTTGGGAAAGTCAGAGATGGGAGCTTGTGAGAGACAACTCTGAATAGGAGGGGAGCTCAGGAAAGTTGACAGATCTTTAAGGACAGCCTTCTGCAAGCACACGAGAGTCCATCTTGACACTTAGGAGAACTGAGAGAGTTATGGGGAGACAGGTTGAGCTAAGCAGGGAATTCATAACTGAGCTCTGGATAAAAAGAGCTATATTTAGAGACTGGAAATAAGGAGAGCTTATGAAGTGGAATTTAGCAACTGTTGTGTTTTAACCCATTGGGTAGCTAGACACCACACAGATCCTTGCTTGCCTTCTTCTCCCTGTCCTGTTCCCCCAGCTCACCCACTGGGATGGTAGAGGAGTGAGGAAGAAGGACTTCCTCTGAGGGAACAGCATTCATGCTAAATAAAAAGGAGCTGGGACTCACACCCCCTGGGGTGATGTGTGGGCGTAACTTGAGGGACTGAGCATGCCAGAAACCATTCCCAGTATGGCAAGCACTAGCCTGGAAAACTTCACCACTTAAATATCTCCACTTTTATATATACACACATATATACATATGTAAACATGTAGACATACTTTGTTTCTTGACATTTTGAGCTTAAGAAGCATTCAAAAGATCTATTAAGTATGTCTTAGGGCTGCAAGAACACCATGTAGGCCATAGAGCAGATGAGAGACAGATCTTGTGTGTTGTGGTTGCAGCCAGGCCATGTCACTTGGCTCTTTCCATCCCTACCCCTGTTTCCTTTAACACAGCCTGATTGGATGGCAGCACCAGCTCTCTGAATGTTGCCCTGCATAGCCTTACTATAATCCCAAAAATTGGTCAGTTTTGGTGAAAGAAAAAACTTAACTTTAAAAGCTGTTTTTTGAACCATGTAAAAAGGCTCTATAGACCTTGTAGGAATTCCAGTTCTGTGCTGTTCCTCTGAGGCCAAGTATTCTTGAATTTACTGCTGAGGATGGAAGTAAAGAGAGCCTGGCTGCTGCTTCAGCCAACAGCTTCTGTATCCTTTGTCAGCATAGTTTACAACAGGAGCATTCTGAGGCACACTTACTCTCCCCTTCACCTCTCCTTCTGGAGCAGAGTGAACTGCAAGAGCACAAGACTTTATCTCGGTCATTTTCTTCCTTCAGATCAAAGTTTTTCTGGCAAAATGGGTTTCCAGGTTTGTAACTACAAGTTAAAATATTAACTGTAAACAGTGATACTATATTAGAGTTTTAGTTTCTGGTATGTGGAAGAACAAAGATGACACAATATCTACTAGCTATACCTTTCTTTCTACCATGGAGGTAAATATGGATGTTAATCAGAGAAGGAGAAGCAATATTGCCTTGATTTGAAATTACAGATGAGAATTCTCTTCTGGTGTTTATTTAAGTCTTCTAGGGTGTCGCTTAGAGAAAACATGTAATTCAGCTCAGCTCAGAAGAACAATCACTCCTCAATAACTTTAAAAACCCATTTTAATTTTGGTTTTAAACTACTCATTTTATTCATGGATGGGGAGAAAGGTACCATAGTCCTACCCTTTTTGTGTCATTTACCAAACACAAGTGTTTGTTTACTGAGTAAACAAGTATGGTCAGGAATGAGCTCTCGCAATTTTTCTGTCACTGTTGTTCCTGTACATCTGTGTTATGCTGAATTGCTGTGATTAATTTTAGTGAATATAGTTGTCAGAGATCCTCTGAAGGAGAGCTTGGTCCTGGCTAAAACTGGTCACTCTCAAATGGAACCCAAGATTTCTCTTTCCCAGCTGACCACATTAGAAGCTGAAGTTATTCAGCACTTTAAGGGATCAAAACCACATACATGATCATGTTTTCTTTTCATATTTTGTTTTTATACCTAGACCTTTTTTTATCCATTTTCAAATGTAACAGAAAGGGAGAAAAGAAGGGGAAAAACAGTATCTGCCCTGCTTTGCTTTCCAAGGCTTGTAATATGCCTAGTTGTCCTGGTTTGGTAGCATGCACTTGTTTTAGCTTAATTACCTCCAGAAAGAGTATATAGCTTGCATAAATAATTGATAACTCACTATTACATGCTTGTTTATTTTTAGACTTTCTCCAAGAGAATTTTCCATCCTTTGATCTAAACGAAAGTGGATATGATTGGAAGGCATGCGTGGCTGCCATAAACAGCACAATCCGCAGTCTCCGACATGAGCTTAAAAAGGCAACGTCTGGAACCCGCCAGAGAGCCCTGGCAGTGCCGCCCTCCAGTGCAGCCTCCCCCAGAGAGCCCCGCTCCCGGAAAGCCAGTGGAAAGCAGCACTCCCATCTCTCAGGCTGAAGCTCTCTAACATCCGGCTCAAAGCTTAACTTAGCAGGTCTTTATTAATCCCGTGTAGAAGCCTGTCATATTCAACTGAGTTGTCAGCAGCTCTGAATAGTATCACTTCATGAGACTGTAGTTAGCAGGCGGCTTGGGAGCCCTAACTCTTTACATAAGTGGTGTTTGTGCTCCTCAGAAATTATTTGCACTGTTCCGTGTAGCATTTGCAATGTGCTCTCTCCTAAAAGCATCTTCTTCTCATGATTCATTGAATCTGAAAGATTAATCTGATTACAAAAGATGCACTGCGCATCAGTTCAGCAGAAGCAGATGGAAAAGAGGAGAGGAAAGAGTGGTCCTCCTTGGAGGGTGAATCATAGCCAGCTAAATTATCTCATTATGTGTAAGAAATGAAATTTGCTTTGACAATTGGATATATCTTCAGCAAAAATATCAGAAAGGAAAAAATATTTTTAATTGCATTTAGTTAGCTTGTATCTGGACTTGATGCTTCGAGGTCTTATCCAACCTTAATGATTGTATGATCTCTCACATTTGTGCCTCCTCTAGCAGTCTTTTTGTAGGATGAGAGGCAGAGAACAATGTAAGTACATTAGGTAATACTGCTTTGCTCTGGTTTAGCTCTACAAAAAGGACAAAAAAACCATCCAAAAGAAACAGTTCAATGGTTGGTTCTGTTTTTTCTTAATGAATTTTAAGGAAAATACTTCCTCAGAATCCTGAACTCCACCATCTCGTGGTTACTGCAGTTAAGGCTTCACATTTTCAACAAATCCCTTGTTGTAGGTCCAGAAAAGCACCTGTCAATAATAAATGTCCATGCCCTTGCCTTTCCTTTCTGTTCACCCTCAATCTCCTCCAGACTGACAAAAACCAAGTGACCTCAGCTGCTCCTCATATGGCTTCCCCTCCAGACCCTTCACCATCCTCATGGCCCTCCTCTGGACACTCTCTAATAGCTGAATGTCTTTCTTATATCATGGTGCCCAAAATTGCCCCCAGCACTCGAGGTGAGGCCCCCCCAGTGCAGAGCAGAGCAGGACCATCCCCTCCCTTGCCCAGCTGGTGATGCTGGGCCTGATGCCCCCCAGGACACAGCTGACCCTCCTGGCTGCCAGGGCACTGCTGGCTCATGTTCAACTCGGCATCAACCAGGACACCCAGGGCCCTTTCCATGGCACTGCTCTCCAGCTTCTCATTCCCCAGCTTATACACACAGCCAGGGTTGCCCTGTTCCAGGTGCAGAATCCAGCACTTGCCCTTTTTAAACTTCATACAGTTGGTATCAGCCTTTCTGTGCCGTGTCACACAGTCCTCCCAGTGCCTGTAGTGGCTGACTGGTGTGTGAACTTGCCTTGCCACTTGTGATGTGTCTGAGTGCAGTCTCAGAGGTCCAGTTTCTTCACAGAAGGAAGCTTCTTAGAAGACTGGCATAGGGAGTAGATTTTACCTCTGAAAGTTGTGGAAATGATGGCTTCCAAAATAATGCCTGTACATAGCAAAATTAGATGTAACTAAGTCTGTCCTCTCCAAGACAAAGGTTTCATAGTTTATTTGTTAGCAATAGGATAAAACAGTGAATTTACTCATTCTCTCTTGAACTTCTGTTCATACCAGTCTTTATTACATAAAGTATAGGACAAGCTTTTTAATTGGAAGTTAGGATATGCAATGGCCTTATCAAATATGACATTAGTTGGTAATTTAAGTTCCTTCTGCCACCTCCTTGCATAAGTCCTCTGTAGGATTTAAGAAACAGACTGAATTTCTGATTTTATTTTCTTACTAGGAATGTTGTACTGCAAATGTGGTTGTTATGGTGTACTATTAACAAATTCTTCTGTTACTATTCTATACAGTCCTTGTTGTAAATACCAAGAATTTTGTTGTGTATAGATATTACTGGTTCCAAACCTCAGAAAAAGCCAAAAATGCTTATATTTTTTCAGTAGTTTCATGGATTTTTTTCAGTGCCCTTCACAGATTTTAATGGTAGAAGGATATATTTATTGAATGACATGTCTGGCACTGAAATCTGTTTAGTGTGGTGCATACCTATAGCTTCCATATTGAAAATAAAATTGAGTAATTGAAGTAGAAGTAGTTTTCTTGTGTCTGTTTCAAATGTATCGAATTTTGCTAACTTTTATAAAGTACAATTAAAGTATTTTGCTGTTAGGAATAAAGTATTTTACAAATAAAACTAGCATGTAGCTCTTTGATTACATATGTGTGTCTTAAGTATTTCTTGCATTGTGAATCTACAGTTTAAGTACAATTTCATCTGAAAATATTCTTCTGATGTCCTTTGAAGAACCAGGGCTTTGAGAGATCTTCTGATTGAGGTGAGATGATTTCCAAATTTAGACTGCCTTAACTGTAAACCAAAGCAAACTCTTCTGGACTTGTGTGTGAGTTATCCAAAAAAGAACTTTCCACAAAAGGGTGGGAGTTGAGTAAAATTTTTTAAAAAGTAATTTAAAGTGATGAATTAATAGGCCTTGTTCATGCAGTGGAATCAGTTTCTGTGTTAGTCCTTATTTAAGGAATAAAACAGGGCTTGCAGGAAGCACTGAAGATTCACTGCCAGGTGAAGAGATAAATATTTATGCAGTTCTTTATTTGTATTTTTGTACAGATAATGGCAATGTGATAATTTTGTAGGTCTTTTGTATAATTACAATTTTCTTTTGTTCAGTGTATGGTATGATGATACCTGTGCCTGACATGAGAACTCTAAATGTCACCTGAACTATAGGCTTATGTATGTGTTTAACTAACAACATCAGCATAGATCTTTTTTTTTTCTTAGTATTCTCCCCCAGCTTTTACCTCAAATGGTGGAGGGACACTGATTTTGTGTCACACTACTCCATGAAATTCATTTCAGCACTGGAAGCAGGTCTGTCCCTCGAGTGGATTGAAGGGCTATAGCACCACCTACTGAGACCCAAAAGTTTTTCTGAGAAACTGAAAATCTCCCTGACTAAAACAAACACTAAATATTCTGACAAAGTGATGCTGTTTTGAGAATTTGATTGGTGATCTCACTGGAAATTAGAAGTTTCACTTCTACCTGTGCTTTTTCCATTTAAGCTAAATCTTCCCATTTAAAAATGATCTAATTTGACTTGGGATTGATTTTTTAGTGAGATGTTATTTTTTTTTAGTTGCTTTTAACATCATCTGTAAATCTTTAACACATGGGCCAACTGTCCACATACAGTTTTGTATGAGTAATAAAATGTGGGAGTCATGGAACACCAGGTTTGGCACCCTCTCACAGCCTTAGCAAATCCTTTGGTATTTAATCTGCTGTTGTGAAATTCCTGAAGGTGGCATCTGCTTTGTAGGCCCTGTTGCCCTGGTTTAACCCCAGCTGGCATCTCAGCCCCATGCAGTTCATTCACCCCAGTGGGACTGGGGAGGGGAGTCTGAGGGATAAAAGTGAGAAAGTGCATGGGTTGAGATAAATACAGTTTAATAGGTAAAGCAAAAAAAGAAATTCATTCACCACATCCCATGGGCAGGCAGGTGTTCAGCCACCCCCAGGAAAGCTGGACTCCATCACGTGTGAGGATGCCTTGGGAAGACAAATGCTTTATCTCTGAACATCCTCTCCTTCCTTCTTCTCCCCCAGCTCTGTAGGCTGAAGACGATGCCATGTGGTGTGGGATATTCCTGTGGTCAGTTGGGGTCAGCTGTCCTGGCTGTGTCCCCTCCCAACTCCTTGTGCACCCCCAGCCCTCTCACTGCTGGGTTGGGGTGAGGAGCAGAAAAGGCCTTGACTGTGCAAATGCTGCTCAGCAATAGGAAAATGTGTCTGCATTATCAGCCCTGTTTCCAGCACAAATGTGAAACACAGCCCCATAGTGGCTACTGTGAAGAGAATTAACTCTGCCCCAGCCAAAGCCAGCATACCATCAAGGAAGAGAACTTCAGAGCCATCAGAAGGCAGCCAGAGGCTTGGGAAATTCCCAAACTCTGTGAAGCCACCACAGGTAGCCCAGAAGGACATCTTTCTGCTTGTACTGTCAGGTTTCAGAAAGTGGTGTAACAATATTGAAGGCTAGAAAACATTCTAAAAATGTAAGTGTATGCCTTGTTAGAGACAGGAAAAGTTGAATGGCAGAATAACAAACCAGCCCAAATAAGGAGATTTGTAAACGATTGTTGAGGAGTCTGCAAGGAATGGGTCTAAGTAAGCTGGATTTCGAGAGCAGTTTTTGTATTGCATCCTACTTTTTTTCTTGTTGCCCAGAGCATCAGTCTTCACTCAGATTTGGCAACAGATGTTCTGAAAGGAATTGGCTTAGGTTTCTGATCCACAAGATAGTTCCTTTCCCTTACCAGCTCCACAGGCAGGAAATTTCAGAAGGAAAGGGAAATCTGCTTAAGTTGACACTGAGGAGGGTGGGGGCAGAGAATAAAATCATATTTTACATTCCTGACTTGCATACTGCTATGCTTGTTTTAATGCCTATTGGAAAGGAGTGAACAGAACAGTCAGGTGGTTGGACATGAAAATGAAGTAGGTAAGGAGGTATTTTTCCCCAATTGTCAAAGAAGGATGGAAACACTGAAGAAATTAATAGCAATGCATTACTGACACGATTGGTTTTGTTTAAATGTTTTTGCAGATAATTCATTGACTCTAAACTAAAAAAGTGAGAAAAATACAGGGTTTTTTTTAAAAGCCCGAACCAAAACAGGTGTCACAAAACAACAAAAAACCCCAACAGCCTTATTCCACTTCATCTAAGAGGTCAAAAATAACTCTTCAGTGTCCTATTTTCTGTTCCCCTTTTGCCACTGCTCTGAAGAAAAAATGAGTTTTCTACTTTATGATTATGACCTTCTTGGAAATAAATTCAGCCACTGAAAGCAGCAATTTATTAAAATATATTTGTTTTCCACATATTGTAGAACTCTTAAATTCCAGTAATATAGTTTTCCATACAGCATTTTTTCCATCCTTGAATGTATTTGGATTATAAGTGAGGAATATTTTTCTGCTATGTAGTCTCATGGAGGTGCTAGTTGAGCATATTTTGTCCACCCCCTTTTTTTTTTTTTTTAAAGAATGTCGCTTTCCAGAGCTACACTTTCAGCATTCATTGGTAGCAGAGACAAACAAAATCAAATATTTGTAAAAATCTTTACTTTCTTCCATGTAGCCAGTGAGGTGGTTTTCCATGGAGAACTTGGTTTTGAATTTCTTGTCTCTTGCAACTGTAAAAACAGTAGAAGATCCCTTTACTATGACAAGACAACAAGGATGGCTTATTCTTTATAAAAGGGGGACAAAAAACCCTACCACATCCCAAGCATTGAATTTTTTTCTATTTTTGTGGCTTTTCTGAATTTAATTTTAAACATGCACTTGTCCTGAGAAAGTCTTTTCTCAGAAACTGTGAATAAAGCCTAGTCTTGCTTAGCATGGAAGCAAATCTAGTCAAACTTTTGCTTGGCTTCGAGTTTACTGCACTTGAACCTATGGCACATTTCTGCAAGTGTCTGGGTGTGTAACTTACATCCTATTTATGATTCCTCAAGGTAGGAAAGGTTTACATATGGAAATACAGTTGAAAAATCATTAAAATAATAATAAAGAAATTGTAATAGCTCATCAAATGATCACAAGGAATGAATGTAGGAAATGGGTGTTGTGGGCCCTCAGAAAAACTTTGCAAATTTAGCTGTTCCCTCCTCCTGGGGATTGCTGACCTCGTCCCAGCTGAGTAACTCACTCCAGTTGGTAATTTGGCGTGGGAGCTTGCACAAGGACCCTGGACTCCAAACAGCAGTGGCTGAGGTGCCTGCACAAATGCTCTTCTTGTGACTTCTGTGAAGCAGGAAGAAAGACCAAGAGGAGTGACAATGCCTGAGGCTGTCACAAATCTCTGCTGAGGGAATGTGAGCCAAAGTGCCAAGACAGGCAGCAGAAGCAGTTCCATAATCCAAAGTACTGAAGATTATATTTCTGCATTTTACAAAGCAGCTGGGATTCACTGGTTGCTATTGTGACCATGTTCTTAGATCCCTGTGACAGAGGGACATAAGAACATAGTTTCTACTGTCTGCCTTAATTTCTCCAAAGAAAATCTATTCAATTAAATGTCAGGAAAACGACAGCAGTCATTAACAAAAGCCACTCATTTGCAGAGAAGAGGGATGCTAAAACCATGACAAGCAAACTTTCTGGCCAGGGGTCATTTTATTTCTATTTCTGTACACAATGTTTTGTGCAAAAGGGTTTCTGAGCAGAAAACCCATCAGCAGTACAGTTAAAAAGGAAATTCTGGTCTTTATTTGAAGGTCTGACACAAACACAATTGAAACTGAAAGTATTCTCTCTGCAGATCCTACTGGACATAGGCAAAATTGTTTGAAACATAACTATATAACATTTTTGAATGTATATGTATTTTTAGATATAATTTTAAATTTTATATGGGTTATGTGTGAATTAAAAAGTTTAGCTAGAACCATTTTGAAATAGCTTTTGTAATGAATATTATTTCTTCAGCCAGGGGAACAAATGCAAATGTATCTCATTTCCAGCTGCAGATGAGTTGAAATGTGGAGTCCCTAACCCTACATGCACACTTTGAACATGTTTTTTTTCTTTCTGCTGACAGCCTTTTAGCAGCATCCCCTCAGGAGGCTTATATTATAAAGTGTAATCTATCTTCTGTTTGATGAATTCTAGGATATTTAAAGAAAAACTGCTGAAAGAAGCAGACTTGCTGCTGAACCCATTGTCCTGAATCAATTTCCCAGTCCAATGTGCCTGTTAACTGCTGAAGCCGTGCTTATCCTTATGTTAGGATTAAGCATCCTGTAGGCTAGAATGCAGATATTTCCTTTATCTAGTGCCTCCTTGCTCTGACTCCCCATTTTCTGCCTACACCCTGTAGCCCTGAGCAACCCTTCTGTCCCCACTTTGTCACAGAATGAACCCATCCCAAATCAGCCCCAACTGGAGCAGTTCCCCACTGAAATGTCCATCTGGTTCCCTTCTTTCCCAGCTCCATGGCATACCTGGCTACATATAAAAACACTTGGTTTTTTGAACACTGCTCACTTTTTTGTTCTTATATTCTTTCTGCTAACTTGGAAGGGTCAGCTGGGAGAGCTGTTGTTTAAGAAAATACAGCTTAGCAAGTGGTGACTCAGTAATCTGTATTGTCTGGTATCTTCTGACTTGCATCAGAAATGGAAGAACAATAGCAGAATCTGACTCCCTGGAGACTCTGAGTTTGGTTTTTTGTGTTTGGGTTTGTTTTTTTTTTAATAAAAGCAAGAATATTTGTTGGGCACTGGAATGTCTTGGGATATTACACTGAGACCATATATTTTAGTTGAGCTTTAGTAGGCCTTCTAACTGAAAAAAACTGCACAAAAAGAGAATTGTTCAGTGAAAAAAAAAAAAAAGCACTGTTTTTTATGTCTGCAAAAGGCATTGCTTTTTGTATGTGATTTCTTCTTCTGAAGTGCATTGTGAATGTAACTGAAAATATACTGCAAAGGACTGTGTAGAAAGATATAGCCTCAAATAAACTATGTAAGAGAGCTTTCTTGAAGAGCAAAAAAAAATTATGAAAGTGAAAATAAAATACCTCTAGGCTTCTATTTTGGAAACAATGCAAATGTTAGGCTACATTTCATTTTTGTGTGCTAGCCATCCCTTTCACTAAAAAGAAAAACTGATTCCAACCTTTTCTGCAGTTAAAAACATTTCAAATGTGTAATAGGTACTCTTCTCACTTCAGCCCATCTCCACAGTCTTTAGTCTGATGTGCCATTGAATGGAATTAATCTCCTTACAGTTTTTTTCCTTTTCCTTCCCACATTCATACAATGTTTCCTGTGAGACTGTGAGCCCTCCTCTCTGTGTGTGTCATAAAACAAATATTTGAATTGTATGTCATTTTAAAATAGGCCTTTTGAAGAAAAGTGCTTTAATTAACATTTACTTTTATTTGCAGAGGAACACTGAAGATCCTCTGTATCCAAACACAGATCATGGCTCCCAAAGAGTACCAGAGATGTACTGTAAACTCTGCTATTGATATATTAGTGTCACACTCCCGGCCTTATTAATTCTGCGTGGTTGTGAAGCACTAATGATTTCTTTAATTTCGATTGCAGTAGTGTGTGGTGACTGCAACAGAGGTGTGAGGCTGTGGTAGAAGGTGAGGGCCACATGGAACAACAGCCAGTTCTCATGGGTGACAAACAGGAGCCAGCCTTTGCTGCCCTGGCTGCACAAGAGGAGCAAAGCACAGGCTCTGTGCCTGGCACAGGGTCACTCTGAAGCCTTTTGCGAGGCTCTGCCTGGAAACGCAGGAGTCTTCAGCCTGATGCCTTGAGAGGCTACCTAGAACAGAGGCTAGACAGAGTTAAAAGAATAAGGTAGGTATTTCTTGAAAGGCCTTCACAGGGTACACCCTGGGCAGTACAAGAGCCTGGCTGAGGCTACACCCAAGATGGATGATGAACACATGTTTTTTGGACAGATATAAGCTTGGTCCACCAGCATATCAGAAGCCAATTGTCCAATTACAGCTTCAGCTAGTGGAGTCCNAGCCAGTGCGATGGTAGGGAGTAAGTGCAAGTGTCTCCAGGGCTTTTGTAGCCATATGATAATTGGCAGATCATTAGGAGCAGTGTGGAAGGGATGGGGCAGGGCTGAACAAAAACCAGAGGTGTCCCCGTGGTTCCTCGGCCAGGCTGTGCTGGAAGCAGGCTGTGCTGGAGCATCCCTCACACACCCACGGGGTGTGGGACATGGGGGAGCCCAAGGAGCGAGCCCTGCATTCCTCCCCTGTTGTCTGCAAGGAGTGCAGACACTGTGGGGATTTCTTCCCATGTTTGCATAGAAAACCTGAAGCTGTGGGGATTTATTTCTTCAGGTGTTGGAGATAGAAAGGGTAAAAGTAATGAAAATCTGCTAAAGACTGAAAATAATAAATTCCTCATATTCTCCCCATCTTCTCCAACCCCCTGGAGCATATGAATTCATTGGCCAGATAAGCAGGATACTTTATGCACTTGGCCACGCAATCTTGGTTTGTATCCAGGGGACTTTACAGGTGTAAAATTAACCACAGGAGAGCTCTTCTATTGCTCACTGACTGCAGTGCAAACATATGGAGGACTACAAGTGAAAAATAATTAAAACAATATTTGAGTACATGCCTGTTCTCTCATCTTATATGTACAACACATGTAAATCCATCCTTTTTTTGGTTCAATATCTTAATGCAGAGAAGTGTTTAAAACATAGTTTTCTCAGTGAAATAACACCTATTGGAGATACTTTGCCTGTGCTGAGAGCACAGCAGTGTCCAGAATGCACACAGAACCAAAGGTTTTATTGCTTGGCATGAACAACAGAATACCTTGGAATGATCCTGTGAAAATACTGTGGCAGACTTCTCTAACTTGGCTGCCAGTGCCTTTCAATAGCATACCTCTTAAAAAAATAAATCTGGATTTAACTGATACTAAAAGGTCATGGTCCATCGGCTACACTAAAATGTTTTTAAACCTGTCCCAATACACACCCATCCAATAAACCAGGGAGGCTCCCTCTGAAATTTTCTTCTATGCAGTACAGAAAACGTATTTGGAAGTTCACCTAGACAAACTCTCACTCAGCAGAGCAGAGTAGTTCCAAATTAAGTGGGTTTTTTAATGAAAAAAACCCTCAAACCTTCCTAATTATCTCTTTATTCTCAAGGGACAGGAACAGCTGCAAAGGTGTTGTTCTGGTTTCTCTGGCCTGCATTTTGTTTATTTATTAAGACCATATAACACTCTTAAAAGGTGCCAGTTTGAGAGCAGTAGAACATACAATTCTTCTCTTTTTTTCCTTTTTAAATTTTTTATTGAAGTGGCCAGAGCTACGGTGGCACAGGCAGCTCTGTCATTAGCTTTCCTCCTGTGCCTTGCAAACTCAAAAAAGAGAGGGATTCAGTCAAATTTCTCCCTCAAGTGGGAAGTGTTGCAGAGTCACTGAAACTGGGGTAGGACCAAGAGGAGAAGAAAACTAGGAATACGAATATCAGGGACAGCAAAGTGCTGGGGGGGGAGAGTGTGGGTGGACAGAGATGAAGCACAGCACTGCCAAGGAAGGCAAGGATGTGCCTCCGAAGAGGGAGCAGACCCCACAGCAGCTTCATACAACAATGACATGGCAGATCTCCTCCCACCTCAGATGCTGATCTGTTGTCTCAGTTTTCCCCCACCTGAATAAAAGCAAATTGTGCTTCCCTTCTGACAGCACTGTGCACTTGACTGAGGATCTAGAACGTTGCTCTTAAAATAGATTAATATGCATATATATGACTGTATTTGTGTGTGTAGTGACTGAGGATTTCTGCCCCAGTGTTTGCCATCATAAATTACAGTGTAACTGCTCCAAATTATTAGTAATCCACTACTGGCAATTGCTTTGGGGGTGGGGGGCATATCATGGCAATTACATCTGCAAATATGGTATGGGTTATGTTCTAGTAGCTCTTATTTTTTTCTAAAGCAGCAAACAAACTCACAGTACAAACCACTGCCTGGTTACAAATATGAAATTCATTAGATCAATTAGTGGCAGAGGAAGGAACATTTGGATCCATATTTTTGGTCATTATCAAATCTGCTTCTTACATTTATTGCAGCCAACTTAATCTAATGCCCCTCACCCAGTCTGTGTGTGTGACTGCAGGTGTGTATGTGCACAGTCACAGAAAACATATATCCATTATGTGCATGTAGAAACAACAGCTGGTTAACATTATTTCAATAGCATGCAGGCGTGTGTAAAATTTCACGCAGAAAAGTTCTTTTTAAACACTGGCTTTGGAGATTGACCTTCGGAACTATTCCTGGGGCCCGACTTCCTACCATGAGCATCAGCAGGAGCGAGTTTACAGCTCAGCTGTAGCTGAATGCAGGTTGGCAGTATTTTACAGTTCTCCTTTAACCTGGGTTTAGTTTGCACTGCCAGTCCTGGTGGAATGGGGCTTGGCTAAGTGAGCTGAAGCCCAAGAAGGAGTCTGGCTGGTAGAGCTGCAGGAGCTGAGCCACTGTCAGGACACTGCCAAAGGCAGGTAGGTTAAGGACTGTGCCAGTCCACAACACCATCACAGCTGTACCCCCAGAATGTGTTACGGCCAGCACGGACCTGGGGCCAAACTGTCCAGGGTCAGCTGCATCAGGTCTGGTTGTCTGACCTTTGCTCAGGGAATGTAGCCCTCATTCTCCTCAGGCCCCTTGGTTTGGATGGGGACAGGACTTGCCAGGTTTCTCTTGCAGGCCCCTGTGCCTGTGCCCCTTTCCTCTGCTTAGGGTGACTTCTGGAGGGAATCACTGTGAATTGCTTCATTTTCCTCTTCCATTGTCTGCGGTGGGGGAAGATGGCAAAGTATCTTAGACAGTATAGCTAGAGATGATCTCAGAGTGCAAGTGGAAAAAAGGCAGCAGCAGCAGGCAGTTGGTAGAGGAGAACCAAGCAGCCCCATCCCACATCCAGGAGCAGGGCCAGAGCATGAGGCTGGCAACAAAAGTCAGTCTTGCACTGTCTCTCCTTGGTTTTAAGGGTTTGGTGTAGAGTTCAAGACTTCTTCACAATGAAGCAGCTGGGTAACATCTGAAGGCAGTTTACTTAAATCCTAACTGGATTATTTTGGGAATCTGACTGTGTGCCATGCTGGCTGCTTATGAGGAAGTAAATACTTAAAAACAAAATGTTCAAGTGTTTTGCCCAAGCTGTGTGTGCTGGCAAGAGGAAAAAAATTAAACAGAGCAAAGTGTATGGGCCAACAGCAACCCAGCTTGACTGGAAAGTGGAAGTCACTCAAAGGAGAGACACACAAAATGTGGATGAGGTATAGCAGTGTGGAGCAGCCTCTGCCTGGGCATCCCTGCTGAGCCTGCCCACCCCTTGTATGACTGCCCCCTTACTTCCAGCTCAGTCATCCTCCCACCTTGGAATAGCACTGTGACAGGCAGGCACAAGAACATCAGGTTTGTGTTCTTCATAAAATCCTGCTAGTGATTTTAGTGGATGGAAAAAATGGGGGTGATGGAGATGCACCTCCAAATGGCTTTTGGACTCTGGGTAGCACACTCTGATGGTACCAGAGCAGCCCCTATGGGTACTACCAAGCTAGGAGGAATGATGGGGCACAGGTGCCAGGCCACACCAGCCAGAATTAAAGCTTCTCATGTTATCAGGGCAAGACAGTAATGAGCAGGGCTGGTCAGGCTTCAGTAGGCCATTTGGCCATACTTCTTGAAAGATATCTTGGATGTGGAATGCACTGTTTAAACAATGTCATGCTAACATTAATGTAAGTCCAAAGAGAAGCATTTATTGCCCTTGTGGGAAGTGGGTTTGAAGCAATTGAACAAGGGCAAGGACAAGGACCTGGGTGCAGACAGCTGGGCCAGGGAAAGATGTGCCAGTAATGGACTGACAGGAATGCCCTGTGCCCAGTCTTAAGGACAGAGAAACAGCTGGTTAGCAATGATCCTTCCAGCTTTGAGTCTGCTTTTCCCAAGAGCACAAGAGTAGAACATTGCTGGCAAAGGCAAGTTCAGTGTTTCTGGCCATCATCTGGGAGGGAATGATACAGATGGTAAAGAGAAACCATATGGAGTCAGAGCAGGTGTTGCCTGAGCCACTGAAGAGCTCTTAGCATCAAGGCATCTGTAAGCATGGGAGGAGAGACATTTGGAGGAACCACTACCTGACCCCCACCTCCCTTTGGGGACAAAAAATGTAGGTTTTATCTGAGTATTTTACACATGGCTTTGCTTTTTATGCTTTTCTTGGACCTTATGAAATACAAACAAGTAAAAGTTTGGTGATGTCACGTAGAGAAAGTCCCCACACAAATTCCTTGTGTCTGTGTGAATCCTGACATGACTTGAAGTTCTACAGGAGAATGAAGGGTTCAAAGTCAGGCTGGGATGCACCCTTGTGCATATTCCCTTTGTGCATTCCTTCTAAAGTATCCTGAGGTGGGGGTGGATGGGTGAGGGTGCTGTGCTGGTGTTAAGTGAATGCTTTGAAGAGAAAAAACATTTGTCAATTTTAGCACCTCCCTGACCTTCTGTGGTGAAAAATACTGCAGCTAGTGGGCTGGATCTCTGTTGGTCTCTGCACTTCATGCTAAGCCAACACCTTACAGGCCCATTGACTGCTATGGCCAACCATAAAAGCAGTCCTGCAGAAGGCAGCTACCTTCTCTTCTGGGATTTAAATCCCTTGCCTTTGAGAACCAAAGCCCAGGGGCAGCACATAAGGCTCGCATCCCAAAGACCTTTGTTGTGATAACCAACATCCAACCCGTGACTAAGTTACAGCTTCAGGGCCCAGGGTAGACATGGAGCTTGCCCATGGCCTCATGGCAAGTCCACAGGGAAGGGATGTGACCACAGACACAGAGGGAGAGATGTGCCAGTGCCAAAAGGGACATGTGGATGTCTTACAGGGAGAAGCCCACCATGGCACCTCTAGTACCAACACCACTATGCAGCACAGACTTTTCAATGACCTTCTCCTTCCCATGCCATGCTTATAAATGTTGCCATCCAGGGCTGCAGTGAAGGCAGGCTTGCCCAGCTGAGCAGACAGCACTGCCAAAATTGAAGGCTGACTGCTTCAAAATTCTGCCTTCCAGCAAGTTTTACTCTCTGTTTGCTTCTCCTGGTAGATGTGCAGCTTGTGCCTTACTCAGGGAGATTCTCCATCCCCTGAAAACAGCTTTTGAGCCAGGAGTTGATGCCTGCTCCATCCTTGCTCCCACTTGCATGCTTGTGACAGGCTCTCCCAGAGCTCGTGATCACACCAGCCCCTCCAGCCCTGCAGTGCCTATCTGCTCAATAGTGTGTGTTCATGGAGGAATACTAACAACATGATTCCTTATCACCCCCAGATCTGTGGATAGGAAGGGTTTCCCCTTTCTCTCCTGCTGACCCTCAGATTGCTGTGTTTTTCATGGCTGCTGGTGTGCGTTGATTTGAAATGGAAGAGGGAGGTTCCTCATTGCCATTTTTTTATTGGTTTCTAAGCCATTTGTGCTTTATTTCAGCTCAAGACCAGTACAGCATTTTCTCATCTGCTATGCCTCTCTCCAGCAATGAAATTTGGACAGAAAATATCTTCTGTTAAAGTGAAGGGCAAAGCTGGGAAAGAATGCAGAGTGTTAAACACAATGTCATGAGCTTGAGAGCCTTACCATGTGTTGCTCAAGCTGGGATGCCTGCCTTAATACTGCCTGAAACACAGCTTTCCCTTCAGGCCCACCAGCAAATTACAAGTGGCATCATCTGGGAATGTCATAGCCCAAGAAGTACAAGCCCCACAGCATGTAAAAGTTTTGTTGTTGCCCTCACATCAACAGATAAAGACAAAGAAATCTATCAGATTATGTTTCATCATCTTTCTTTTCTGTTATCAAGCCCTGTTAATGTAATGAACAACTGCTGTCTTTGCAGTGAGCTCCTGTGCTATTCATTCAGGGGATTTAAATGGATTTTCTCACAGCAGCACAGGCAAGACTACATGTGCACTGGTGTTGGGGGAAAGAGGGTATTCCCAGCAGTGGGGGTAGGACACATGACAATAACAGGGTCAGAAACTGGTGTGTTGGAGACACCTCTGTCACTGCACTGCCAGAGAACATGGTTTAGGCAAGGACAAGTTTCTTGACCAGCACTCAGAGAGTCAAGGTGTCAGGTCTCTTCAAGGCATACATTCCAGACCTGATCCCAGGCCTTTGAACAAGTGGGGCTGTTCTCTCGGGCCCTGGCGTGGGCATTCAGGGGGGAAAATGCCAGGGGACCTGCATCCCTCCTGCTCAATCCCTGTGAAAGCAGAAAGTCTCATTCTCCATTCTCTTGAAAATGTGGTCCCTGGGTGCTGCCATGATAAATCACCTGCAGTGTGCTTAAATCAGATGCAGGATATGCAGTCACATTTCTTGAGGAAAGGAAGGATTCCTGTAAGCTTGTCCTTGAAAATTGCAATTATGAGCTTGCTTCAGCCACCCATGCACTCTGCAACAGTCAGCAAAATGTGTTCAGATTTAATATCAACAGCTCCTGGTGCAACATTCCTTTGAGGCAGAGCTGAGCAAAGGGAAGAGGCAAAATCTGCTCAGTCGTGACGACTCTTGTCCTGTCCTTTAGCAGATCATGAGAGCACAAAATACCCATCTCTTCCATGAGGAAAGGGGGTAATGAAGCAGCTGCAGAAGAAGGAAACCAAGCTGGAATGGGGATGTCAGATCAGATGTTGGTACACTTTGCAAATAAATCAATGTGCCAGTAAGTCATCCCCACCATCATGCCCCACCCATCCCAATTCTGCCTAGGCTTAAAACTTGAAGCTGTATCTCTCCTCTCTAAAATTAGTGCACTGTTACCTGGGCAAGAGTTTAACTCCTGATTTCACAATAATGTTTTCATATTTCAAAGCTGTGTTTCTTGGTTGCACCAGCCCAAACAGTTGGGCTGCTCTTGCTGCTGCAACTTTAAAAAAAATGTCCCTCAGTGCACACCAAAATACTGCAGTTTGGAGGCAAAAAAGAAAAAACAACAAAAAAACCACTGGCAGATAGTGTCTTTTCTGAGAAAAAAGAGTGGAAAGCATCTACAATGATAATGTCCTTCTAAGACCTGACTGTGTGAAAAGGTGTGCAGAAGACCTGTTGTGTCCCCTATGGACTGACACTTGGACCCTCTGTCAGTGACACCAGCTTTCCCGTTCAAGTCACCATAGTTAGTAATTACAACATGCCAAGTTAGTTGCTCTTGGTCTCTGTAAACTCAGTTTTTCCATCAAACCAGTAATGAGTTGTCATGCCTTGCCTTTTTCCTCCATCTTAAGTCACAACAATGAAGCCACAAAGCATACAATAGTGGGTTTTTTCCTGTGGAGAGACATTTTTGCCTGAGGAACCAGTTCTTTGTTTAAGAGTAGCTTTATTAAAGGAGAGAAGATTGTGGGGATTAACTCCACCTATTGCCATTTCTTGGGGCAGCTCACCAGAGTTCCACAGTGGGGGAGTGGAGGCGGGATCCATTTTCACTTAAGAGGTGCATAAGAACATATGTCCCTGAAATACTCTATCAGACCAAAGGATTATCTAGTTCAAGAACTGCCAGAAGCAGACACCTAGAAAGAGTATGCAAAAAAAGGCTGGTGCAGCATCACCCTTGTCCTCACCCATGTTTTCTGTCTCCACCCACTACAAGACTTGCCAAGCCAGAGGCTGTGTTAGTGATTCAATTTCAAAAGTCACCAATAGGTCTTCCTTCAGGAACTTTTCTAGTCCCCTTTTTAGTTGCTTTGAGCCATTTATGGCAATGAGTTGCACAGCTGAAATTATGCACAATATGAAACCAGATTGTTCTCTGTGTTAGTTTTCAAATCTGCTGCCTGTTTGTTTCATAGGGAGCCTCTGAACTCTTGTGGTAAGAGAACATAGTTTGCTCCCAGGCCACCTTCCCCACACCAGCTGTGGTTTTATTGCCCTCAGTCACAAATTGCCTCTGTCATCTCTGCTGCTGCTGTAAGGGAACAGGGTCTTGGTTTCTTTATTCTTTCTTCACATGTTAGAAGTCCTGTGTCACTTCATCCTTCTCTCAACTTCTTCATCAACTACTTCATCCTTCTCTCTACCCTCTCTACTTCCTCTGTATCCCTTTTGGTGGAGGCTGCCCAGAACTGTGTTCAGTAACCATGGTGTCTGTGCTCTGTTGGTTTCTGCACAAGCATTGCCTACATTTTTCCTCCTGCATGTACAGCACAGGAGCAATGCTAATTATTCTGCCCTGCCTGCTGACAACTAATAAGGTAAGTGCATAGCCTGCCCTCCCTTTCACTCACTGAGGTTGTTCATGAAAGTTGGTCCTGGAAGAGGAAGATGCAAGTTTGTGATGTTGGTACACACTCACTTAATGCATAATTTATTATGGCAAGACACTGACAAGATGATTCCATGTGCTCCAACGCAGGCTGGCCTCAAAAGCATTATCAAAACCCAGTGAAACAGCCTGGTCTTCATCTACAGTCCAGAATATCTCCAGGATTTACAGTGTTTCCAAAAAATAAAAATCTCTGACTTTCTTCAGGAAGGTCCTTGAAATTTCCTGAAGAGATTTTAAATCTTTCTGTTAATAAATTTAGCCTAGATCCAGCTCAGTAAAACATTAAGCATTAAACATCTGCTGAACAGGAAGAACTACTAAGAATGCTAAAAATGCATAATCCCATTCCTATTTAGGTCTTTTATTCATCGTGGCAATTAAATGTGTGCATTAGTGCTCTGCTGCATTAGGATCTAAGTACCTACATACAATTAAATGCTGAGCTGAACCGGATCCCCAAGCCAGATTTTAACCTATATTTCTGTCTGTGTACCTCAGTTTTGTGCACTGAATATTTATTACTTCACAGGATATTTTTCCATGAAGAGGGATTTACTTTAAAATATGTCACATGCACTCTCTTAATGATTCCAGCTTGCAGAATTATTTTGCAGTGGGAATAATTAATAAGGTTTTATGTATAAATATTTTAAAAATATGTTCATCTCTCACTTAACCACTTCAAGACCATTCTAGGCAGCAGTATGTTTACAGGTTTGGGTATGTGTACATCAAAACATCCTCAGGCTATATATGAAGTAAACAAATAAGAGTTTCATATTGTTTTACCTACATATATATTGGATTTATTATAAAGATTACCTGAAAAACAGGATACAAGCAATTTTAAATCTTATCTAATCCAATCCACTGCACTTTGAGCTATAAGCTTGAGTGACCATTAAGATCTACAAAAGCATAAAGGCTTCAAGAGAAGACACAAATGCTGCAGTTTACACTGGTGCCTGCAGCAATCTCTAGTTTCCTTGGGTTTGCATTGTGAGCTTATTTAGCCAGAAATGCTTCTTTTAGCAGGAGCATCTGCGGCATATTGAATATTGGAGCATGCTGCCATCCATTCTGCTTTCATCCAGTTGAGTTGCTGGAGTGAATGAGATGCAAAGAAGTCCTAAGACTTGCCCACACAATGAGTCAGTGGCCCAGTTGTCTTAAAAAAAGAGAATAAATTTTCTTTTTCTTTGCTTTAATAACTTTATTGCAAGGCACCCTTTATACATATTAGACTATTTCTCTTCTTCAGAAGGGATGGGTATTCATGGATACCATTTATGTTTCTACTTGCATATTTGATCACCACCTTTCCTGATGCAAAAAATCTTCCCTATGAATCACTAGTGAAATGTGTTCCCTTTCTTCTATTAAGTCAGTGGAGAGAATAAATTAAATACGTGCATTTTCCTTGGCACAAACAAAAGTACACAAATTGTTGCTGGCATTGTCTTTTATACAATCCAATCTTTCCTCTCACTTACCAGACATGGTGTTGCTGTCTTCAGGATCTTTTTCTGTTCAAGACCTACCAGTTTTTCAGATCAGCCTGTGTAATAATTTCATGGAATGACCACATGGCATCTGCTCATGCCTGTAACTACCCAGCCATTTACTCCTAAAACTTTTTGCCTCATGATTTTGTCTCTATTTCTTGTATTGTTTTTAAATGATGATGATGATAATGATAATGATGATTATGATGATCATTATTTCTAAATGGAAACCAGTATGTTGTTCCATCCACTGTTGTTGTGTCTTTGTCTTTTAAATTCAAATTTTTTTAATGAGGCTGGAATTCCAGAGAGGTGATGGACTCATACCAATGGATGGCAGTGTCTGCATCCTTGGAAATACAGCAGCAGCAGCACATAACACCATGTACTGGCATACCAAAGTGCACAGGTTTAACTTGATAACCTGATAAAAGACCTGAGGGTACCCACATGCACATTAGCTGCAAATACACTTTTTCCCCCCAACCACTTCAATGGCTCCTTAGGGTTATTTTTTTTATCTCTCCAGAATAGATTTTAACAACATTCATCACACACCATCAGGAGTTGAGTTCAGCTGCAGTATGTGTACGTGAACTCATGGTCTGACCCCACTCTGGGTTTCTCCTTTGCAGGACCCGCCCTTCTTATCATCTCCACTCAATGGTAATTTCATCTTTGCTCTGTCCTTGGTTGTGACCTCACCAATTACCCCCCAAAACAGTAAGAAAGAGCTGAAATTCAAATTGGAATTTTCACTTAAAAGAATCCATTGAAGAGGCATTAAGTTATTCTGAGCTTCTTGGTTATTGCTATTTTGGGTTACAGTGAGTGAATCCTCTACTTGTTAAAACTAGTAGTGCTGCTCGCCACAAGTTGGAAGAAATGGGCTCACACAATGTGCTTTTTTTCACATGGCATCCCACACTTCCGGACTTCCATAGGAATATATGAATAAATCCAATTAAAAAAAATTTTTTTATTCCTTTTTTACTCCCACTCTGTTCACCAGATGTGCCAACTCATCCTTGGCTTTGGTTGCCAGCCCGGGCTTCCTGTTTTTGTTTATTGAGTTACCCTCAGTAATGTGTGTTCCCTCAGGGCCAGATCCTGAATCCACTTAGAGTCCTACAGCCATGGTCCTCAGTGGGTGATGGCATTCATGTGCCAAGTGGGTGTGGAGCTGGGAATACATCCCTGCCTGTGGGGATCACTCAGCATGTCCATGATGATGCATGAAGTGGATCAGAGCCGGTCACCCTTGAAGGCTGTTGGGGGTACCTTCCATAGCTAGTAAAAATTAGCACAACTGAGATCATATACATTTTCATTAATCTTTGTGAGCCTTAAATAAAAGGAGCACTGCTGGCAGCTCTGATTAAGAGCTTTCTATTGATCATAAAAGCCTAACGCTAAAATGAATTGTTTAATGTTGAAGGATTGAGATAACAGCCAAATAATTTGATTTATCACAAAACCAGGACATAAGAAGAAAGAAAATACTTCAAATAAGAATGCTACAGTCTCTGTAGTAGGCCCTGAGCTAATTTCAGGCACATCAGGAAAACAGCCCAGCCTCCATGGGCCAGCACTATGTGGAGAAAGGAGGCTTGAGATGCTTTAGCCTTGCACAATAAATCCATTCCTCTTCTCTGTGTGTGTGTGCTTTCACATTCCCCCACTATAATAGATACACATTTTTATGCAAAGCAAGAAAATGAATATACAAATATTATATATTGTGTGTGGAATTCACCCTGCTTGACCATTTCAGCCATCTGAAAGCTGGGCACTTGGGCTGGTTATTTATATTTAATAGCCTCTATTGTTACCAGAAGGCGAGAAAGCAGCTCTTTGGTGAATATCCCTTTGAGGGGATCTGACTCACCTTCTGTTCACTGTTTAGGGAGGGAACCAAGGCTCGTACTAGATGCCTAGTTGTTAGATTAAACTAGATACTGGTACTCCTCCGTGTGTGGGGGGGGGATGATAGAAGGTGTGAGAAGTAACACAGTGATGAGTCTGCAGAACTCCCTCACAGCAAGCAATCTGCCATTGCAGTGTGTACTGAAAGCTGACACAGAGCTCGCCACCCCAGGCACAAAATGCACTTGCAAATTCCCTGCCACATTCTTCATAATGAGAAAAAAAACCAGAGCCCCTCTTCTGACCCCCCACTCAGACTACATTCATGCTTCTCCACAACATGATTTTCTTTCAGCGTGGTGGAGTTTTTGGAAGGGTTTTGGCCATTTATCAGCATCCCCGTAGTCTCTGGGAATAAGGGAATAGGGAGGTGGTAGACAAGTCATTTGGGAGAAATGAGACATATTCCAAATTTCTCCATGCCTACTTAGCTCCCAAAATGTCTGCTCTGGCTCTGTTAGCAGTTAAGCATCTGTTGAGTTGCTCTGCTCTAGCCAAAGCTTACAGTGGCCAGCCAACTGTAGGCTGGGCAGTGGAGCTCTACCAGGGAGTAAGGCAGACCTTGCCTATGAGCTGTGTGAGCTGTGCAGAAAATGTTGGGAGAAGCCCAAAGACCGGGGACTCCTTCATTTGTCCACCAGAAGATGATACTTGTCTCTGAGCGGACAGAAGTTTGCAAAGGAAGCATGGTGTCTAAAGGTGTGTGCCAAGCATGGGGAGGTATGTGCTGAGCATGAAAGACATGCAGGAAGCATGTGTCTACCTCAGCAGGGCTTAGAGTACAGGAAACTCTCCCTTGGGGGAGGGGGGGGGTGTGTGTGAGTGGCATATCCTCCTAACATTCATTAGCCTACGCGTTAAGTTTTCTCACTGTGCCTTTTTCATAAATGTGTTTGTATGTCTGTCTGCTTTTGAGCATACGCCTTAGAAACAAGTGCATATGCTACTTTAGTCTGCCACCCAAATTCTCCTCTCAGTCTCCCACCTGGTTTATTCAGGACTTGTCCTGCTTTGGTTCCCACTTTATTGGTTGCACTGCTTTTGCTTTTTCCATATACATGAGCTTGTATAGATGACAGATAGCATCAAAGATCCCCACAATAATTTCCTCCTGGAGATCTGCCAGCAAAAAATAGAGCAGATAAGACCCTGTCCATACACTGTTGTGGGGGAATTAATCTGTTTCTTGTTTTTAAACAGGGACTCTGGTGTAAAATCAGCCTGACTCTGCTCTCCTCCACAGGAGGAAGAACCTTCCCAGTTTTCACTATTCCCTGGCTGCTTGTTGAGTCTCTCTTCAAGTCACAACTTTTAACTACTGACCCTTTAAATTTCCTGGCATGGACTGATATAATCTCTTTCTGCTCCTTATAGCTCAGTAGAGATTGACTCTGACAGCACTGCAATGGTTATGGCTTTGCTTTTGGTTATGGTTCTTTACAGATTTTAACCGGGCTTAGTCAGAGGCAAACAAGTGTAGGAGAAATTCTTATTTAGTGTTAGTGTCTTCTCAGGGCATCTCACTATGGCAGAATTTGCATTTGTCAATAAAGAAGTGAATGTTGATGCACAAAGGGAGTGTTGTTTTTCCTCAGTGGTTTCTTCATGTGTTTTGAAATTCTGAATTCTAACATGTTATACCCATGTGAATAGGAACATTTCAAGCACTATCTGGTTGCTGTGATCCCAATAATCAGTGGATGCCACTAATGGAGTCCCTAGCACGTTTTTGGAAGAGGAATATAAACGGCATATGGCACAGAAGAATAATTTCATAGTAATAAGCAAAAGCCAGTTATTAGCAAGACACTGCTTTGTAGCTAATGGCGTTATGGATAATGAGGCGAAGGAGAACCTGGTCTGAGTTCTGGGAAATAGATGATTGCTCTCCTCGGCAGAAACAATACCAAGCCTAAAACGCCCTTGATCCTTTGATAGATTTGGGAGGAAGCTGTCACAGTGCTCAGAGATGAGCTGCAGCACAGCTTTGGGAGTGGGCTGTGCTGCAGCTGGCAGGAGAGCTGCTGGCAGCTTTACTACAAAGCTAGGCCAACCTGAGCAGTAGAACAGAAAACCCTGCAGGTGGCATGGCCATGCAGCCATTGGCACTGTGCTCTGTCCCCACACATCCATAAGCAGCAAATGTTTGTGTTTCTGTGCACAGCAGCAATAGCATGTCAGAAGTAAGAGGCTGAATTATTGTCAGGTTGGTTTAGGAGGGGGTTGTTGTTCTATTAAAATGGACTATCTATCTGAAGGTTTTCTTTAATAGCCATTGAAAGAAGATCAGCAATGATGCAACTTTGTGACTGTATCACACTTTTGGCTTGCAAATAGATTTGCAGTTCTGTACAGTCTCTGAAGGAAATCTGGCTTATTTTGACCCAAAAAAAAGGAAAATAAATAAAAAGGGGGGGAG
Source organism: Chaetops frenatus (assembly GCA_013400775.1). Taxonomy (NCBI): domain Eukaryota; kingdom Metazoa; phylum Chordata; class Aves; order Passeriformes; family Picathartidae; genus Chaetops; species Chaetops frenatus. The sequence continues at coordinate 78,533 of VZTR01003442.1, forward strand.
TAGAAGAGAAATCAAGGGAGAAAGAGACATAGAAAGGAAAGGAGGAAAAGAAAAGGGAAAAAATGAGTGGGGGGGGAAGGAAGGAAGGAAGGAAGGAAGGAAGGAAGGAAGGAAGGAAGGAAGGAAGACATTAAAAAGAGGGAAAGATTGAACAAATTAAAACAACCTTAAAAACCCAACTGTTGGTGACCTAGCCTAAGAAAAGGATATCCTGACTTGAGGATATGCTGATGTTGATCTGTGACCATGTATAATGGTCAAACTACTCAGAAGTGACTAATGATTTCTTGAGCCTCAGTTCCCAATGACAGAAATGAGCCAGGTATGCAGAGAACTGCATGCCCAGAACACCCTGACACACCACAGGTACTGCATGCTCAGCCGTACTCTTCCCTGGACAGGCACAGTCCACCAACAGGCTGGCTCAATGACCTCTGCAGTCATGTCCTTCTTGCCCCTTTGCACACCAAACTGACCTTGGTCTGGACCTCTGTCCCTCTGAAACACCCTGGCTCTCTCTGTGGAGGAAGATGGGGTCCAGCTCATACCCACTCAGCCTGGTGGTTCCCCCCAGGAGCCCCCCAGCCTCCTCCTTCAGCATTGAACCTCCCCCATCAGAAATTAGGGATTTAGGTTCTTGTTTAAAAGTAAAGCCAGCAGCAGGTCCCTGTGGCCCTGCTCCCCTCAGACTCCCTGTCTTGCCAGGTGCCATACAAGGGGGTCTGCAGGGCCAGCCTCCCCCTATCCCCCAGCCACTGAAGTCTCCCCACATCCTGCTAATGGCAGTGCCTCCCAAAGGTCACCAAAGGCCACATTAAATTGTTATTAATTACAACAGGAGCAACAGTGGTGTCAGTGGGCCTCTGTGTAGGGGCAGCTGCCCTTGGTGGCCATGGGAGCTGCCTGGCTGCCCACCCTGAAGGGCTTTCCCAAGGCTTCCCACCACACACCCTACAGAGATACGGTTCCCACACAAAATACAGCCGCCTCCAGAGCAGCTGTCCTGCAGCTGCTGTCACCCAGAAATTTTCACAAAAACCTCTTTTCAGCAGCACTTGCCTGGGGTGTGGAGCCACAGCAGGGTGGTGCCTGCACCACCTTCCTCGCTTCAAGTCACACTCAGCAGGAAAGCTGAAATGTCATGATCAGAGCTCACAGGATGGGGTGGTGGAGAATTTCATTCCCCCTCTCCAGAAAGCCCAGGCCAGCCAGTGAACGTGAGCCAACGCCACTCAGCAAAAGCCACCCCTGGCCCCCTGCCATCTACCCCTGATGAATGAGCTGCAACACACTCAAAAGGTGAGAAGGCTCAGCCAGACCCATATCTCGCAAACCTGGGCAAAACTGAGGTAAAAACCTGTGAAATAGGCTTTTTAATTTTTTTCTCCCTTCTGTTTTCACTTTTTGTTCATGTTTTGGGCTCTGTGCCCCTGTGCAGCGTGTCTGAGCAGATTGGGGCTGAGGGGACAGGCCGTGGCAGAACTCTGAGCCTGGTGGGATGGGAAGGAGGGCAGGCGTCAGCCTTGAAGCATTCAAACAAATGCTGCACTACTCCTAGAGTGATGTCAGGCCACCTTTTCTGCTCAAATTGTAGTAAAAATAAATACAGCTAGAATGTGTGGGCATGGTTTGGAAGAGGATAAAGGGGACATTTCAACATTGGTCTCACTGAAGTGGAAATGATTTCTGATAGCCAGCTGGAAGCTGGCACAGGCACTAGGCTGAAGTTGAGAGTTCATGCAGCTGGGGTTTCATAATACCAAATTGCTAGTCTTTCATTTATTACTTGAGTCGAATCCTAAAATCTTATTTATATGATTAGTCCCTCTGGGCCATATCCTTATTTCTCTTACACCAGACTGACTCAGAGGAGGGGGACATCTGTGAGGCAAAGCCTTCTCATTAAGAGGTCCCCCTAGAATGGGAAAATAAAAGCCAGCTATGGTAATGTCCTCTAGCCTGCGGCGAGGAGGCTCAGACCAACACAGAAATGAGCTGCACACCAGGCAGCTCTCTTCAGCAGAACTAGCACAGCCCTCCAGAGTCCTCCACACCTTCCTTCTTCAGATGAAGGTTCAGTTCAAGTACCTGGTACTAATCATCCAGGTCATTAATTTTTTTTGGTCCAATTTACGTAAAAACCTGCTCCCCCCTCCACACTGAACAACATGGCAGCCATTACTAGGGAAGTATTTGGTGCAGAGATAGCTGGCTCAATAGCCTGGCCCCTTCATTTGAACCCATAGGCAGATGCCCAGGACATTGTGATGTAAAGCTCAGTGTGTCACATAGTGTAGATCCAGTCATTTTGCTGCAGACAGGCCCAGCCTGGAGCAGTGGGGGCAGAAGGTGTTGCATCATGCCTGGCCTGGAGGCCAGGGGCTGCTGGCACAGCAGGTGCCTTTAGCAGTGCAGTATCAGCCTCCTTATGGATTTGGAGAAAGGCTATTCCAGGTGGGACACCAGGAACTGGAGACCCCTCCAACAGAATGATGGGCAGAGGGAGGGGAGGCACATCTAGTCTGACTGTTAGTCTGACAGAGAGATGTCTGAGATCATGGAAGTCTGAGCTTGTCCATCCATGTGGTGAAGTACAGGTATATTATTCATCACAGAATCAGGTTGGAAAAGACCTCTAGGATCATCAGGTTCAACTGTTAACCCAGCCCTGTCAAGTCCACCATTAAACCATGTCCTCAAATGCCACACCCCCATGCCTTTTGAACACTTCCAGGAATTGTAACCATTTTTGTGGACAGCCTATTCCGATGCCTGTACACTCCTTCAAGAAATATTCCCTAATATCTAATTTAAACTTCCCCATGTGCCCCCTGAGGCTGTTTCCTCTCCCTCTGTCACTTGTTACATCGAAGAAGAGACTGACCCCACCTTGCCACAACCTCCTTTCAGGTAGTTGTAGAGAATAATGTCTACCCTGAGCCTCTTTTTCTCCATGTCAGACAACCCCAGCTCCCTCAGCTGCTCCACATAAAACTTGTTCTCTGGACACACTCCAGCACTTCAGTGTCTTTCTTGAAGCAAGAGAACCAAAACTGAGCATAGTATTTGAGGTGCAGCCTCACCAGTGCCACCTAAGACCCACATACTGCCCAGGTAGCTGAGCCCAATAGGCAGAATTTTTAAATATGGGGTCAGTGGAAAAGCAATTCCTTCAGGCTTGATTCTGGGCCTGGTGGGAGTCCAGCACAAGTGTCCCTGCATGTGCTTGCCCTGCATATTTAATCCTGTGTCTATCTGTCTCCAACACAGTTCAGGGCTTCTTGCACCTGGTGGAGTAAACTGCCGTATTTTGATTTCTGAGCCTTCACCTTAATCAGCAGCCCCCTGCAATAATAGCTGTGGAATGAAAAAGCAGAGAAGAGAAGGCAGGAGAAAGAGGATGAAGTGGAAGGAAGTGGCCAAGCTCACTGGCACACTATATGAACTCAAATGAAGGCAACATGGTTTCTGTGTTCATTCTGTATAATTATCCCCAGCAATTTACAGAGATGGGGAGAAGGCTCTGGAGCAAAAGCCTGCAGAGTCAAGGCTGCAGTGCACTTATTCAGGGATGTGAGAGGCTCTAGGATCTGGGGCAGAAATTCCCCAGCAGAAACGTTATGCTGGGGGGAATCACCAATTACTCCTGTTAGCACCTGCAAGCAGGCGTTTTAACAAAGCAGCATTCTCTCACTCTGTTGAAATGCACAGCGTATCCCGCCAGNCCAACAGGGAAATAGACTTCCAGCAACAGGGATCTGCTCTGTGCCTGATGCCACCGCTCAGCTCGCTGGGCAAAGCAAGCCCTCCACCAGCCTCCCTCCCACCCAGCCCCACCGAGAACACATCTGCCTGCCCAGACTTAACGGGACAGGGCAAGTTCTGCTGGCTTCAGCTTCCCAGACACTGCCTCATTGCAGGGCAGCACCATGTGCCACGGAGCGGTTTTGTTTGTCAAGCTGAAGGCTTTTGTGCAAGTTCTATAAAACACAGGCAAAGTGTGTCCAGCACAGCATGGTATGGTGTGCAGCACAGTGATGTCGCCTGCACCTGGACACCTCTGGGACCCGTTACCCTTGCTGAAGGTGGGATAAAAAGTACTTTGTTTTGTGCCTGCATTTTTGAAAACCGAGAGGAGTGCTCAGGGATTTCTGAAGCTTGAGTTGATTAGCAGTTAATGATGTGTGTCCTGAGGAAAAAGTAAGATTAAATATTCTGCATGTATTGAGCAGGGCATTTTAAGCTTGAGATTTATAGCTATTTTGTTAGTATTTCATTAAGTGTTCAGGTCTGTTCAACTCTTGGTTACACAGCCGCTCAGCATTTTGAACACTCGTTTTATGCAGATATAATTTAAACAATTAATGCTGTATGAGTGTGTAAGTGCATGTGTAGTAATGGCACATTTACTCTCAGAGAATGCTATTGAAAAACAGACACATAGGAGTAACTTCTTGAACAACCCACAGATCTGTGCTCAAGGGCTACTGCTCATCCCAGGGCCATCCCAGACCCAGCACCAGCTGCCTTGAGCACTGCACCTTCCAGTCTGGAAAGAATGCTGTGGCGAAGCTTGTCCTCTTTGCTTATTTCCTCAGCTCTTGCCACTCTCTTGACTTGTCTCAGCTGGAGTTGCCTGATGCTCAGTTTTGAGCACAGTTCTGCCCTTTCCCATGTGTTGTATTTCTGAGTTATGTTAATGCATTAGTGGCCTCTATCCTGCAGGTACATCCCAATGCAGTTGCCTTGGTATCACCCCACAGCATTTCTGTCCTTGGCCCTTGGAATGTGATGCAACTTTTCTGCAGGTGGCTACCATGCTCTTACTACTTACCAGTTTTTTGATGCTTTCCTTCCTGAAGACATATTTGTGTCACATTTCCTCCAGGAAATACCATCCATTCATTTAAACAGAAAACAAGAAGGCGGCAGTGGCCTTTTCCAATCTCTTAGGGGAGAAGCGAATTTCCTACAGACTCTCAATTGAGGAGCTTGTCTCCATAACAAGATGAAGATGTGCTTAAAAAACATACAAGATCAGCAGAGATGCACTGCAGAGGCTTCAGACCTCATTAATGAGTCTTGGAACGGCACTTGGATTGCTGAGTTGTCCTGATTCCTGTACACCACCCTTTCACTTCTCCTGTTACCCAGGCTAAGCAGATTCAGTGAGGCATAGGTAGGTCAAGACATACCACATCCATAACTTCATTTTGTCTTGGAGATGTACTGCAAGATCAACACCTAACATCATGCTTAGCAAATGTTGGCAATACGGTGCATAAAATGAGGCCACTACCTTTTTCCCCTTCACCTGAGGAAATTTCCCTCACACAGTACCATGTGTGCAAAAGAGTAATTGTTTGCCAGCATATGAAGTGCAGCCAAACAGGCTGAGCTGAACAAAAGTTTCAGGTCCTACTTGGCTATTAAGAGTTTCCAGTTAATTGAACACTCAAGTGACAAATTCAGACAGCCACATTTGGACAGATAATCTGTTTAAAATCAACCCTTCTACCCCAGGGAAACCCGAGGGAAATGATTTATAGTGCAAGTGTGTGGTGTATTTCACAATATGCAAAACTTATATCTCATGCTAAAAAAGGCTAAAACTAGAACTGGCTGAAATGCCTCTCTCAAAAGTTCTTAATTTGAATGTGCAAAATCCTAAGTCTGTAGTGCATATGCACTGTTAAAACCTATACTTGTGTGTTACACACAAAGGCAGAAAAAGCAGAGTAACTAATATTGCTCAGTAGATGTTCTGTGTTATTACTGAAATTTCCAGTATGGAGCTCATATAGATTTTGTTACTGGGATAGCTGTGAAAACCTTCCAACATTTTCTCCCCTCTTTCACCTTTTCCAAATGTGAAGCTGACTTTCTATCTTGCAAGAGGTACTATAGATTATAAATTGGCTCCTCAGCCTGACTGAGCCCACTCTGTGTGGCCAGGGGGATTAGCAGAAGTCAGCTTAAGTGATTTTCTTTTAGAAGAAACAGGATGCATTGTATGTATGTGAGCCTTCCGAGGCAGCTTAGCAGAAGCACAGCAGCACTGCCGACAGGGATAATAGCAGTGCTAATAGGTATGGCACGTATTCCAAATGCATTCGAAGTACTGATGGCTGCATCACTGCTTTTCTTGTTTTTCCGAGGGATAGACACCAATGAAAACCTATAAAATAATAGCTCATTTTCACTAGCATCCTCTTGAAGGAAATAGGACTTATTCTAGAGTTATCTGCTAATTTGGAAGAGAAAGGTTTTTTTTAATGCATTGTAAAACAATTATTTGAATTGTGTTTTAGCATTGGTTTTCTGTAAAAGTCTAAAGGTTGTGTTCCTGCTTTACTGTAGGACTGTATCTGGTGTATATCCAGATACAAATAGCTAAAGAATAAAAATTCTTTCTTTGGCAGCTGGAACAAAGTGTCTTAAGCAAAATCATGTGTTTGAATCTACATCCAGACATGGGTCTTACTAGTTCAGGTCTGGAAATTTCTTCTACAGTCAGATGTACATTGCAAGCCGTATATTTTAAACAGAGCACTGGGCTTAATTTGGTCTGCTTTATCCATACAAAAAAAAAGTTATACATATTCATAAAAATGATCCTTAGATCATTCCAACAATAAAGTTTGAATCTAGAACAATAAACTTTCATGGCTAAATTGATTTGGCTTTTTAGGAGCCCCCCCTCTTTAGGTAGACCATTCAACCTCCAGAGCTGGGGATGGAACACTTCTTCAAACAGCAAACTATTGTACATGTCAGAGCTTGAAAAGCATTTTGAAGGCAAACGAAAATGAAATAACCTCAGATGTTATCACAAACTCCTGTCCTGTTGAATTAAAAGAATGGTTCATGACTTACTATGGATTTCCTGTGAACATGTTTATTGAGTGAGAGTTTTACCCAGTATTTTGATGGAATATCAAAATTGTGGGTTCTTCTACCTGATGACTCTTTGAGATGCACAAATTTCAAGGGTCATATTGTAAGACCTTTTTCTTTGATTGGAGGTGCAAAACATCTTATATAAGTAAAAAACAAACAGCACTAGTGAATGAGGTGCTTCTGGCACAAACACTTGGAAGACTACTCATTCATTCTTAAAATTCATGCCACTTTCCCACATGGGAGTTGTCACATACTTGGCAATGGTCCAAACAGCATAAACCATAATCTAGGAATAAAAGCAAATGAATGCAGATCTTTTAGCTGCAAAAGATCAGATTCTGAAAAAAATAAATTTTCAGCCATTTCTATTAACAGTGTTTTCCATAAAACAAAACCCACTTACACAGATGGCTGTGTGTTGGGGTTTTTTTAACCCTTAACTCCTGCATTTTATCTTCTTTTGTGAGTTTGAGTCAGACCATCAGTGTTATTTTCAAAGAGCTGTTTGTATTCTAATTAAGCAATAAAGAGCAGAGCCTGTCCTGGGGATTAGGAGTAACTTGGAGTGTTGACGCAAAGCTGAGAGCCATTAGTGACACCTGGCCATTAATTTCCCAGGAGATGCTAGTGCCAAACTCATCAGGGCTGTTTCTAACAATCCTTACCGGGTTTTTAATGGGGAAAAACATATTTTTGACTTTTGGGAAGTACTGGAGGGCAGGCAAAATTACTACAGTTTGCCATTGAGGAGATGACACGAATAAAGGGAATATGGATGACTACAGCAATATCTGTAGAAAAATATTTTCTTATTTGGTAACCCACACACACATTCCCACAGCAATTAGATATTCAAAATAAATACAAATTTGAGAGAAAAAGTGGGAGATATTTTCAGAGCTATCAACTTCCAGTACACCAAATTTCACTAGATGAACAAAGCCGACTTCCAAACACCACAACACTTGCTGTTTATCACTTTTAAAACCACTTGCATTGCTGTTTCTTGATAACCATATAGAATAATCATATGAAAAGCTTATCCAATTAACATATTTATGCTTTACTTGGCAGAGAAGGAATGGTGGGTATACCCATCTAAGTATTTTTGCATTCTCTCTGGAAATACATTAACCATTCCCATCCCTTCCCCCACCTCCTCTATGCTATTACAGCACCTTCATCAGAGACAGCCTTGCATCGCTTCTGGGGGAACACTTTCCCTAAATTCTTACAGGATATTAATGGACGTTCCTGTATAGTATTGCCATATGAATGTTTCAATGACCTAGATAAATGTGCATAATTTCCTTTGTGTGTAATGGGCATGAGTGTTTAATTATGACAAGTTGTGACTTTTGTAGTTTATCTCCACCCCCAAGGGAGCCCTTGAAAATGAAATTTCCTATGCCCTGGCATGCAGCGAGTGCAATTTTACCATAACCCTATACTAGGATATCATAATCCATGTTGCTTCCTCCTTTTTTCCTCCACTTCTTAGTGTATATAGAGGACTCCAAACACTGAAACTGGAGTTATGTGAGATGGTGAGCTTTTTACAGAAAGCAGAAGGTTACAAATTAAAAGAAAGATTTAATGGAAAATGGGCTGCAAGACAGCAATCAGGATGACTTTTTTTTACAAGTCACTTAAATTACTGACCACACATTAATTCTGAGGTTAATTCCATTGGTTAAACTAATCACTATTAATCAATGAAGCTGTTAATCAAATTGCTGGGAGCACAGGACCATGTAAATTGAACAGTCAGATAATTTCTTGGGCTGACCAAAGATGCAAAAAGTTTGTGTCCCTCTCAGAAAAATTAGCATTCAGCTAACTAGTTTGCATGCTGCTTGCTAGTGATATCTACAACATCAAACCCTGCTATACCTTATTTTTGGGGTGTGTTTTTAAACATCTTATGCCCTTCTGCCATATGCATGTTTTTGCCCCACACTTGCACCCTCTCTTTCTCATATGCACATGTGCAAGCCAGGCTTTCAATGGAGAGGTTTCAAGTGGAGGATTGATGGCCAGTGATTGTGAAGCCAAATCACTCGCTATACTTGCTTTGCACTACACGATTTCCTGCTGTTGTTTCTAGTTACAGTAGATAGTAAAAAATGTTACAAAACCCTCTTAACAAGAAAACAAAACACAGATGGCATGTTGAATGTAAAGCATCTGGGGCTGGTAATCGACTCTGGCCTCAAAAGCTATTTTGTTCCATCCCAGTTTTCTTGAGAAAATGGGAAAGGGACAGCAGGAAATACTGCACAAGTTGCTTGAGCGAACTTTGCCAGCTACCAAAAAGGAAGTCTATGCTGGGAAGTAGCTGGGTCTGTTGAGGGGGAACACTAAGGGCCAATGTGTAGTGTTAGTGTTATTATCCTCTTACCTCTTGAGGCATTGATTGAGTATTCTTTGGTTAAACTGATAGCAAATTATTTGAAGATACTTCTAAAAGAAGTACAGATACTGCACAGATATTTCTAAAAGAAAGAAAGTGTGGTTATTATTTGTGATATAAATTCCAAAAAATTAAATGTTATTCAAGGCTTAAAGAGCAGATGATGCCTAACAGAAAACTTTTAAAAACATCCCACTGAGAAATACTTCTATCATGCATCATATTTTAAGTCTTCCTCCTTCTTTGTTCTTTGCTAATACAGATGGTGAACCAGATCTGGAAATCAACTGCACAATGTATGTTTGGAATAACTTCACTGCCCTCTTTGCTGTTTGTTTGCCTGCCTTTGCAGCCCAGTGCCACAGAGATCCACTGGGTGCAGTTTCAATGCAAAGGTCCCTGAAATGAATGCATTCATCTGTTTCCAGGGCCAGCCTTGCAGAGTGCTACCTGCTGAGGGAATATTACCCATTTGCTTGTGAGAACATGAAAACAGATAATGACAGATAACAAAACAGTTATGTCCTAGTCCATGTTGGCAAGTGAAAAGCAATGGAGCATATCTTGGGGAAGAGTCACGCCAAGATGCTCTGGTTTTATTCCCTGGTGTGAACTGATGCAGGCCGTGAGGGCTGCTGCAATTTATGCTGCTGCTTGAGGCCTCCTTTTCCAGCAGGCATGAATTTCACTGAGCAAGACAGCAGCTTTCACATTTGCTGTGTCGTGTGTCTTCAGGCCTCTGGGGTCTGGATAGAAATGATTTACTGATGACAGATGTCAGCGTATGCATTTGGGCACATATTGGGGGTATCTTTCTATTTCTTTTCCTCCATGGAGGCTGCCAGTATTGCCCTCAGGTGGTCCAGACTGCTCAGCAAAAGCGGTATGAAACAGTGTGGACTGAAATTATCTCAGTTGGTCAGAGCATGGTGCAAATAACACCAAGGTCATGGATTTGGTCTCCATATGGGAGACCATGCGCTTAAGAGTTGGACTTGGTGATCCTTGTGGGTCCTTTCCAACTCGGAATATTCTGTGATTCTGTGAAGTTGGAGGAATAAAAAAGAGGTTCAACGTATTTCTTTCTTCCTATTGACAGAGGCTATTCCTTTCTCACCAGACTTTTCCTGACAGCACTGCCATGTTTATGAGGGGCTTGCCAGGGGGCAACTTGTTGGCAATCTGATGAATGCAAGTCACAAGGGTGTCTGAAGTATCTTTGAAGCTGGCGTGGATTTTGCCTTACTAGTTTGGGTATGGAAAATTCATGTCAGGTATATGGCAAAGCACTGGGCATAGCAGAAGAGTGAGTGCCTTTCATATTTTGCTGAGGACAGATGATATTTCACTGGCTTTGTGTGGCTGTAACAGCATCAGCCTAGAATCCACAGTTATTTTGACAATGTGGGTGTTAGCTTAATCATCTACCTTACTACTCTGGTGTTACTCACTACTTCCCAGTGACTCCAAAATACCAGAGTTCAACACACATGTTCTGGCTACATGGCATATTTTAGGCCCTGCTGTTTGAGCATTTGTTGGGGTTTGGATGTTTGTTGTGGTTTAAAGGA
>VZTR01003444.1:0-31662 GCA_013400775.1 Chaetops frenatus
AAAAGAAAAAAAAAAAGTAATAAAGCCCAGGGCTAAAAAAAAGGTAAATAAAAGGCCAGCGGAACCGCCGCAGAAGTTGCGAAGTCCTGCCGGGAGGGCGAGAGAGAGACCTGCGGGAGAGAATTGAACGTGAGCCTGCTTGGGAAGAGAAAAAGAAGCCAGCGAAAAGGAGAGGATTTCCCTCCTGAACGCTGCAGGGATAGTCCTGGAGTTTTACACAGGAAAAGCGCTCCCCCCGGCCGGGAGAGGAGGAGGAGGAGGCGGCTGCCCAAGCCCAGAAGGGAACCTGCACCGAGCAAGCGGCCAAAGCCGAGCAGCGGAGCGGGAGGCTGAGGGGAACCGGGGGCTTTGCCGCTTCCAGAGCGACTCCCGGGGAAGGGAAGGGAAGGGCAGCCCCGGTCCGGCCCCGCGCTCCCCCGAGGCGCTCCCTGGCACCGGGCGCTGGCAGCCAGGACATAAATCCGCCTGTCAGGGTGGGGGCAATTACGAGGCCGTAAAAGAGCCAGGAAGATGGATGTTTATGAGTGATTATTACGGGTTGTGTTGTTGTTTTAATAGGAAGCCCGAACTGGAATCCCGAAGCCAGCGGGCTACGGTCCCCCGAAGCGCTGATTTCTAGGCTGTGGCTCCATCCAAAAAGCCGCTCTTTCCTCCCTCAAAACCGGCTCCACACCATGCCAGGGGCAGACTCGGCCTCTGACCCTGGGCTGCCCAAAATTGGTCTTCACACGAGTGGAATCAGGTGCAGACTAAATGTTTGTGCAAAACCCCGGGTGCCCCGAAGATCATGGAGTAATGTATTTAGCGCTTAATGCAAACCACAGAAAAATACAATCACCTGCTGTGAAGTGACAGAGCATTAAGAGTCAGGAAACAGAACAGATTAGAAAACAGAATTTCCCAGCCCTCTTCCCCCTCGCATATCTACAAATCTAATTTGAGACAGATTTATAGCCTTTACATATTTATTAGTGTATCTATCTGGATATCATGCCTATCATCTGGGATCTGAGTATCTGAAATGGTAGCATTAGTGAAGCATACTTAGGATTTTTATTAGAAATAGGTCATAAAAACTGAGTCTGTTTTAAAATAATACTTTTCCAGCCTAACTATTATGGAATATGGATTTATTAGTCATTTTTATGTTTGAAGCTTGGTTTGAAAACAACGTAGATATTGTTAGCAAAGTTTGGCTCTGAGGAATGGAAAGCCTCTGGTTTTTTTAAAGGTTAAGGGGCCAGATTAAGAACAGCTGGAAAGGTTTAGAGTTTATTCTGGTGAGACAGCAATCAGCAGGTTGCCATACACACCTAGAAAAACATAGCTGGGTTCCATCTACCCGAAACATCAACCTCCCAGAGGCAGAAGCAGTGCCCAGATAATAATAATTGCATTACTCTTTTCCATTTTTTTTTAAAATAAAAATATACATCTTTCATGTATTTCTCAGTCTAGATGCATCAAAACAATGCAAATAAATAGATACTGCAATACTGGATACCACACATGCAGCAGTTGCAAATCAGATAGATCAGACCTTTGACCTACTCCCTCCCAAGCAGCATTTGCTTACATCTTAATTTATCTCCACTTTATTACTTTACAATTATGCCTCCTGATACCTGAAATGTTGACACTTTAAATAAAACAATGAAAACGAAAAGTAGAACTAGAGGAATAAACACTCCCTGCCTTGATATTTTTGCTGCCACCCCCTTTAGAATTATAATACATAGATCAAAGCAGATAATTGACTATATTATTTTTAATTCCTTAAGCTGAAACATTAATTATTCTGTTTAGATTAAAAGCAGCAGCTTTTTTTTTTTTTTTTTTTTTTTTTTTAATTGGCTGGACAGATTCTAGGTTGGCATAAAGAAACGTGTGTTCTTTGTAACAGCTGTTGAAAGATGGTTTTAGCCTCAACACAAATCCTGCAGAAATGCTGTGACTGAGCTGAAGTGAGATGCTCCTCTGGGGGGGGTTAAGAAGCAATAGTGAAAATGAAGTAAATTCTATACCATGTCCTACTGAAGAGTGCCGTGGAGGGAAGGAGAAATAGAGACAGTCCTGTTCATACAGTTTCAACTTTATCAGTCATGGTCTATACCTATGGTGATTATTCTTACTTTTTTTTGTTAATTTTTTTCTCTTATTCCTTGTAATTAAACTTTCCTCCACTTCTTATGACTTTGCACATGGATAATTGTGTATAAATTTTTCTTACAACGTTTTTGAATATTAATTGAGTAAATTTGTGTAATTTGTGAAATGTACTGTGATTAAAATCTATACATGGTGGTAATGTTCTGGATTTTAATGATAGTTTTCTGTGCTAGGATCTCAAATTATTTTACTTTAAGCTTTTTAAGTCATTAAAATTCTCAGAACTTTAGGTAATGACCGGTTGGTTGCATGACAGATTTATACATGTCCCTTTACTGGAGCACTTAAAAATATGCTTACTTAGAAATATGAGCAGTTTTCTGACTTCAGTGGAATTTCACAAAGACATGAAATTCAATTGAAAGTTCTGAAAATTACAATTTTTTTCATGTAACTCAGTAAGCGTCCAGAGTAGGATGTAGTAAAAAAATTAATGTTTGGGTTATCTTGCTGATTCAAAGATTTTAATAGTGAATGTGACATTGAAACATATTTACCATATGAATTAGATTTTTTTTTACCACTTTTAGCAAAGAAGTAGTAAATAATGTTATTTTGGGGTTGAGTGCAGGCATACTTGCAACACCCACACTGCATCTGTTTCATTTAGTTCACATTTTCAAGGTTTTCTTCATAAGGGGATGGCTGAGGTATGTAATGAGCAAAAATTAAGTCCTGTATTGTGGAGAACATCCACTTGATGACAAATCAAATTTATTAATTTATGAAAATTTCCATTGCCTTCTATTGTGATGTGCATAGAAAAAATTGCAATTACTTTATTAGGAAAACAATTAAAATCCTCATGCTCTGTAAAGAATAGGCTGATTCAGATTTTTTCCAAGTACAGAAGTGAGTTTTTCAGTCTCTGTAAGTCTGTTATATTTCCGCTAGAGGCATTTAGGAAAGTACAAACTTTATATTTCAAAATAAGGATTATTCAGAACTGAATGGATTACTTTTAGCTTACATGAATGATCATGCTACAATGAAAGAGTAAAATTCTGATTCAGGAGAGGAAAGAGTGTGACTGGAGACTTTCATAGGTTATCTTTTTTGTAACTTTTATATATTATTTTTAGTCTATGTATCTTTTGTCAGTAGAATCATGGAATGGTTTGGGTTGGAAGGGATCCTAAAGATTATCTTGCTCCAACCCCCTGCCATGGGCAGGGACACCTTCCACTGGACCAGGTTGCTCAGAGCCCCATCCAACCTGGCCTGGAAAATTTCCAGGGGCAGCCACAGCTTCTGTGGGCAGCCTGTGCCAGGGCCTCACCACCCTCACAGGAAAGAATTTTTCCCTAATATCCAATCCAAACCTACTCTCTGTCAATTTGAAGCCATTCCTCCTTGTTCTATTACTCCAGGCTCTTGTGAAATACACGTGCATGGAATATTTTTTGATGATGCCCATGGAGGGAGTCTGGTTTTCAAGGAGTGATTCCATTCTATCACAACTGAGAGCTCACATTATGCAGAGGTTTTTACTGGAATATTGAACGTGGTCCTGGCAAACTGATCACCTGAGCTGATGCCTGTGTGTAAAAACACCCTGAAACACCCTCCTGGAAACAAGGCAGGCTCACCTTTCATAATGGCCAAGAAAGCCACAGGGCAAGTAGAGCTGGAAGAAAATGAGGTGTAACACCAGGGCAGGCAAAATTCCTTCAAGGATCTCATCTTCCTTGTGAGAGCCCCCTGGATCTGCAGGAAGGGGTCCCTTCCCACTGACACACACTGGGCCTCAGCCACACGGGCTGGCTCTCCAGGCCACTTCTGAGAGCACTGCCTGCTTTGCCATGTAGAACACAAGTACTTTTACTTGGCTACCTACAGAGACCAGACAGGAGTAAAGGAATAAAGGGGGGTATTTATTTGAAAGGCCTTCAAAGGCTCACACTGGGGAGCCAGAGGCTGCCCTCACAATGGAGCCCAAGATGGACCCTGAGCCATGAGTTCTTCACACCTTCATAGGTTTGGTTTGTTTCCATATCAGCATAAAGTCCCCAATGAAAACTTTAGCTAATGATGTAATTTCTCCAAGCTTACCCCACTTTCTCAAGATGTAGGTTTACACATTTTGGGTCTAGGACAGTCCCAAAATCAGGGATTCTTGCTCTCCATCCCACTGTGGCATGGACACACCTGATCAGGTGTGGCTGAGAAGGGACATTCCAGGGCTGTTCTGGTGCCTGAAGTGGCTCCCTGGAAACAGAGACCAGACAGGAGTGAGGGAATAAAGGTGGATATTTATTTGAAGACCTTCAAGGCCCACCCTGGGGAGCCAGAGGCTGCTCTCACAATGCACCCCAGGCTGGACCCTGAGTCACGAGCTCTTCACACCTTCATAGGTTTGGTTCATTTGCAGATCAGCATCAATTCATCAATTAAAACTTTAGTAATGATGTAATTTCTCCAAGCTTACCCACCCCTTCTCAAGATGTTGGGTTACACATTTTGGGCCCAGGACAGTCTGGGTGTCCGTGGAGAGGCTTTGTTATGTCCATGTTGACATGAGAGAGCAGCAGCTCCCAGGCTACAAAACACTGCAGAGTCACACACTGAGCACTGCAGGGTTTGAAAAATATGGAAGTTAAAATCCAAGGCATTCACAGCAGTGTCGTGGGGTTCTTCTGAAAGAAATGTCCTACAGCGATGTGATCACAAGCACTCTCTTTTGTTTGTTGTGTTGTTTTGTTTTGTTTTTTTTTAAAGATGCCAACTGAAATTCAAAATACTTGAATGACTATCCCAGAAATCAGGTTGGCTAGTTTTTCCTAACATTAGATAATTATGCCATAAATTTCTCATAAATTTAGGTTCAGGAAAAAATAACTCTAAAAAAATTCTGTATGCAATAATTTTGAAGCCACTTGAAGTACTGGTTTTGAAAGCAAATATTCAACTTCTTTTAAAAGTAATAATTATAAGTACACTGGCTGGTTCAAATCTGCACAGGATCCTCTGTTTATTTTGTGTTTCAAATGGTGTTCAGTTTTCTGATCACTGGGTTAAGTTTAACCCTTCCACTAGTCTTTTTNTTTTTGTTTTTTTTTTTTTTTTTTTTTTTTTTTTTTTTTTTGACTATGCAATTAAAAATCTGCTCACTCAAAAACTTCGAGTGGACACAAAAATGTTTGTAGGATGGGGCCTTATTTCTCATAAGCTTTCAATTGACTGGACTATCCAACTCCTTGGTCTCTAAACACCAAATATTCTCTTGGTCTTTTTTTTCCATCTGGTGGTTTTGTTGTTTGGGGTTTTTTTTTTGTAATTCTTAGAAATATTCTGCATAAGGTACAAGGAAGTCACAAGTTCCCCTAACAGGAACTTCAATGCTCTTTGATATTGCCTGTTTTGTTGCAGTTCTGGGAGACAACACTGAAAAATCAAGATATTTACTAACCTCAATATTATTTTTGGTGTCATTTCCATTTTATCTTGTGTTCCAGAGCTCACAGTAACAAAAACTGTCAGCAGCAACTCTTATTTTTAAGTTGCTCTGTAAGTACACTAAGTTTTATGCTTCCTGGTTTTGTGATTTATAAGTATGTATATAAGTGTGCAGCTTTTTTTCCTAGGAAATGGGACAGACATTTTCAAAGCATCTTTTCCTAGTAAGACTAACAAAATTAGTTTCTGCTTAAATGGAAAGCAGAAACTTTTCTATTCTAGACTTTCTATTCTCTTAAGTAGCTGAAAAACAGAAATGTAGACAGAAAATAAGCTTTAACTAGTGTATTCCAAGGAAAATGATCAATTCTCTCAGAGTAAAGGGAAGCTAAGAATGAATGGTTGTCCTACTGATTAGCCAAAAAAATATTTAATCTCATTGAAACAATTCCCACTTGACTTATAATGCACACAATCAAAAGTACAGGCTCATTAATAACTTATTAATGACAGCCCCCCTCTGAGCCATGTTAGGAAGTTTCTTTTAGGGTGAAAAAAAATGTAATGCAAAGTCTTAATAGTCAAGAAACACAAGTTCTTAAATTGATTTGGAATCAAATTCTTGTAGCTGGGTAAGTATCTAAAGATGCAAATAAGTACTTACTGGGATTTTTCAAAGGTTGTTTTCCTTAGTGTGCCTGCATTCAAAAATTCTTCAGCTACCTCTACAGTCCTCTGCTTCCAGGGTTAAGCCAGGTGCTAAATTTTCCCTTCTGGGCTTGTCCAGGAGTCTTGCAGTGTCAGCAGAGCTGAATTCTCCGTGTCTAATTGATGCCTGGCAGGATTCTCAAGCACAGCTCCTCCACCTGTATGGCCTGAGAAACTCTATCCCACAGGCATGTGGAGAGCACCTGGAGCAGCTTCCCAAAACCCCCAGCCACAAAGTATGGACAGCTGAGTAGCAAATTCCTCTCATTCTTCAACAGGGCTTTAAATTCCTGTCCATGGAATATTTTGTTAATCTTGTAAACCTTGATGATGAATCTGTTTCATTTTGTATAAATAAATAAAAAATACCTGTGGCAAAAAGGGAGAAGCAGTGAGTATGATACCACAGCCTTTGTGGCAGGAACATTCACTGAGGGGCAGAGACACCTGGGTTCCCAGACCCTGTTCCAGAGACTGGTTTATATAAGATTTATAATGTAAATGTTGAAAATAAGATTAAAAAAATATATATTTAAAATACACAAAGTAACCACTGGAGCAGGGACAGGTGTCTCCTTCATGAATATCCCTACTTTTCCTGGCTGCCAGATTCCATACCCCTGTGAGCTGCACACCCAAACCTTCACATGGCTAGAGGCCACAATATACATTCATGCCCCACATGCTGGGAAGCAGAAACTCTCAGCAGGAACTGATTGTGGCTCTTCAGGAATTCCACCAGCCCATTCCCATACTGGACTGCATTAGCCATGCAGTTGAGTCCTAAATCAATGTTATGTCGCCTTCAACAGCCTGGACTGCCATGCTCCACCCCACAAAACAGGAATTGCCTCATGCTGTAGCTCCCTCTTGGGGATTTGGTCCCAAGTGACCAGCTGAGAAACAAGTATACCAAAAATATCTGTAAAATAATTCTGGCCTTTGACATTGAGGCTCAGTGGAAGAGATCTTACAGTGACAGACTCGTGAACCTTTACAGTCTCCTTTTGAGATGTTATCTTAGATCCTGAAATCTTGACATTTTTAATCAGTTCCTTTTAAGCACAAAGAGGATATAACTAAATCTGTCATCTAAAACCATCCCCTTTAATACCAGGCTGCTTTACTGCTCTCTCCTCTACCACCACCAAAAGGAGCAAGTGACATTATCCATTATTCCAGGACTGTGTAATCCTGTGCAGTATCAGAACATTTACAGATATTATGCAGTGTACGTGTACAGATATTAATGCTGCACGATCTCACACCTGTCATGAGTTGATTTTCTTGGGAAAATGAAGAACTCACTCATATGCTGAAATGGCTTACAGACACACACCACAGAGTAAGCTTTAGGCACAGTAGAGGTGGATTTGACCCCAATAAAATCGAGGGAGCTGCATATTCCCACCCCAGTCTGACCTGACTCACACAGCCACCCACACCAGTTCGACAGCACGAGACTCTTTAACAGCACCTTTGTTGAGCTTGGTGAAACGAATTTCCTATTGACACCAACTCCTGCAGTTCGTTTCCAGGTCTGACACAAGAACCATATGGAGAAGGGCACAGGAGGGCGGGGAGGTGGTGCCTGCCATCACTCACCATCTGTCCAGGCAGGCCGTGCAGGGCCACACGAGGAGCAGCTCGTGGCTCACACCACACCCACAGGTCCCAGCCTGTCTGAGAGCCAGAGTGCTCCAGAGCAGCAGCTGGGACACTCGGGCAGCTTTTCCTGGAGCTGCCATGCGGGATGGGGACAGCAAGGGCTTGCCTGGTGGGGGAGGAGTAGTGGGTGAAGATAAATGCCTGGGAAGTGAAAGCCTGTGTTGAGAGAAGGGGTAAAAATTGACTGAGTGGTGTAGGGTTGTAAAGGCATAAGTGATAGAGCAGCTTAAGATGCTGACACGGAGGTTTTGATTGCGACAGAAAGCCCTGCATTTACTAAGAGCTGGAGATTTTGCCCAAGGTTTCATAACCTTATAATGTAACATTATCCCAACTGGTTCTGCTTTCTCAGCAAAAATTATAAAAGTGTAAATGCATGTTAAGTTCTATGGCATGTGTTTCTCGAAGATTTATAGATGAACTTATCCACTGTAGAGCTATGTTCTCAGAGAACCTGCCCTGCACTTCCCTGCACCTGCAGGGGGCTGGGACTGCCAGGATAATGACGAGCATTGAGAGCCTACACCAGATGCTCCAGGAATGGAGAAACTCCACCTTTGGCTGGAGGCAGGAAAACAGCAAGAGGAAGTGGCGGTGTTTGAGCTGGTGAGTGCCCAGCCCCGTGCTGCTGGCAGCCCTGGTGCCGTGCTCTTTGCTTGGGGTTATTAACGCCACGGAGCGGCCAGGGCTGAGCTGGGGAGGGAAATAGGGCTGTGAAATAGCAGCGCATGCAAATGCAGGGAGAACGGCACTGGCAGGACTCGCGTCCCCAGCTCGGCACATTCCGGAGCGCAGGGCACTGCTTCAGAAAGATCAGGTGCCACTTCTGTGCTTGGATCACATAGACTTTGCATTTTAGATTTTTATCAGGAAGAGTGTGTAATGAAATATTCGGCAGAAATGTTAATGTTTAGTGTCTTTGTGTTTTGTTTGCAAGGTGATTAATATTTTTCTTCTAAAACAAAAGAGCCTAAATTATAGTTAGCCCTTATCTATTAAGTGACCAACTTTGGACTTATGTTTTTCCCAGTACTGGAAACAGCCATTGTCACTTCCTCTCAGCATGTTAAGCAATGCCAGGAAAGCAATCTTGCTTATAATTTAGAGCAAGAATTTTCACCTCAAGCCAGGAGCTTTGATTCTTAAAATTATATACTGTAGATTGAGGAACAGAATAAATTGTAAACCATGCATTTCAAACACTTTTTTTTTTTTTTTCCAGTTCCTTCTTCTCTTAATTTTCTTTTCAGAAGAGCAGCATGGATACATGATCAATTCAATAATAATAAATACATCGTGGTCAGCCACTTCCAACTTCTTTTTCATTAATTCATGCAAAACTGTCAACGTGTCACTGATTGCAGTGCTTGATTTCAAAGAGCTCTGAAGGAGGGAGGAAAGCATTATTGCAAATGTATTATTGAAAGCAGGAATATCTGCTGAATTTCAGAGAGGCATTTTAAGATTTAAATAATGAATCCTCAGAGTGAATGAAAGTGCCTCAGTGACGCAGCAGTGACAGGCACAGGGACTGCTCATGCCTGGTTGGTTTGTGTTCTGTCAGAGCTCACTCCTTTTCACTCTAATGTGGAAAATGATGGCCTCTTTATTTTCTGGTCACAGCTGATCACCAAGCAAGCCCAGTGGAAGTCCTGTGGCGTGGAACCATCCAGTCTCTGGGTGGGGAGAGACCCTTCCATCCCACTGGGGCAGCCTCTTGAATTTGGACTGTAGGATACCCAGTGCTGGAGCTGTGCCTGGGCTCTCGACAGCACCACATCCCTGCCCATGTACCCCTTCCCTTCTCAGACATTTGCCCCACTCAGGCATCTGCAGGAAGGTTTCATGGATGGCCTTACAAGCTGATGCCTCTTGTGCCTTTACCCAGATCCCCCCACTCCTCGAGGAGGAGGCTGATGAGCCACTTTGCAGGACTTGAACCTTTTACTGAGGGCAGCTGTTCTCATCAACAGCTGAATTGCAGATCCTTCAGCAAGGCTGCAATGCCCAGAAGGGCAGATGAAAGCTCACAAAGAGAGACAATCCCCATAACATCTCGTTTGCACTGTTTATAGGCTTATTTCAGCCAAATTAACAAAGGGCTATCTAGCATTGCTGTTAGGAACTACGGGGGGGCTAAGGTTTTTTTGAGAGGTCTTTGTTGTTGTTTTCTTCAATTTCAAGAAGTTGGCAAAAACCAATGAAGACCATTTCATTGCTTCAGGATTAAGGACCAAAAAGAGTCTGAATGATTGATTAGGAGAAAGTTTGTTTGAAATAAAGGAACAATACCCACCATGGATTGAAGTCCTTTCCCTCAGGGTCAGGCTTCATTGCCTGACACTGCTTGAACAACCATTTTTAAAATAAATTTAATGGATAATCTAGCCTTAATTAAAGATCTGTAAATTACTTAGATATCTTTCCTTAAGCTTGCTTTATTTTAAGTTGATCAGCTCTATGGAAGTTCTGGATAAGACACAGATAAGTGACACTGCTTGTTTCTGTTGCACACACCAGAGCCTTGCAGGCAGGGTTTTACCTCACTGGTAGCTGCTTCTTAAGAGCTCAGGATCTGGGTGATTCTCCAGTTCTGAACAAAAATGGGAGCAATTAATTAGAAGATGGAATATGTTTTATCTCCTCCCTGGTGCCTCTGCGCAGCAGGTTATTTGTTCTCATGTGGTGACCAGAGGTGGGAGTTGGGGTGTTGCTGTGACTCCTGTGGCTCTGTAGCATCCCAGAGGGGCAGGAGTGACACCCAATCTTTCTGGAGGGGCAGAAGTGACACCAAATCTTTCTGGAGGGGCAGAAGTGACAGCCACAGGAGGCAGGCAGGCAAGCAGGTAGGCAGCAGCCATCCCATGTTTATCCCATGCTTACCCAGCCAGCAGGAGAGATGCCTGCATCCACAGCACTGCATGATCTTCTTTTGCAGCCTAGAGATTTCATTGTGTAACTAAAACAGATGTGAAATGACAGCCCCAAATTTAGGATTTAGTCTGCTGCATTATTTAAAAATCCCTATTAATTTTGGAAGCTTCTAAATGTACTCAGTGCTTTGTGAAAAGAACCCAGAATCAAGAGAACCTGAGGTAGACTTGCCAAGTTTCAAAAAAAATGTTTGACTTCCTTTGACTCTCTCACAATATTTTAAAAAATTTACTTGCACTTCTTCCAATTAGCAATTCTCTCATTCTAAGAGAGTAATTTTTTTCCTCTCAATAATTCCTTGCAAATTTTGTATCCTTTTTTCTTGGTTTTAGAACATGAGCAGAGACTCCAGCCACATTTCAGTTCGTTGCTGGCTAAGTGAACCTTCATGCCCAAATGAGTTTTTGAGTCAAACCATCCCCACCCACCCCAGAATTTCAGGAAAACCCTGCTCACCTTGCTGATTCAGAAGGGAGGAACTTGAGTGGCTTTTGGAGTACTGAATGTGCAGAGGTGAAGCAGAGAAGGAAGAAATCCATCATCACATTGGGCAGTTCCAGTTGCAGAGAGACAAAAGGGATCAGTGTAGAATGAGTGGTTTCCTTAGGGGGAAGGTGCTCTGACAGGGACTGAAACAGGAGAGCTGGAGCTTAAAATTAAGAACAATTCTTCATTTGTAAATAGAGTGCAAAATAGAATTGATAAATGAGACATTGGTATGTCCACCAATGTTTGATGGCCTTCACATGGGTGGAGCATGGTTTATTCCTTCTAAAGCATCCCAGTGATCCTGTGAATTCCTGGTTTTATTAAATAGTATTAATATTTTCATTTTACTGGTGAAGAATAAGCGGGTTTTCCTTTGTCCTGTTAGATATTCTTTTGACAGAAAAGTGATGTTCTGATAAAACTATAGACAATGTCTGACCATTTGCTGGTTTTCAAAGCTCTTGCAAGGCATTTAAAGGCTGAATAACTAAGAACTGCCTGGTATGATTTTTTTTGTAGCTTATGTTTAAGTTTCTATTTTCTGCCTTTAGAATTTGAATTTGTAAAGGGTGTTGAGAATCTTCAGTCTGATGAGGACTGTGTAAGTTTATCACTGCTGTATAAATCTCTTTCACAGCAGCATTTAATGATTGCCACTTTATGTTAAAGCTGGATGGAAAGCAGTCTACTCTACAATTCTTTCAAACCCATATACAACAGAAAATAAATCTGGAGTTTTATTTTGCAGCCAATCAGGTGTAACACAATACTGAGCTAAGGTGCTTAAAATCCACACAGAAGGAATGCAGCAAATGTCAGAAGGCTCAGAACCCACTGCTTCACAAATTTCCACTCCTTTCCATAACCATAATGCAGGTACATGAAGACATTTCAGGCAGTTTCTTATCTCTCTAGCTTTAACATCCAGAGCAAGTACCCAGGCTGAGCTCTGGCTATGGACTCATTCCAGAGGTCTGAAATGCAAATAAGAAAAAAAATATTGAATTGTCAAAGGTTCATGTGTTTATTAATATAATTAGATCATAAGCATTCCTTTTTTCTTATTATTTCCTCTAGCTAATCCTGATTATTTGTATTAGCTAAAATATAGCAATGACATTTGCCAAGAACCTGTATATCAAAAATCTAAAAGAGACACCTCGATTTTGCCTCTCAGACTTAACAAATAAAAATTCTTCTAAGGTTATAAAAGGAAAATAAAACACATCTTAAGCTTTCATATTTTTGGACATGACTGTGCTGGTGCAAGACACAGGAACAGTGCTAGTAGAGCTTGTGAAAAATTTCATGCAGTGTATCCTTTTAGAAAGTGAAGATTGTATACATCGTGAAAAAATAAGGGTTGATCTCTTTAGTAAGAAAAAAATGAAAAACAATAACAAAAACAAAACAAACAAGCAAAAAAACCAACCAACCAAACAAACCCTAAAACCAAAACAAAACCAAAAAACCCCCAAACAAACACAAACCAAAAAAAAAAAAAAAAAAACCAAAACCAACCAACAAACAAAAAACCCAACCAACCCAGGCTGCATGTTGTTTGAGTTGAAGAATAGATTAGACACATTTCTTGAAAGGGAATCTGCTTTACACAGGTATACATTGAACCAAATTTAGGTTGCTATTTGCTCCACAATGATTAATGACATAAAGAGTATCTGGGCATACAGTAGAACAAAACCTAGAAATTTGTGTTCCCCTTTTTCCATGTGTCTGCATTTAGTTGCTCTGAACAGTGATCTCTTTATATTTGTAGCATGACTCCATATTCCTCCTAGAGAACTTCTTGTAATGACATTCATATTTGAATAGAGTATTTTAGCAATACAGCACCACCACGATAAATACAGAAGGATTTATCAGTTAGAACAGGGCCCTGTACAGGAGAAAAGCAACATTTTCAGTTAGATTTCTAATAATAATTGCACTCCAGTATTCTACAGCTGCTAAAGAGATGAGCAAATCTTGGGGTAGAGAGTTCAGCCCTTCCTTTATGTGAACTGGATTTAAACCTTAAGTCAAACAAAACTGTGAATTGTGAGGTGGTTTTGATTTCACTCTGTAGTCAGCAGCTGGCTCTGAAATTTAATCATAAATGGCCCAAGTCTATGAGAGGTATTTTAAGACAATTTCTTAAATGAATCTGGGCCATTTCAAATTCGTAATGAAATCTTAATCCAAACAAGTTTCCTAGACAGCAGATACTGATCTAAACACAGTTGATTTAAAGAAAAAAATAAAAAAGAGGCATTTCAGTCTCAAAAGTGAAGTTACCTGCAAAGCTTGAAACATGGAGCAGTGGTGGATCAGGAAGTTATTAAGTATTCACTCTTGGTATGGTTAAAAAAAGCTGAATTTGATACCTGCTGTCATATATCATTTCCTTAGAGTGAGATGTACAAAGGAAAATTTTGCAGAGATAACTGTGGATTGAGGGCCAGCCTAAGTGAAATTTGTTCCTTGAACAAACAAAATGCAAGTTTACACACATGCTCTCCATAACTTTGTTACATTATCTTACAGAATAACTGAGGGGACTTCGCTAAAGCCCTGAGAAATCAGACACTGTGGATATGTTTTCCTGTGTGACCATAAAGTATCCCTGCAGAAACAGCAAATTAATTACATTCCTAAGCATGCTTGCAGCTATGTTTAATGGGACACAAACTGTGAGACAGATACTGCAGTGGGTGATAATTCAAAGTTTAAATCCCACAAACCTATATGACAAAGATCTTTTAAAGAATCACATTTGCAAAGCTAGTGCACTTAACGTGCTGGCTGGGACTTGCTTCTGACAGGTCCAGCTCATTACATTCAGATACCACTGGCACAACTGAGTCTAGTGGGAGCCTAGAAGTCTCTGAGAACGTTCAGAGTGACATTTGGGATAGCGGGGGTGAATTTCAGCCAGCTCTTTCATTTGCCCATTTGCTGCTCTATATTTTTGGCTCCAGGCACATGCCAAGATCAAATTCCCAGACTTTCCCCGTGCCCGAGCAAATATTGTCGGACCCAGATTTGGAACATTCATCAGGCCCAGACACAGCGTGTTACCGTACGCGGCTGCTGTCGCACGGACACCGTCCCACCGTGGCTTGGGGACCAAGGGCCTGCACGGAGCCTCCTGCAGCTTGGAACCATCCCACTGGTGCCTGAAGTGGCTCCCTAGAAACAGAGACCAGACAGGAGCAAGGGAATAAAGGTGGATTTTTATTTGAAAGGCCTTCAAGGCCCACCTTGGGGAGAAAGAGGCTGCTCTCACAATGGAGCCCGAGACGGGTGACAAAATGGACCCCGAGCCACAAGTTCTTCACACAGTTACAGGCTTTGGTCCATTTGCATATCAGCAGAAATTCGCCAATTACAACTTTAGCTAATGG
Organism: Chaetops frenatus; assembly: GCA_013400775.1. Taxonomy (NCBI): domain Eukaryota; kingdom Metazoa; phylum Chordata; class Aves; order Passeriformes; family Picathartidae; genus Chaetops; species Chaetops frenatus. Next base: position 14,769 of record VZTR01003444.1, read on the forward strand.
TGTAATTCTGCCCAGTTTGCCCCTCTTTCCAGGATGTTGGGTTACACATTCTGGGCCCAGGACAGTCTGGGTGTCCTTGGAGAGCAGGCCTAGAGAGGCGTTGTTATGTCCATGTTAACATGAGAGAGCAGCAGCTCACAGGTTTCAGGACAATTCACAGTTACACACTGAGCACTGCAGGATCTGAAAAAGATGAAAGTTAAAATCTAAGGCATCACCACGCCACGGAAGGACAGGGTGCACCTCACTGCTGACATGCCAAGAGATCATCACCTCCAAGGACACCTTTCTCCCGGGGGATTGGTCTCCACTGAATCCTCCAGCCAGCTCGGGGGAGAGGAGACAACATTCCTCTGGGCAGCGATTTCAGACCCGCCTCTGAGTGGCCCTTTCAAAGCCTGCAGTGCCGAGCTTGGTTAGTGAAAGCCAGGCTACAGTTTGCGTGGCAAACCACCATTCCCCTCTCCCTCCCCTCCCCACCTGAAGCTGGGGTGGCCCGTGTTATTTTAGCTGGTGGATGGTGTCAGGTACAGCCGTGATGGAGCAGAGCACGCAGGAGTCAGGGCAGGCTGCTCTTGCAGCACAGACCCTGAAATCAAGGCTAAGAGTTGTGCTTGTCTCAAGAGGGGCTCCAAGGGCAGGAACAATCCCAATCACCATTAACTTTTTAGAAGGAGACTCAGCCAAGAGGATGCACAAATATCTAGGATCTGAGTCTCACTACCCTTCATGAGACAGATACTGCTGCCTTCCTTTATGAACAGCACTTATTTGTCATCTTAAACATCCAAAAATGTTAACTTCTTTCAAAGATGTCTTTTCAGTCAGGCTTTCTTTGTTTGCAGGAGGATTCCTATCTCAGTCTGGTGACATTCAGAATTTTTATGTACACAGGAAGCATTTTTCTTCCAAAGCCATTAAAATCCATTCAGAATATAAAAATAACTCTTACATCACAGCATAAAATGAAATATTTCTGAGTTTCCTTATTATGCCAGGATCCAGTAGCATCAAGGGAAAACAAGATTTTGCTGCATCCTACATTTATGGTTGCAGGTAGAGTTAATATTTGCATACACATTTCTGCTCTTGCACTATGATTGCAAAGGAATATTCCAAGTTAAATCATCTGAAGATATGAAGTCAAATAGTCTCTTTCAGACAAACCTTTAGATAATATAATTATAGCTGAACAAACCCACCTGTTTGTCCTTCACTTTTCATGAAGAAAATGTTTCTAAGCACAATATTTGGAGCATACATGCCCAACAGATTTTTTTTATCAGGCTACTCATAAATCTTAATTTACTAATAAAAGTGAAGGAATTTTCATCCAGTGTCTAATTTTTTCCCCTCAAACTAAGATGAGTTATGATTCTGAAAATGTTTGACACAGCAGCAAATCATATATCTGTTTACTCATAATACCAGCCCTTATCATTCACTGATCATGAACAATTGAAATACATTCCCACTTAAGTAGAATATCATAACTTTTTTTTTCACATTTGATAACTAAATAAAATATATACACATACAAATTGGTGTTAAGGCAATAATAAAAATGATCTCGCATATAACACTGATATAAAAATATCTTCACTGTACAACACTTTGAACACTTACACCACCTATTTTTAGGATCAGTTTTGAAAATGAAAAGATGGGTAGAAATGGGAGAAAAATATTGTTCCTGGATATTTGAAATACAACAAGCTATTCAGTCACATATTGCCACTTTTCCTCTTAATATTTTATATGAAACAGATATCTTTTCACATCCAGTCTTAATGAAGCCAGTAAAAGTCTCATTCACCTGCCCCTGGCCCATTTATTTCATCATGGTCCTGGTAAGCAGCACAGAATTATTAAAACATGTTTTCCATGGTGAACAAAGCTATCCCATAATTGCTATTACACCAGCTAAACAATACAAAATATGGCAGTGAAAGGCCAAATTCACTGCTGTGTGTGAATCTTTGCCTGTTATTTAAATTTTGAGCCCTTGTCTAAAAAAACTTTGATTTTACTTTTCCTTGGATAGTCGTGACATGGATACCAGGGCTGGAACCCATTCCTTTTGAGAAATAAAGTTAATTTCTAACCTCCTTACAATTTTCCCCCATCTCACAAATGAAAAACTCGTTATGCATTATTGTCTTTAAGGAGAGTAGCTTTTAACAGATGTATAAACAGTTACTGTAATCTTATTTACTGGCAACAGAGATAGCAAAAATTTGGAGTTTCACTGTTGTATTTCTTGTGCCTACTCTCTTGTTAGCCAAGGACAGAATGCTTTATTAGAGAAATGGGCATAAGCTATCTAAAATGAGATAATATGTTTTACTCGTTAATATATTTGTATTATTTATTATCCTTTTCCTGAAATTAGTAGTTAAAAGAGTTTTGAAATTCAGATTATTTTGAAGCAACTCAGGAAATTACATCATCTCCATGGAAATATTAATTCCAGGCTTCCATCATTGCTCTGCTTATTTGGGGGAAGGGGAGAAGGAGAGGAAGTTGTCAATGAGACAATTAACACCAAATGAGGCTTAGTTGAAATGTAATCTTCACCAGAAAGACCATTCTTCTTGCTGATTAAACAATCAACTCTGGTGCTAAGAAAATACCACAAATTTTACACAACTATCAAAAGAGAATGAAGACTGAGCTAATTATTATAATTCAACTATAAATTGCCAAGAAGTTTCTAATCATTTAGGAGCAGCTCTTACTCACACTTTGGGGTTAGCATGTCCCAGCTGTAATTTACCACTGAAATGATATACAGATGTCAGTAATTCCAGGATTAAGCACAGTCCCTGCACGAGAACAAGAGGGAATAGAATTTATTATTTCACTTAATAACTATAGTTAGAAATGTTTAAGAAAAATACATGCATACACACTGGCAGTTATAACTTCTTTAAATTAGGAATAGTCCCTGTGGTTGGACTATTCCAGGAAACCTAGTAATTGCTTGCCTTACATGACTATTATCATCTTGTGGCTGATCAGTGCAACAAAATTATAGCAGCAATCAAGAGAAGTCAGCAGCTGGGGTGGTGAATATGGTACATGGCTCTGCTGCAGTCTCAGAAAGCCTCCATTGTTTGTCAAAAAATTATATATATATTTGATAACACAACTTCCTTGGTAAGAAAGTACGAGCATGATGGCATCCTCCAAGTGACTGGATAATAGGGAATCAGGGGTAGGGGAGGATGGGAAATGGGAACATGATAGGATTTTGATCTCAAAAACTGCAAGGAATGGAGCAATAATATACATGTTCTTCCCCTGCAGGACAAGGAAAATTACATAAGTAATGAACCTATTTGATTAGGAAATGGTCTAGAATACCAGAACTCTTAGGGGAATTTGTTCCAATCAGCCAGATGATAGATACCCTAAGAAATGACAGCGGAAGGCACCAATATTATTATGTTATTAAACTCCTTTCAGCAAATATATCTAAGCACAGAAGAGCCATTAGGCTCCTTGCTCTTGTGCAGTCAAAGAATTAGGGTCAATTCTTCATTTAGCTTCATGTAGAAATGCAAAGTTACCATAGGGAAATTATACCTCAAATATATATCTATGTGTGTGTGTATCCATATGAATTCCTCACTTTATGAAAACCCTTGTCAGATAACTGAGTGTACTGAAGGTGAGTTATACGACATGGAAAATGGAAGAGAAAGCAGGGAGCATCATGGTTTTTGCTTTCAAACACATTTGTTTTATGAATCAAATTCCCTTCTTGCTGAGAAGTCACGGCTTTGGTTTTTCTTGGCTTCCCTTTAAAATAATCTTACAGCTATATAGTCCCTTTACCTTTCATGTAGCTATAAAATAACTTATTCCAACAGGTGAGACACATTCCAGCTCACAGGTGTCCCAACACAGACCCCACCAGCACTGGCTCTGAAGGCCATAATTATGCCTGGACCACATGTGAGCTTCCCAGAACAGCATCAAAGACCTGAAGTGCTTTTCACAATGCCTGGAAGGAAAACGTGTGAAAACTGACTCGACATAGTTCTAGCAAAAGTTGTTTCATCTCTTAGCAGCACAGGCTGGATACATCACTGCTATGTAAGGTTTTGGTTTGGGGTTGTTATTCCTTTTTGTTGTTGTTTGGTTGTTTTTTGGTGTGTTTTTGTTTGGTTGTGGGGTTCTTTTGTTGTTGTTTTTTGTTGTTGTTTTGTTTGTTTGGTTTGGTTGTTTGGGGGGTTTTGTTTGGTTTTTTGTTTGTTTTGGTTATTTTGTTTGTTTTTTTGTGGTTTGTTTTTTTTTTTTTTTTTTTTGTGGTTTTTTTTTTTTGTTTTGCTTTGTTTTGTTTTGGGGGTTTTTTAAATCGAAATAAATATGTTTGAGCTGCCAGTGATGCAAGGAGAAGGATGTGGGGCAAAACAGGGGAAAAGCTCTCCTGAAAGGGAAGAGTGTCAAGGGCACAAGGAAGGAGATGACAGAGAGGTGCAGCACAAGGAGGAAAATCTGCAGAAGGGCAGCAGGCAGCAGCAGGCTTGGGGTGAATGAGACCACAGGAAAGCTGAGACCTGCTGCTAGAAATTTCCCCTGAGAACTTTAAGAATAGGCAATTGTCACTGGGAGATGGTATTTCTCTTATAATTTCCTGCTGGAAACAGTATCCAAATCCACATGTGCAGACAAAGATATGTTTTTTCTTGGCTTTTTGTCCAGACATATTATGTTTTGGGTATTTGGACCAGAGCTTCGCAAATACACATAATTTTCGAATTTGGAGTTTTATTTCACGCATAACTTCATTACATTTAAAATTTGTTTTAACCAATTTGAAACAGTAACTCCCATAAGCTGTATTTTTCCTAGCAACCTTTGTTCCTTGGGCTCCAAGAGGAGCAGACAAAAGGCTGATTTCCTCAGGAAAAAGTTGCCATATGGCATTGGTGCCAATTGCCAAACGCTGCACCTGCCTCCGATACCCACTGAGCTTTGGCCACCCTCAAAGGACACAGGCACTGATGGAGCAGTTCCCATGCCTGTAAAACCTCACCAGATTTCAGTTTACCTCAGCACCAACCCTCCTCCTTTCCCCACCCCAACCCCAGCAAGCAAATCCCCCCCCAAGAAATTCTTCTTTCTGGGATGAATCCTGCGCAAACACTCACAAATACCCAATTACTGCTGTGGCATGGCTGTGCTGCTGCTTGCTCTTCTCTTCAGTCATTATTCAGCAGGAAGATCCAGGCTGGGGTTTTTTTTGTAGCTTTGGTGGTTATGGCTTGGCCCTGGGGGAAGGCAGCTGCGTGCTGGCACTCAGACCCTGCCCCACTCCATCCCTGGTGTTGGCACACGCTGTGCCGGGGTCGTGCTGCAAAGGGAGGTTGCCTCTCATTAGCATCTCCTGACTGAAAAAGGATAAAACTTAAAATGAATCCATCTGTTTTCTGTACTGCTTTGTTTATACTTTCCAATGCTGGGTTTTGGCAGGCCCAGGCACTATTTATTCAGCACTGTTGTCACTTACCCCTTCATCTAGCCACAGAATTTTGAATAGGAGTGTTCGCTTACTCAGGCAAATTTTTCTCTGCGTATTTGTTTGTCTTTTTGGGTGCAAGTGCCAAATATTTATTTGAAAGTGAAATCCTGAACAGCAGTCATGTGAAAGCAAAGAGACTGGGAGGAAAAGGGAATAAAGGTACGTTTGATAGCACTCAAACTGTAGTTCCTGTCAACAGATCCCACTTTTATTCTGTATAATGAGCTTTCCCCACTGTACTAGGAATCTCTGCCTCATGCTGAGAAAAAGCAAGGCATCCTTGCACCTGCTTGAAATGTTCATGTTTGGCAGTAGTTTTTATTCTTAGACCTATGATAGAATGGTCTGGGTTGAAAGGGACCTTAATGTTCATCCTGTCCCAGTCAGTTCCCTGCCGTGGCCAGGGACTCCTTCCACCAGGGCAGGTGGCTCAGAGCCCCAGCCAAGCTGGCCTTGGACACTTCCAGGGAGGGGAATATGCAAACCTCTCCTATGAACTGAAGAAAGGAATCATTTTAAGACCATAAAAACATGGAAGGAGAGAACTGCAAGGTGAATGGACACCCATGAAAGAGCGGGGATCACTTGATCACTTACTGAGAAAAAGATTTCCAGAGATTACAGAGAAATGATTGTGCCCATTCAGTGCCTCAGGGACTACTCAGTTAGGGGAGACAGCTCCAGTCATGGTCACCACAATTAGTGAAAACATGGCTTAACTGTCTAATTACAAGGGTCTAAACAGATACTGGGATTGCTGAAATGATGGCTGGTTGTTCTTTACTCAGCAAATGCATGATGAACTGCCTTATTTTCCCTGAAAATCCTCATCATACAAAGGTCAAAACAGACAAAGTCATTATGGGATGCTGTTTGATTTGAAGTCTGAGCAGTCCTAGTCTAAAGTATGTATTTACACATACCTGACACTTCATCTTGCAGAAATTTACCTACTTCTCTGAATATTTTAATAACTGTAGCCCAAATCTTCACCAGAGCTGTGGTCCATGGTTCTTTAATTTCCTCACACCATTAGCTTCCCTTAAAACTGAATCTCTGCTCACTGCAGTAAATTTAGTTAGGCAAGAATCACTCTGAGGGAAATATGATTAGGAATAATTTATATCATGCTCAGAAAAAATACTGTATGTATGATAGTTTATATCATTGTGGACTGGGAGATTTGGGCTGACCAGAAAGAACACTCCTTATTTTTAAATAAGCTTTAATTTATGTAACCTTGACTCAAATCAGAGATGATTTCAATTCATTTGTGAAACTACTTAGCACTGATGAAGTTGCACAGATACAGAAATGGAGTAATTTATTCTCCCTTACTAAATAGTTGTGGCTGGACCTTTTAGTATCTAATCAAGACATAATGAATGCATTCATGTTTGCAAAATCACAAGAAGTGGAAGTTACTTATTGCACAAATGAGGTATTGTGAATAGAAGTCAACCTTGAAGTAACAGAATAAGGGTTAGAACAAGTTAATTTAAATAAACAAAATAGCATAGTGGTAATTTTTCACTTGCAGAAGGATGCAGATAGGCATTATATAATACAAACATTTTTCAATTTTAGTTATATTCTAATGAGAAGCTGCAGAATCAAAACTTTTTTTTAAAAAAGAACTGTAAGTAAAACAAATACATTAACATAAGAAACTCCAGTCATTTTATCTATCCTGACTTAGTTCTGGGGAAGTATCTTCAGTGTTATCACAGCACTTTGGAGATTACAAACATGATCCTGGAGTTGTTGGAACCCTCATCCTCATGAAGCTGCTCCAGCATCTCAGAAGTCACAGTATTTGGACCAGAAGAAAGATATATTGCATTTTTTGTGACTTTAAATGTTTAACCCAATAAGTCTTCTCCCTTGTATGGAATAACATCCTTGCAGCCTTCCCATCAGATAAATAGACAAGGCTGGTAGGAAGAATAAAGAATTATTCTCAACCATATTTTCTCAAATATTTGAAGAAGATTAGTCCTGATAGGTGAGAAGTATTTCCCTCTCTTCTGGAGAGACTTCAATTCTCCCACATATCCTTTGAAGCCTGTGATAATTTTTAACATTGTCTTTTAAGAAGGCAGGTTACATAACAACAACAAACCAAAAAACCCCCAAAAAACAACAACAAAACTAAAACTAAACTAAAAACTAAACCCAAACGAAAAAAAATTCAAATTTTAAACCAGGGGGGGAAATGGTTTCTGTACCTTGGGTGCTGACATTTGTTTCTGACACAAATGGGGGGAAGTTTCTCCTTTAAAATTGTATCTGTAGATGACCTTGTAAAGGAGGACTGGCACTTTCTTCTTGCCAATGGAAGCATCATTTTGACTGTGCACAAACAAACCTGGAAGGTCACTGGTTCAGACAGACAGGCCAAGCAGGCCCTGCCTGCAAATATACCTATTTCTTTTGAAGGGAAGGAGTAGTGCACTGCAGTTTCTGCATATTAATATGTCCCCCACCTTCCCTCTCCCATGTACCTTTTGGACCATCAGATCATATGTCAGCATAGCTCCTGAAAAAAAAGAAAAAAAGTCACAGATATGTCTGTGTAAGCTGATTTTCAAATGGAACAGGATAAAATGTTTGAGAAGATGTATCAGAAAAGCCCTCAGACCATGCTGGGTTTCTATCTCTGCTTCAAGCCTCAGGAGGTCCTGCTGACTCTCCACGTGCAGTGTAAGAAGTTAAAAAGCCCAGCTCAAAGCTCTAGGTTGTTCTCTGGAGCAGGGCTCCTTTCTAGCTCCAGCCAGGAATGTTTTACCTGGACTGAGTACTTAGAGCCTTTGAGAGGACACAGCCCAACCACTGCCACACCCTGGCTTAGGAAATGTAAATAATCAGTCCACACATGATATACTTGCAGACCCATTGCCTCTGGACGAGGGCTCCTGGAAGTACTGTCTCCTCAAAGTGCCACCTGAAACCCAAAATGTCATTTATCCATTATGCCTTTATGAAAAAAAATCTGAATTATGAAAAATAATACCAAACCAAAATAATCCTCCATGGTGTTGCCTTTTTCAACCCTTTGCCAACATCGAAATGATCTCACCCTTAAAGGCACACAAGCTTCACAGGTTGTGCTCTCATTCTAAGTACAAATTTAGCTGCTCAGGTCTAGAATTTTAATCTGTAACCTGCTCCAGCATCACTGATCTCCCGTTTCTCCCCATCTGAGTTGATCTCTAGCCTTAGTGCCAGTGACATTTTCATTTTTCACATGAGCTCAGCCAGTTGTAGCTGCTCTCCAGATCATTTTCTTGGCGGGTGTGTTCTGACCCCGTCTGATGTGGAGCTGTGGCTTTATCTAGAGAGATAAATCTTCCTCAGTCAACTCGTGTGGGGAGTCCTGCTTTGAACTGATTGTGTGTGCAAAGTAAGCGTGGTACAATGCACATAATCCAAAGGTACTTAACGTGCAGGAAGCTGCCCTACTTTTGGTAGAATTGCCCTACTTTTCAGTAAGGAATTTTGCTTTTTCTCCTCTGTAGAAACTTGGCGAAATATCCTACTTTTTGCCATTACACTTTACCTTCCTTGGGGAAAAATAAGGAAGATAAAGCAGACAGGGAATGTGCAAAACATTTTTCCAGGTTTCTTCTGTATTCCTCTTTTTTCTATCAGCATTCATCTGAGCACTAGAAAATACAGCGTCAAGAGCAGGCCTTGCGTCAGTCATGCCTTGTATTTAAATAAGCTGACCAAAGCACTTAATGGAAATTTATTAAGCCAAATGAAGTTCAGTAAAAGCATTAAAATTGTCTTGTCACTGCAGCAAGAAAGGTTAAATGATTTTCTTGTGGTCCTTCTGGTCAGTCATAGAGATGAGAAGCACAGATCAAAATTATTTTGCTGTCGCCTTTCTTTATTGCCTCTATTTCATTGGGGGTTTTGGTGCTGTAAGAGCTAATGACACAGTGCAATGCTGTCTAAGATATCTACTGGGGTTTTGTACTTACATTTTAAGGGGAGATTTGTAGATAATACAGAAAAAAATAAAATAAACCAGGCCATACATAGGAAAAAATTATTAGCTAATAGCAGTTAACCAAATAGTTGAACCACCAGAAAGGGTTCTGTCTTCCAAGGTGTGCACATATCAAGAACTAATTGTATAAATTACTCAAATTACTAGTAGTTGTGGTGAAAACAAGGTGTTGACAAAGTCCACTCGACCACAGGAAAGGGGCTGAACATTTCTCTAATTTCTCCCTGCACTCCCACCTCTATTCCTTTAATTCTGCATTCCTAAAGTTTAGCTTTCGTTCCAAAAACAACCCTCTTTTTAAAAACACCCTCAAAGCAGATTTTAAAATTTCTCAAACATGGTCTTTCCTTTCGAAATGCCCAGAAAAAATGGCCCCAAATGACCCTCCAGCTGGGCAAGGCAGGCCTTTGGTCACTTTTTCCACTTGAACACATCCACTTTCCTCCTTCACACTGCCTCACCCCGAGACATGCTCCTCACTCGGGTTCTTCTTCCACTCCTGCCCCAGAGACATTCTGGTTCCACTCCTGCCCCAGAGACATTCTGGTTCCACTCCTGCCCCAGAGACATTCTGGTTCCACCCCTGCTGTTCAGCTGTAGGTCCTGTCTGAGCCACTGCCTGCAAAGGCACCTTCTGAGCAGACAGAGGCAAAGCCTTGGTGTCCAATCTGATACAAAGTGTGGCAAAATTAACACAAATTTTTTTTTGCCCAGCCGGTGTTTTACCTGAAATTGTTCTAAAGGTGAATTCAAAGATTTGAATGACAGTAAGAGCCAATCTTCTCTTTCTTGGCTGTGGTGTGAAGGAAAATCACTTGTCTCTTCTCATCTATATCTGGACAATGAGTTTTCATCATTCCTCTTTCAGCCTGAACTATCAGAGTGTTCTCTTGGCTGACTGTTATGGAGAAAAGGAGAACATATCTGTCAAGGTACACTCACACTGATGTAGGAAACTCTAAAGGCACAAATTTGAGTGTGGAATTGGGGTGCTGGAGCTAAGATCTTCATCATCCCTTGCTGAAGCAGTGACCTCTCCCCCCAGGATTTAAACCAGTGCCTCTTCACATGACAGACGTTGCTACAAAAGGGGAACAAAGTACTCTGGTATGTTATAACATGATGCAGACAAACAAAATGGACAATGTTTCCCAGTTCTGAACCTAACCTCTGCCAAAACCACCCCGCCGTGCTTGTAATTGTCTTCAATGCAAAAAATGGATTTATGAAGGCAAAGGAAGATACTGAAATGTCTAATAAACAAAGCAACAAAAACTGGTGAGAGTTTGGAAAAATCCAGCTAGGATGATGTTCCTTTTATAATTTCTTTGTATATAAATTTACCAAGTGCTAAACTTAATTTTTTCCCCCAGATTTACTAAGCTGCTTCCAATGCCTGAGAAAGGTGCTAGCTTAATATGTGTCATTTTTAAAGATCATTTCTTGTTCATTTTTTACAAATGAACAACACCTGGGGACAGAGTTTTCCTGTCCTGGATCAGCACTGTATCACAACTGTGGCCAAGAAGAATCTGTTTAAGATATAAGTGTCTGAATTCTTTTCAAAGCTCTTCTTGCAGAGGCTTTAATTAAGAACTGTAATGAGTCTATTTTCTCATTGCCTTCTTTGTAGGAAATGCTGCTTATTACAGAATTGTTGATACCTGGACATATTTACAACAAAAGAAGGTTAAGAAACCTCTTTTACAAAGATCCAAAGCCATCATGAGAAAATTTGAAGTCCAGCTCCAAAAGAACTGGGCTGGATGTGAACCATTAATCTGTATCATGGGATCAGAGAATCATAGAATTGTTTGGGTTGAAAAAGGCCTCCAAGATCATTGAGTTCACCATAAAACCTTGTTCCCAGGTGCCACATCTACATCTTTTCTGAACACATCTAAGTTCCACCATCTCCACGCTTTTCATTACTCCTTGTCATATTCCAATTCCCTCAGTCAACTTTCTTACAGGATTTCTAAGCACTGGGACAGAAGTGTTTGCTGCTTTGGGACTTCTGTTAGGATAATTCATTATATCAACCAGCTACAAACTCTGATGAATGAGCTCCATTTTTTTTTTTTCCTTGATAACTACTAAATTTTGCACTCTTATTGGAAGAATAATTTGCCCTTTGTTTTGCTTTGCAGCAAACTGACATTAGTGTCCTCCACTGCACACATTGACAGGAAAGAACTACTGCAGTCAGGAGGAGGGAAGCTTGAGGCCAGGTTTTTTATTCATGTCTACAGGCAGAGCTTTGTTCATCAACCTGAATCCCTCTAGTTCAACCCAAGACACTTCAGCATGAGTCCAGCCTCACGTTTCACAAACCCACCTCAGCCAGAAGGAATTGTGCCTACAAAATGACACTTCAGCCTTGCCAAGAGCTTTCAATCCCACTAGGCTTTTTTTTTAAAAAATTTCCTCCTGTTTTATCAGTAATCTAAGAAATGAGGTGAGTCATTCAGGCAGCCTTGTGAAAATTGATCAGCACCTTGCAGTTTTGGCAGCACATTTGAGAGAATTTACCTAGGGATGGATAACTGAAAGGAGCCAGAATAAATGTAGGTGGAAGTAGCTTCTTTCCCCAGTCTCACAGAAGATGTGCACATTCAGGCTGCCAAACAGAAGTTCAGCTGCAGGGTCTGCTCCTTTCCCACAGATGTAGGGGTGCCCCAAAATGTTACTCATCTAAAGCCCCAAAGTGAGCAGTACAGATGATAACCACAAAATAGCAGTTCTGTGGCAGATGCTGTGGGATCCTGTCACCTCCCAGACCTGTCACCACTCCTCCAGCAGGAGCATTTGACAGCTGAGCAGGAATGTTTTAGCTGATCACTGACATCCCACTGATGCCACAGCTGATCTCTGGCTCATTTTGGGGTTGTCCAAGCTCCAGTTCAAACTCTCCCACACAGTCTTCAACAAATCTGTGGCATGTATGGCAACATTAGGATTGTTCCTAAATTTTTTCCTGTAGTTTCATCTTTGCTGCTGGCTTCCTGTTCTCCTGACAGTTTCGGTTGTTTTTTTGATTCCTAGCACTGCCTTCTGCACAGGATAATCTACAGAGCTTAATCTGTGATGTATCACAAAGTCAAAGAACCTTTCTGAAAGTGTCAAACACTAATTTCTACTAGAATTTGCCAGGAAGTACTGTTATAGATGTATACCTTTCTTGCTATTCAAGCATTTAAAAAACCTTTTCAATCTTTTATAACATTTTTAAAAAAAATAAATTCGTCAGGTGTCCATTATGAGAAAGCAAAGGAGTGCACTGTACTGAACTCTCTGAGAAGTTGTGCTTCCAGAGAGTGGGCTACTATTTTAATTGAAATCTGGGAAAAAGTGGGGAAAGGGAGGAAATTATCTGCATATTGTCTTTCTCTAATCACCTCAGTGGCTAGTCAACACAGCATATAGTCAGACTTTGTAATGTTTTATTTCTTCACCAGGAAAACCAGCTCTTAAAACCAGTCAGTATCTTCCAGGTTTCTGAAACACTCTGAAAACTCCAGATGAAAAAAAACAAATCACCTTATAAAGACCCCAGTGAATCTTTCAGCCTTCTCTCATTCCCCCAGCAGGGTTATGGTCTTTTTGTGGTCATGAAGTGAGGAGAGCTCATTGCAAGCTTTGTTTTCCCAGAAGGTCCAGAGCCAGATGCCACAGCCCACAAAGTGGTCAGGCTTGGCAGGGGAGGTGCTCTGCTGCAGCACATCCCTTGGACAGCCCCCATCCCTTAGTGCTTCCAGGCAGCAGTTCCAAAATACTCTCCCAGTGAAACCTTGGGAAAAATTACAAAGGTAGCTCTGCTTAGGGTTTCCTTTCTAGGGCAATGAGGGACTGGTTTGAATCAATTGTTCAAGCTCTCTCTGAACCCAAATTGGTGCAGGCGAAAAAATTCTCTATTTAACTTTTCATTCCCCTATCAAATGGCAAAATTAAGTGTTGATCTGCACACCACACATTCCTCAGATAGGTCTTCAGGGAGAAAAGCTGCTATTTTTAGTGCATTTCTGTGCAGTAGACAATACTCTTACTTCAGTGGGGATAAAAGGTCTGAAACTGCATTTAAGCATCTGAGTGCCCTTCAAAGCCTGACCCCTGGGAATACCACCACGTGAAAGGATCAGGTACTAGGCAAGGATTCCCTTCTGCCACAGTTACTCCTGTTTTACTCCCACCTCTCTACCTTTCTCAGGCCCTAAGCTGCTGTTTGATGTGGACCAGGCTTGCAGCTCATGCACAGTCACAGTAAGTTACATGGCCTGGATTTATTGGTATATATCTCTACAGATCCAAATAACCAGTGATGCAAATCAAATCAAAAGACTGCAATTAAAGGATTGGGATTCACAAATGTTATCAACCATGCAGTGTTTGATAGGGGCAGTGATTGTTAACACAATCTTTTCTCTGCACTGAAATGATGGTAGTGTCTCCACAGATATCACATGTCCAGAAAGAATCATTTTCTAGAGGCTCTTTGTTATTTTTACCTGGTCTTTCTTCATAAAATTCATTAAAAGCCATCCTCTCTTTTGTTGAAAGTATTTTCTCTTTCTGATAAAAACAAAATATAAGAAAAATAAATCAAGAATACGTCAATACAGCACTCTGGGACTGTGTAAACTGCACTTCTCTTGAAAGTGCAACTAAAGGATAGAGAAAGAAGAGATAATGATTGAGTTTGGCACATAAAGAGTGCACGTTTATAACTTTGAAAACAGTTGCGTAAGTTAAGTGAGACTCAAGATAATAACACAGTAAAAGTGCACCCAAAATAGCCACTAATCCATCATTTAAAACATGCATTTAAGTAGACAAGGTAGATAATGTGATACTTCTTATTGGAACAAGAATATTTTGTAAAGTTCAAGCTTGAGAGGCCCAGAAGTTCCACTTCTGGATATATTACTATATAAAGATTAGATTAATATTCTTGTTTCAATAAAAGATATCATGTTATCTGTACTGTCTTAGATTGAAATTTCTTGTTCTTGGACCAATAAGTATACATATATTCAAATTTTCCATTATTTTGACTAAGCCTCAGAGTACTTAAAACACATCTTTAAAAAAACCAGAGCTGAATTATGCCTAAAAGGCAATTTTATACAGACTCATGGCTTTTTCTCTGTCAGTGTGTTCCCTAGCTAGCAAAGCCCTCCACTAAAATCCAAGAGAAATTAAGGTCTGATTTTTCTTTGTCAGAACCCTAGAGTAGAACTCAGCCTCTTTTCCAAAACTTTAACCCTCTTTTCTCTGTTTCGAATTACACTCTAATCTTCTAATAAATCTATCGGAAGGCAGGGTGGGTGCATGGAAGAAGTACAACAAAAGTTTTGGCTGGTTAGGAGCAAGTCTTTTGCCAAACAGTGATTTTGGGTTTGATACACAAAGCTGTGGAATTTGGGGACTGCTGAGCTACTAATTAAACTACCTGATAGATTACTATCTCCTGCTACTGCCTTCTTAATGAGCAGGTCAGGCCTGAGAAGGCAGGAGCTTTGATACTCCTCTGCAGCCCTTACTGGGGATTTCACTTTCCTTCCCAGACCCAGGGGTTTGGGCTCAAAATGGCCTTTTCAGTCCAATTTTTTGGATTGGGCTCAAAATCCCATACACACCGATGAGTTAACTGTCTGACTAATAGGGTTAGCTCAAAAGTTTTATTCCAAAGGATAGAAAATGTCCTTAAAAGTTCAGTCCAGCTAATTAAAAATCTGCTAATATTACCCGTGGATTAAGTAGGCCATAAGAACTTGGTCAGCACACTGGGTTCAGTAATTATCAGGCTGGAAAATCCATGAGCTATATAATCAGTAAAAATTATAGGATTGAAATTTATGGCTTTTGCTTGAAGATAGCCTGGAGACAAGCAGCTTTAGAGCTGCAAGTTATGGGCATATTTTAGCTCAGCTTTGCACATTTTGACTTATACTACATAGTTTTATCTTCTTGTATAAACAACTAACAGCTGTATAGGCTTACATTAAATATTTCTACACAATTATACTTTGAAGCTGCAATCAGTTCTTCAAGAAGACAAAAAACTTCAGTTCCTGCCCTGTTAAGGTGCCTGCTCTTAGAAAAATTTGCCTAAAATCTATCCACGTGGCAACAAGGGATTTTTCTTTCCAAGTGTGCTCTTATGAGAAGTGTACAGGGTGGTGTTGAAAAGTTGGACAGTACAAACACATCAGGGCTTTCCTCACCACTCAAACCACAGAGCAATTTAGCTAAGTAAAAAGGCCAGGCACATTATGATAATGGAGACCTAAAATGAATGTGGCCAAACCACACTTGATTTTGATTCAGTTAAGTGAATCAAGAACTTTCTTGGTGTGCTTTATGCTGTGGCATACCAGACAGCAAACCTGAGTAGATGAACAAGAAATAGAAGCTCTTACATAAAGGTATAGCCCAGAGGTGCTCAGAAAAGCAGGGTGGTGATGTGAGAAGAAAGCAATTTCTTCTGTAATTTCTTTCAATTGACCTCATAAATCTGGGATTCAGTCAAAGTAACAGACATAGGGAACCCAAGGGGAACATTTATTTCTACACATATTCATGCAGTGTTTGCCCTTTGTTGGCAGGTGAGGCTCTTATAGGACACTTTTAGATCTTGATGAAGGATTAACAGTGAGTTCAAGTTCAGTAATTGCTATAACCATGCCAAAGAGGAGGAGGAGGAGGACAGTGGTGTTTCCCCAAGCTGTGAGTAGCAGTAATTTAGTGTCATGACAAATAAGACGATTTTACAGAATCTTTGTGATCTCAAAATCAGAACAATGGCAGCAACCAAGCCAATAGGGAAGGTGTGTGCCTGGAAGCTTTTAACTGCAACCTTAATTCATTTCAAAATATCCTGACAACAGTTCTGTTCTGTAGGGAGTGGGAAAGGTTTAGCATCACCCTCTTTTAGCTCCAGGGGATGGATCAGAGCTTTAACCTTTGAGCTGAGAGAACATCCAGCCTCCTTCCTGGAGCTGGGAGTCCATCTCTCAAAGTCAACTCAAATTCTCGTTCTTAAAGAGGAAATGGGAGAGGTAAAGAGCCTGCAGGACCATGGAAGCCAGTTAACATTAGTGCACAGGGATCACTGCAACTGTGCCTAGACAGGGCTGGGCATTAAGCTTATTAGGTTTTCCTCTGCTTTATTTCCTTTTTTTGTGTCCTTTTGACATGTAACATTGTGGGGTAAAAAAGAGCAAATTCCACCCTGGTCTAGTCTCCTTCTAAATCAATGGAGCCCTGCTGCTGTGTGTCCCAAGCCTGGCTAGACCTGTCACTCTCTTTTTTTTTTTTTTTTTTTTTTTTTTTTTTTTTTTTTTTTTTTT
>VZTR01003444.1:31670-102598 GCA_013400775.1 Chaetops frenatus
TTTTTTAGTTGCAATTTCTTCTTTCTATCTGTACTGTCACTACTAATCAAGTTTTCCATTTTTGGCAGCCAGTAGGAAAGCAGCAAGCATCCAGGAACTAGAGGAACAGCAGCAATGCCATTCATTCAGATAACTGAGAGCATAAATCAGTTTTAGGTTGTCCACTGAAGCATGATAAGGCCACCATCTTCTGTAGATGGGAGAGCAAACAGGCTCACTGTTTTTGCTTCCTCTTGGAGTCTAATGAAATGACCAAATAGGATGAGTCATTCAGTAAGAATTCATACCAAAGCTCTTTTAACTTCAGTGAAGTTTCCACTAATGTGGAAAAGCCTTTAGTCCTTTGGACCATTGTTTTACTGAAGTTAAAAGCACTTAAAAATGGCTGTAAGAACACATGAAATTTATGGACAGGATGCAGCCCCTGGCTTGCTTTTATTTTCTTTTTCCAATTTTAAGTCTGCTGTCCTGCTTTTATCATCCTGCAGCTTCACAAATAAAAAATAAAAAATTAAAAAAATAAAAATCTCTCCCACTGTCTCTCTCTTTCTTTTTTTTTTTTTAACTTACTTCTACTCCACTCTTTGCTTCCAGCAGTTTCACTGACAGTACATTCATGGGTTTAATGTTCTTATGGGAAGTACCTCTTTCTCTCAAATCCCAGCGTTTTATCTTCTCAGTCTATATTGCTTTCACATTCATCACTAGTATTGAAAAAAGACACCAACACACACACAAAAAAAGGGAATTGCCTCTCCCTCCCTTTCATTGATCTTTTGGGCTTCAGCTGGACACCTCTTCCACAGCTATGACTGTTTCTGAGGTGAAGTGCACAACTCAAAAGGCACAGGAAGGAGAATTGCAGAACACTAAGAAAAAAATTAATGAAAAAAAGTCACTTTTTTAAACTTTCTCCAGATTTTATAACCCTTTCTTAGGAACTAATTCTGAACAGAGTGTTGGTTTTATTGCACAGCTCTGTGCTTCCCTGTAACGATCAAGCTGTACTGAGTTGGTACTTTTACTGCCAGGAGCACATTTGCAATCCAATATTCCAGTGGTTTGCGCTGACCTTGCACGTCACGATCGCTGGGAAGGCGAGTTCATTTCACTTCTGCATATGGTTCAAGTCTCAGACCCTTATCAGGTCTCTGATGCTTACTGACACCCAGCCCTTTACTGCCAGCTTTCAAAGGTTGCTTCGCTGCTCCTCGAAGTCCTGCTCACAGGAGAGCAGAGAAATGCAAATTAGAACTCTCAAGTGCCCTGCCATTTAAAAATAAACCTCCCACAAACTTCATAAAATTCCAGTCTACTCATTTCAAGCCATAGCTTGCTTGAGAAGACAAATAATCAGGGAATATGTGATGCGTACTATTATTGCATTATGGAGGTAAGGTCTAATTAATTAATTAATTAATTGCGCCTTTGGTATTGCAGAGTTAATACTCTTCAACAATGCCATGAAATGGGACATTGGATGCTCAGTGGTGCTAAATTGTAAATTAATGGAGTGCACTCAAAGGAATTACTTCATGGGAATAGAGAGTACAATTTGCACAGCAAATCTGGGAACAAACACAGGATGTCTCACCTGCCCTCTCCAGCCTGCAGGACAAGAAATATCTCAATAAAACTTTATGTTGCTGTGGTTCCATTCCCTGCAGAGAGTCCACTGAATCAGCTAATTTATGATATCCCTAGATCCAGTGCCTGAAAGTTCCCTTCAGGATTTCCACATGCCATCCTCTGGGAGTGCCCAAGGTGCTGACCCATCATCCTTCACCCAGCCCCGTGACTCCCATCTCCTTTATTTGCATTTCTGATGATAAAATGAATCTTTAGGTGGACTTTGACCTTCTGACTTCTCTTGAGCAAGAGCACAGGAGCCAATTCTCCCACTAGTTACATCCAAGCAATCCCTTTGATGTCAGAAAGGCTTACTCTAGGCTTTATGGAAAGAGACTGCTCAACTTGACCTTTCATCGGCATCGCAGAATAGTTCAAACAAACAAAAACAACGTAAACCACATTCAATAGTAAGTTGCTAACCATTACCACCAGAGCAGGAAAAGATGGCTTTATCTCAAAAGATAAAGAACCAGCTGACGTCAGACAAAGAGCAGCTCCCAAGTCCTCATCACCATGACACTGGGAAGGGTATCAGGGCACCCGCCTGGCATCGCCTGCAGGCAGAGCTGGCAGGCCTGAGCAGGAGCAGATCTCAATCAATAACAATCGCTGCCACCATCACCTTTTGCTCAGTGTGTTTGCCAAGTGCAGTGGAAGTTAATATTCAGTGAAAGTTCAATAGGCACCGGTGATTCAGCACATCAGCCCAGAGCAGGGGATTTCCCTGTTATTTTGCAAATACGTGCCCTGAGACAACACCAGAGAGCGAATGCCACTGTCCAGCAGATGCCCTGGAGACTGAACCTGTGCTTGTCCTGCCACAGAATCCACCTCTGACCACAGCTGTGGGCGTAGCAACAGGACATGGAAGAAGGACACGGTTTCACCACAATCGAGAGAACAGCAGCAGCCACCAAAAAGGAGCCCAATTTATTATGGATACACAATTGATAGGGTTTGCAAAGCGAGAGAGGATTGGAAGATGAAATCCCACCACTCAACCAGACTGGTGAAGTGCCCAGCCCATCAGATTCCTTTCTCCAAGAAGAAATGTAAACAAAGCTGGTGTTTTTTAGTCCAATGTGTGACAAAATCTGACTGGAGAATATCAACTTTTCAGAAGGCTTTCAGAAACAGGGCGACATGTGGGTCTCAGGGAAGCACTGCAGTGAGGGCACCAAGGCAGGCTCTGTGGCACAGGCTGCTGCTTGCAGCATCACGGTGCCAGGGCTGCGATCCCACGGCTGCAGGTGCATGGCAGAGTGGAAGAGCAGCACACAGGCTGGCCCACTGCAACCAACAGTGCAAGCAAGGGTCATCCCAGGAGGCCTCCTCTGGTTTTGACTGCAAAATGGATGTTCTGAATTGCCAAAGCTGGAAACAGGGAGAGGTGCAGGTTACGCTCCTTCAGCTGAATGAGACCAACCCCAGCCAGAATTGCAACTATGTTCATTCATTCTGTCTGAATTGCTGAGAACATTAAAAAGCTAAAAAAAAAATGAATGTAAAACGTGTTCATTGGTGTTTTAATGGCATGTCAGATGTGCAAATAGCTGTCTCCAGCAGCCAAGAGGCTAGTGCAGCTCCCACAGACTCAGCTAGAGGGAGGCTCCTTCCTGGATATGAACCCTCAGGAGTCTTTACTGCAGCTCTGCTAAATTTACTCCATAAAAGAAGCAAAGGTATTAAACTAGGGAATACTTCCACTCCTTGCTACAATAAAATATACTCTTTTCTCCAACCTGGAAAATAATCTGGCCAAACTTGGGAAAAAAAGTGAGAAATCCCAGCCTTTCCAACTGAACTCGAATTTTCAAAGCACCTCCACAGAGCTTCCCTCAATCAACAAAAGAACACAGCCATGATGCAGTGCCAGGATGTCCTCCTGTTAACCCAAAAAAGCCACAGTGGGATCTGTTAAAAGTTACAGGTGAGTCACAGGTTCAGTCTTTGGTTATAGACTTCAAAAAGCCTGTAAGGTAGGACATAGATTTGAAATTTGGCCAGGGCTCTAGTTCAACAGAAAGGGCACCAGGTTGTTCAGAAAGATTAATTCTAAATGGCACAAGGCACTTGAGGTTATAATTTTCATCATCTTTTTGCTGTTTCCCAAGAACAGCAGTTTGTGGCTGGCTGTGTATTTTTTTCTGCTTAGACTCAGCAGGTCTTGAGTCCTTTAGTTGTGCCTTGCTTACCCAAATTCCCAGCAGTCCTGCCTTTCAGGCTCTAACACTTACTCTCTGTGTAGGAGTTGATTTGGGAATGATAGGAAAAATATCAAGGGTCTTAGAAGATTACTTAAAGACCCCAAAACCTTAAAAATGTTGTTAGCTCTGTCATCAATTAACATGACACTTTATTGTAGAACCTTTCCTCCAGCTGTTTTTGTGGAAGGATAATCTTTTTTCCTACCACAGAATTGATTTTTCATTATTTTAACTAAACTCTCAAACTATACATGAAAGAGGGGTCATTTCTGTGTACAAACTGAAAAAAATATTTTACTTTCTAATGGGAAGAGTAGACTTTGAATTATCAGATATATCAGTACTACCTACAAAGAAGTATTATAGTGATGGGCTCAGTTGACTCTTCTAGTGGTTCTCTAACACATTCAAAGAATTTGCCTGAACTATGAAAACTAAATATATGCAGAACTTGATTGATATTTATCTGCTTCTAAAAAGCCCCAAACTTAGACCAGATTTAAACAAAGTAAAAAGGGTATGCATAACACATGTGGAACCCCAGTCTGCTGTATTCTGAGTGAAAGTTCAACTCCAAAGTTAAAAACTTTGCAATTCAAACACCAGTTCTGGAAGGGATAAAGTCAAGCCTTTGGATGTGAAATTGTAGTCACTCTTGGTAAACCAAAGTGTCTTGCATGACAGTAGTTTGCTATTTAAAAAAATCCCATTTTTATCAGTAATTTACAAACAAACTCTCACAATACCACACACAGGGTGCAATTTAGGGAAAGGGCATAAAAATTTTTTGTTCCCTTCTACAAAGATTCACCCAGAAGTACCACAAATAAGAAAGGACTCAATTGTGGCCTTCCAGTACCTGCAGGGAGCCTACAAGAAAGATGGAGAGGGAATTCTTGCAAGAGCCTTGAGTGGACCAGGGGAAATAGCTTCAAACAGATAGGGAGATTTCGATTGGATATTAGGAAGAAATTCTTTGCTGTGAGGGTAATGAGGCACTGGAATAGGTTGTTCAGAGAAGCTGTGGCTGCCCCATCCCTGGAAGTGCTCCAGGCCAGGTTGGATGGGGCTCTGCAGTGACTTGCTCCAGTGGAAGGTGTCCCTGCCCATGGCAGGGGGTTGGAACAAGATGATCTTTAGGGTCCCTTCCAACCCAGGCTGCTCTATGATTCTGTGAATTCAGGCCTAATTCTATAGGCTGCCTCTGCTAATGTCAACTCTGAAAACACCCAGGAATAGAATGAAATACAGTCATTGTTATTTTGCCCAATTGTATAGACAGTGATAGGCGGTTCAGATACTTAACAGAGAATTCTGCATTAAATAAAAAGTCAATAAAATGATTCAGATTATCCTGACTGGAGTAAAACAAGACACGTAGACCAACATCAGTAGGAAAGTATAGAGTGGGTAGTAGAGAAGGCCCTTCTCAAATACTTGAAATTTTCTAGTCACCTGAGTAGAATTTTCAACTTTTGTGTTTTCTAATCTTTCTTGCTGTTATCCAAGTCTATCACGTTTTCCATATGGAGCAAATCTGGAGAGGAAAAAAAGAAGTGTTCTGGTGTTTGGTTTCAAGAGGAGAGAGTACATTTTATAAACATGAGGAAGACTGTGTCCTGTGCAGGAAGTTTACATAGCTTTAGATACCTTCAGGGGGTTTTATCTGGATAATAAAACAATAATTTTATTATCGACCTCACTTCAAGACCTTGTTCCTTTCTAAACTGTAGTTCTTCAAAGGGTAATGGACATATCTGTGTGAATGAGCTTTGCAAGACTGAACCTTCAGCCCCCCAAACTTGATAACAATTCTGAATGACTTTGCACATGGGAATTGTCCTCTTGCTCTCATTTCAGCACTATTAACTGACTGCAGAGGAAAAAGTCCAATGGAGTCATCCCAGAAGTTATTTAAATACAAAAGTCTATTCAGATCAATGCATTGATTTGCAATCTGGGAAATGCCATGGGTTGACCTTCTACATTAACTCCTGAGGAGCTCCAATATGCCTTTTGTTTTTTCAATTAATTTATGAAAGTATAGAATCCTTATTTTTTATGCAAGAATAATTTCTCCTCCATAGTCCCAGATGTTTTCCTGGATGTAATTTCAATGTTGTGTGTCTTATTTAATGCTTTTGATTAAATTTGTAATGCATTTAAAATATCAGTATGTCCAATCGAGTGCAAAGAGACAAGTGCAAATGAAGTGATTCATGCAATGGGAATTAAATCTTACACTGCCTTGTCACCTATTCTTTTAGGAATGAATTTCATTTACAGCTTAAGCTTCCATCACACATCACCAGCCATGCAAACACATTGTACCAGACCAGAAAACACAAGAAAACCTCACTGAATGTGGATATAGATTGCAGAAAACCTATTATATATTTTTTAAACAAACCTCTTTGGTTTTGTGGTTTGAGCCACAGCTACTCCATCCTCTTGAAAAGTAAGAAAATGCATGAAATAATACTTCAAGGATTTTGTAGAAATAGTGTAATTAAAATTTGTTATGCTCCCTTAAAAAGAGAACTAATTTGGCCGCACACTCAAGGTCTGTCAGAAGCCCTTCTTTCTAAAGCATCCTCACACCAACACTCAACTAAATTTTAGAAGAGAAAAAGCCTCTGTTGAATTGAGGGCTGGGATAAAACAGTAAGCCAAACCCTAAGCTTTCCTAAGTTAGGGCAACAGAACAAGGCTGATGTCAGTGAAACAGAGCTAAAATATATTGGCTGAAGATAATTCATGTAATAAATGTATTTCAGCATTTAGGGAAAACAAGCTACAATGGCATGGACACAAACAGTAAGGATAGCTCCCTATAGTTCTCTGTACTTTATTTCCATTTGCTTTCTTCCCCATCAGTGTCTCCTACTGAATTAAAATAGCTTTGTTCAATCAATTTTGTTCCTTACCGTGGTGTGCTTGCCCTGTGTATACAAACAGACTCCAAGGGTCAGGGCAAGATAAAACCCCTGTGTACCAAAAACTGTCTCTGGTAGGGGGGCACACCAGAAAACCAGCATTGCAGCCAAAATTCCCCCTAAGGGCAGCCGGGGTGTGGGTGTGTAACTCCCGTGTACCAAAACGTGTCTCCAGTAGGGTGGCACACCAAAAACCAGCATTGCAGCCAAAATCCCCCCTAAGGGCAGCCGGGGTGTGGGTGTGTAACTCCCGGGTACCAAAACGTGTCTCCAGTAGGGGGGCACACCAAAAACCAGCATTGCAGCCAAAATTCCCCCTAAGGGCAGCAGGGGCACAGGTAGGGGTGTGTGTGTGTGTGCTTTACCTGGGAGCACCGTGTCACCTGCGGCCCTGCATCCCTGGGCGGCGGTGCCAGGGAGCAGCAGCAGCAGAGGGGTCGGGAGAGCCCCCAGGGGCTCGGAGCTGCCTGCAGAGCCTCAGGGCAGCTCCTGGAAGTGGCTTTGGCTCTGAGCAGGCACAGCCCCGGCGCCGGGAGCCCCCTCGGAGCCCTCAGGGCTGGCAGAGAGGGGTTTGTGGCAGGGCCATCTGGCCACCAGGATGACACAACCCAACCTTCTCGGTGCAGCCCGTCGGGAAGCACCAAGCTCTGCCTTGCTCTGGGGAGAGGAGAGGCTGGAACGAGGAGCTGGGATGAGAGAGAGGCCAGCTGGCTGGCTGGCTTCAGTCAACACCGACACACAGCCAGGCTGTGCCCAGCTCCAGCTCCCCTCGCGTTTATTCACCCATTCTGTCTCCATCACATAAGGGAAAGAAGCACAGTGCTGGTAACAGCGTAAGGCCAGGAAACAAACAGTCAAACATTTACACTTTACTAAGTTGGAGGCACGAAATGATTTTTGCAGTGATCTTTGGTGCTGCTTGCAGGGTCCATTAGGAACAGGAACAACCCCGAGTTATTAAAACATCATCGCACTTCCAATGTATCTTTTAGGTTGATAGGAGCTAAGTTACACAAATAATCTCTTGGTATTTGTGATCCTTCACCAAACAGCTGGAAGTGCTTCCATTTAGTTCAGTTGCTTTCTTGCTAAATTAATTTTTTGTAGTTTGGTTCTCTTGGATAATACAGTAACTAAAAATGCAACACAAACTCTCCATATGACATTTCTATATTTTGTTAGGTTGAGCTGCGTATCCTGTCCTAAAATAAAATCTGTCATAAAGAGGGGCCACTGAGCAGGACAAAGCCTCCCAAAATAATCAAGCTGACAATGATTTGGTGTTTTCTCTTGTTATTATTGTGACTGCAGTTGCTCGATCACAAGCTTTTCCTCTTCTCAAACCAAAATTCTCTTCATCTAAATAAGGTCACAAGAATGTATTTACAACCTCAGATTCTATTGTCTCCGAGATGTTTATGTGGATGCTTGTCCTTTTTAAAAATAAAAGGCTTTATAGAACAAACCTGTTATGAACAAGTACAGGGGTAGAAGAGCCCAAATGGCTGAAATTACTAAAAATCCACAGCAAGTGGAAGATCATTCTCTGTAGTAATCTTAAACCCAGAGCAAAGACACAACTACAAGATGCATGAGAAATTTTAGGAGCTATTATGACCATTCTTCAGAAATCAGCATAATTTAATAATTTTAAAGGTATCTAGTATATATTCCTACATTAATTGCTGTTTTTCTCCCCAGCTTTACCTCTGGAGACCTAAAAGCAGGGCAAGGCAGGTAATATCCAGGCCCTTGTGGCTGTAGGATGAATTTCACTGCTCCCTCCACTCAGTGCCAGAAGCTGTCAGAGGACAAGCTCCAAAGGAAAAGTCACCAAAAGCTGTATGAGCCCCCCAAGGTATTTTTTCCTTCTGTGCTGCACAGTTTCTGATCACTTTTCCCCTCCCATTGTTTTACTAGCTTTTAGGATTTATTGTGATATTGGTGACATTAGTTTTATCTTAAGGCCTGAACAGCTGGAATGGAGAGAACCAGCATTTCAAAGCTTCTATTTTTTAAGGAAAGCCCATCACACCACAGAGTGTCAGAATGGCTCAGAAAAAGGAAAGAAAACCCTCTTTTTTCAGGCCAATTCCACAATTTGAACAGGAAGGGAGCAGGCAAGTTGGTCTTCATCCTGAGATTTTCTTGTAATCCACAGGAAAGAAACACATTTTTGTTATTGTTTGAAAGAAATACAGCTGTTCTTGGTATAAATAAACCCCTGCAGAGAAGGATGCTGTTTCCCAGTGGATGAAAATTCTTCCTCCAGAACTCCTGGAAATGGGAGATGTGAAGATTATATATGTGATGCTTATTTGCATCACCAAAGAAAACTTATATCTGAATGTCAGAATGCTTGATGAGACTTTAAGATAAATCCTGTTTATGAAAGTCAGATTTACATGGGCAATTTTGAATATTTCATTGGATTAATCATAACTTCAGATAAGTGTAAGTGAAAATTAAGGAAGCATTAGAAACCACAGTTGCTGTCAAAGAATCTACAGCTGTTCTTTGACTACAATATATTTTTCATCATTCATCCAGATTTAATTTCTTCAATGGCTTCTGGGTTGGAGAAGAAGCAAATTATTTCTGAAGGTTATGGCTCATGTCCTCAGAAAACACATGACAAATATTTCTGCTATTTCACATGCCAAGAGAATGCATTCAGAACTAGATGATAATGGAAGAAACACATAGGAAAAAATCTTTACCTGGACAATTCAGAGGCCAAAAGGGAATAATCCATGAAATTCTCCTGGGCCAATCTCTTTTTTGATGTAAGAAAGGGAAAGCATGCCCACCAATAGCAGCAGCACATACACCAGGGGAAAAAATAGTCTAACCAAAACAAGCCACTAATAAATAAATACAGTTAGCACACTGGCCTCAGAACAGCTGCTGAAACAGAGAGCACTGTGCCCTTTCTCATGTCCCAACAGACAAAAATATATAACTCTATTTTACACCGCAGCTATCCCTATCTAAATATGAAAACAGAGGGGAAAAGGTGAATAAATAGATTCAAAAGTATGTGTCTAGAGAGGCCTGGGGTTTTTATGCATAGAGATTTATTTACAATTTTTTTTTTTTCACTAGATCTAGTAATGCCCTCATGGTCCAGCCTCAAAAGAGTCAAAGACACTAACATTTGCATGAAGGCAGCAAAGGAGAACAATATTGATTACAGACTGTTTAGTGGAAGTAAAGATGAATTTACTCCATCTCTTTCCAAAAGACTTCAATGAGAAATCCTCAATCAGGGAGAGGGACCTTTCTCTGTCTCCTCATTTCATGCAATGCAAAGAAAACCGTAGGAAACTGGACCTCATCCTCTTCTTACTTCCAGACTGAGTCCCATTTTCCAGCTTGGCACAGGGACTTCACTGCCTGAGGCTGTGAGCTCTGGCAGCAGATTTCAAGGAGGCCCCAGTGGTCCCACAAGTTCCCCCCAATTTCCCCCCAACCCTGCACATCCTACTGAGGGTGCACAGGAGTCATCCTCATGCCTTCTTCTCTCCACCAGCCTCCTATGGCACTCACCTTTTAGTCATTTTCTTCTGCCTCTTAAAAACCCCAGAATTTTTTATGTCAAAAAGCTACTCATGTGCCCCTTCAGGCAAATCTTTTTCTGGCTTGTTCAGGAAAAGCACTCTGGAAAATTTGCCACACAAGCAGCAGAGCCTGTGCCCTTTCCTTCATCCTACGTACACTCCAAAGTTCTGCTGATTTAAACAGCAGAGCCTCGGGGTCACGACCCCTTTCCTTGTCCTAAAATAAGTTTTCAGAAGCTGCCCTTGTGCCTGACTGTTTTTGATAAAACAAAGAGGTGTTCAAAAACTCCTGCAAATGGCTACATTTGCTAAAAACAAGAGGGCATCCTCAAGGGAAGTGTTCTGCAGAGTCAGTAAGGACAGACTGACTGGAGAGCAAGCGAGCCACAGGAAAACGAGCTGAGCTCTGCCTGTCACTCCCTAATGAAAGCTCAGACTCCCCAAAAGGACACAAGCCACTACATTTATTTATTTAGTGCTGAGAATGTCGTGAACCTCTGTCACAGCTAAACAAAACCTGGAATAAAAGTTTGCAAAGTAGCCCGGAGAAGAAGAGTGGCTCTCCTTTTGTTTTGTCTCAAGAGACACTGATCTAATATTTAACAGATAAGAACACCACAGCCTGAGAGTTTTTGGATCACAAAAGTGGAAAGCAAAGCAATTATTTCTAAGTCTACCTTTTTTTTTTTCTTTTTAATGAACAGCTAGTTTAACTGCTGATATTAATTACCTCTGGCCCACATCAGCTCTTTCCTTGTGCTGAGGGATGTATAAACATTGCTTCTTGTCTGACTTGAAAGACTCCAGGCAATCTGAAGCTTAAAGAGCTCTCCCTGGGGTGTGTTGAGCACAGCTCCCACCAGACCTGTGGCCATTTACACCCTACACTTCCCTGGTGCTCATTCCTGAAACACAGGTCACAAACATGGCTGGAAGTTCAAGAAGAGGATCAGAAGTCAATTTGGACAGATGTTTTTATCAGCCTACAAAGTTGAACAGCTGAAAGGTGATTTTTCCAAAATGTGCAGATAAATTATATAAATTCACATTTTTTGCTCCTTAAGCAAAGAACTCATTTAACAAAGCTCAGCAAATTTAGACAAAAGTCATTATCCTCCTGTTCCAGATAGCACTGGATATTTTGAACTAGGAAAGTTTAACAGAGTTGAACATAAAATGTACCAAGCAGGTGGTTTTTATTAAGACTTGTGATGTCACGCATTACTTGGAAGCCACACAAAGCATGCAGGGAACATTGTGAAATGAAGTTAACAAGAGGGTCACACACTCTGTAGCTTCTGTAGGCTGAGTTTACAGCATGCCAGAGAGGTTTCTTGCCTTCCTCCCGAGTCTCCCCATCTGTCCAAACCAACTTTTATTACAAAGCCTCCTTCCCCCTTCCCAGAGGTGCTGTGTCTTCCACATCTTTGTCTCTTCTACTGTCCCAGTTAATGTAAAATTTCTCCCCATTCACTTGCACTGGCAAGAAATCCTTGCAGAAATCCCTGATGTTGCAGATCCACCACATCCCATCCCTCACCACCTCCTTAATTGCCTTGAATCTACCTCAGTGTCCCTTCTTTCCTGGCAGCTGAATCTGCACTTTTATGCTGGTCCACAGGGGCCAGAGAAGTTTTCTCTTTGCAGTCCCCAGTAAGAGAGGACTCTTTCCTTGGCTGTGCACACTCCTGTTTGCTGCCTCTGTCCCTGCTGGGGTTTGAGCTGTTGTCTCTGCTTCCCAGGACATTCTCACTACACAAACTACTCCTCCACACTTTCTCACATCTCCCATTTCCTAACAGCAATGCTTTTGTAGGAGGCAGCCCATCAGAGGAACACCACCCTGGACAGCTGTGGGAAAAAGGTGGCATTTCTACTCCATTAACCAGGTCTCTGCTCCTAAAGCACTCCAACTGTGGCTGTATTCAAGAGAAAGCAGAAGCTCCATGTGTCTCCCATTTTCTTTTATTACTTTGCTGTGATATCAAGGTCTTGGCTATCAAAACCTGTAACTTTCCCTGAAGTTTCCAAAGCATTGGGTTGTGATTTTCAGAAGTTGCTGTTTTGCAGACATACACAGAAATGCCATTGGCTTGAGTCTGTGGCCTCTTGAGCTAAACCAGAACCAGAACAGAGGTCCTCCTGAAATAATTCCACTCCAGCTGCAGAGCAAAATAGACCCTGCTCACTTCCAAAGCTCAGGCAGTGAGGTTTCTGAAAGTGCACTCATGTAAGACATGAAGAAAAAGAATGTAGTCTCTATCTCAAGATCAAAGCTGACAATTATGCCCCACTGACTTTTCTATGCACCTTTTTCTCCTGGATCCAGTTGCAGGCCTTCATATTTACAAGGTTTTATATTTACAGTTCTGTGTAGGTCAGAGCCTGATCCAATCATCTACAAAGCCTGGGGGTGATGGTTGCTTTTAGGGTTCTTTGCCATCCCATTTCATAGGTGGAGACCAACTACAGACTTGTAAATAGACACATTTGTCAACTCAGAACTTCTGGGGATTCTGTCTCATTCCATATCTGTCTGCTTCCTTTAATTAACAGCAAAAAAAGTTCATAACTATTAATTCTCTTTTTTCTATATAACAGAAAAGGAAATCATGGCATGATTTAGAATTTTGTTTTTGAGCTTGCAAACAAAAAGAATAATAAAAAAGTAAACTGGAGCTGTGCACTTCAAAGACACTTTGTTCCACACAGATTTTTCCAATCTGTTCTTTATAAAGCAAAGACTGTCTGTCAAAAGTGACATGGAGCTGTTCTTTGAAAAGAAAAGGCTACTCATGGGATCCCTCATCCTATATTACTCAATTCACTGCTCCTAGACATAGACCTTGTGTTGTGTGTGTTGATTATGCTCCACAGCAAGGAAGAGATTGCTGCAGAGTTGGATGTTGAGCATGGTTCCAATTGCATCGTGAGGCATAATTTATTTTGCACATTTTCATTTACAATTATTTCTCTCTCTTATTCATGTTCAATAGAAGACTTGCAAGCGTTTATCCTGTGCTCTGGGCACATTTGGTATTCCTGTAAACAGACAGCAGAAAATATCCCCCTCAAATGTGCTGATGATATCTTTAGTGAAAACAAACCCATGAGACCAGAAGCAATTTTCCACAGATGCTCATAGGCCCTCTCAAATTTAAGAAGTTTCAACTTTGGTGCTTCTGAATAAAACTGGTAGGAAGAAGATTGGTCAATTATCAGATTTCCCAAGAGCAAGACCAACATCTCAGACTCTGCTGAAAATCTCAGAGTTAGCAAATCTAATGACAATGATGAGAAAAAACTTCAGCTAATAGCACTGTATCTGCTTCCAAGTATATTTAATATTCCCAAGCAGAAAGGCCTACATCAGTCAGATTCTCAAACAAAAGGCACAGTACTCAACATAGATGAAAAATACCTCTATCAGTCTGGAATTAAAAACATTCTTGCTATCCTTAAAGCTGTCCCAAAGTGTAAATGCACAGGAAAATAAAATGTACCCATAAAAAAGGACCTGAATAGAGTACACGCAAGAAACCAAAGCCTTCTTGAAAATCATTCTCTAGAATCTCTCTTACAAGACACAAGAATGAAAGCACTTCACATTGGCTTTTCATTTTCCCCAGTCCTGAGAAGAGCTAAAATAACATCCTCTCGAGTTCAGAGGTAATATAACAACACTAAAAATACCATCAGGGTTGTAAAAGCTCATATTAAAAGATCAAACTCACCATCTGTATGGCACCTGGGCTGCTACACAGACTACCTGGCACAGAAAGTGCAAGCAACTCAACTGGAACTTGCCCCTGAACTTGAACAATAGGGGAATAATGGCATAAAATGGCCCCTGACATCACTGTCAACATCCTGCAAACACTTAATGAGCAACAGCTGGACCTGTGCTCCCTGAAGAAAAGCTGTTTCCTAAAAGGAGAAAGTACTAGCAGCTGATCAGGATATCAGGTTTCCATTTTCCTGCTGTTAGCAAAGGGTGCTCACCTGTGGAACCAGAGCCTGGATCAGGACCAAAGGTTCACTCTGTAGCCAAGGCCACCTTTCTCTGCCTTGTACTAAGCATGGCTTGTTGGTCAAAATTTATTTCAAAAAAATTCAGTATGTCTTCTGCCATCATCCCAGAAAGGATAAGGCAGTAGAGAGTTGGAAGGGAATGGGTGAAAGACAAAGCAAAACCACTGCTCCCCAGAAAACCCATTAAATGATCCCCCATGCAGCTATCTCACCTTTCCCTCTGGCAATTATTGTCATTCCTTTCCATGTCACCTGTGTTTTTTCATCTTTACTGATTAACTGCTGAGGCTGCATCAGCTCCAGTACCTGGTCCTTACACAGAAAAGTCAATGCAGTGGGATGAGAGATGGCAATTCTGAAAGCATCAATCCAGTTGTCATTTATTGTGTCCTGAAATCACTGGCCTTACAATAGATCTCTTTGCAAATGTTTAGCTTTCAGGCAGCCCAGCTGACCTAACTCCCTATGGGTTTTGTCTTTTGTATGCACACTTTATCTTTCATATATTTATGTTCTGGTAAACACTACATCCATATTACAAATCACCCTGAGGATGCATTTGGCAACGGGGCTTCAGCCACACGTTCTGCTGAAGCCTGTGGCAGTCCCAGGAAGGGGAGTTACTGTTCTTGGCCTTCCCAGCTGAGGTGTTCTTTCTGGCTCACCTGTGTCTGTTTTTGCTTGCCTCGTGGTGGAAAGTCTCATTTAATATTAGCCCTTCATGGAGTCCTCCTAGCTAGACCTGGAGTGGTATTAATTTCATTTTTTTCTGAAAGAAAGAAGTGGCTGATCTCACTGAAATTAAGCTTAGCCAGGCAAAGCTTGTAGTTTATATTAAAAAAACAAAAAACAAAACAAAAACAAACAAACAAACAAACAAAAAAGCAGCAATATAAACCCACATTTATCATACAAAGTCAAGAAAGATAGTAGAACACCTAATCACCTCCCTGTTCTAATGAAATTTGCCAGCAGTTTCACAGTCTGATCTTGGGCTCCTCACACGTAAAGTTCATGTCAGCTAAAATTCATAAAAGCATCTTTCTTCTGCTACAGGGATGGAAACAAATAACTCTGCTACCTCAGACACCTTACGTTGTCTCTCATGTACCAGAGAGAGAATTACGTTTCTGAGATAAATAGCATTTTAAGAGCCAGACAGAAATGCTTTCCCCAGTAGCCCTGTAATGAAAAGGTATTGTCTCCCCAAAACTGAAAATTTCTCTGCAGTGAAAGTATTTTTTAAAAAATAAATACTCAGGAAAACCAGAAATAAACTTATTTTTTAAAAATTAATAACTTTTTTTTTTCCAGTTTATCTGAAGTATTTTCTTCACTTTACTGATGCAGCACAGCACCTTCAAAACTGGCATTTGCATCTGGCTACCTTCTGCTGATACCACATATTGCCATTCCTGAGAGCTGGTATCCACCAGAATTCCATTTGGATGCTGGGCACCCAGCTCCAAGGCACAGTCACCCGATTCATGGCACAGACAATGACATGGCAGGTGAAGCCCAGACAACAACTATGATAAGTTCATGTTGTTATTTTATTTACCCTCCCACGGTTCATATCTCAGTGATGGAGTGAGTTTCCTTCACACCTTGCAGCTGTCTTATCATAGTAACTACAAAAAAAAAGAAAATAAATGTATCTCCATTAAAAGTTTTGCTGTGATATCTTTGTTGTTAGAAGGGATGGGGAGACTTATGCATCTGTAAGGAGAGTATGTCCAAGGATTTTTTTTTTTAGTTATTTCAGGAAGTATTTCCTTTCCCCAAATGGCATTTGAATATCATAAAAATGCTGGCTGTGTAATTAATTCAGTTACCTGGTACGTTGCATAAGTGTATGAAGTTCTTGAAAACTAGATTTGACCGAGAAAAACATGTTTTTTATGAGGAAAGTGGTAATTTGCTGTTGTAAATTTCCATAAACAAGCATTCAAAAAATCCATAGTTTTAAATAAAAGCCGTATAAAAAGCATCTGCCCTTAAACAGAAACAATTCCATGTGTCACTAATATAATTTGTATTTCTCAAAATTTCGCCATGACTGTGCAAATAGAAAAGTGTGGCAGCAGACAACAGCACAAGGCTCCAGTTTATTGAGTGTTTAGCAGGGTCTCTGTTTCTCTTAGAAACTGAGCCCTGCATTTCCACTGATGACAGTCTTGGGGTGTGTCTTCAAAAAAAAAACCCAACCACAAACCAAAACTCAAAAAACCCCATAAAACAGCAAAAAAGAGCACAGCAAGATCCTTTCTCAAACTGAGCTGAAGCCTAAAAAAGTCAATTTTAATATTCCTCATCTCTTCTGGAAGCTCTAGTTGCTGGCCTTTGCCTTAGGAGCTCTGCTTTTATGTTTTCCAAGGCTGGGTGGAAAAAACGTCTTTTGTAGGTCAGATATGATGTGGTTTCTTATCCAGCAATGTCCTGCTCAGTGATCAGCTGGTTCTCCTCTTGACATCAGGCTGCTGGTGTCCTGAATCTGCACCAGGCAGCTCAGATGGGCTCAGCAGCCATTCCTGAATGCTGAGTGGTTTTACTGTGTAATTATCTGTGTTTGGTTTGGATTGCTTAACGAGCACAAGGCTCATAAAAGTGGTAGAGCGTATCAGAATTATTGCATGGGCTATTTCGTGGCACTGTTACCACCTTGCTTTCAATTTATTTGAGCTGTTTAGCAGTGTTCAAGCCTGTGGATGGTGACTGCAGCTGGCAAGGCATGCTCAGCTGACCTGGCTGCTGTGCCACACTCACTGTAGAGCTGCACTTCTGTCTCCTCCACCAAGTACAGCTCTGCACTGGCATCTTGGCCTGCATCTCATCACTGTTTCTTTCATGTCTGAGCTTTAGACTGAGGCCTTTCCCATATTCTGTCCTTGTGCCTCACATCTCTGTTCACTTCCCATTATGTCTAATAACTGCACAAGATGGACTCTAATTGAGTGATCAAATTTTACTGCAGAAAGCAAACAAAAGAAGAGAGAATCATGTCACACTGAACAACCTTCCTGTCCAGTTTCCCTGGTGTTTGGCAATAGAACCTCTCAATTAGAAGGAAAATCTCCAGCTGTAGAGAGCTCATCNGGTTTTCACATCTCTGTTCACTTCCCGTTATGTCTAATAACTGCACAAGATGGACTCTAATTGAGTGATCAAATTTTACTGCAGAAAGCAAACAAAAGAAGAGAGAATCATGTCACACTGAACAACCTTCCTGTCCAGTTTCCCTGGTGTTTGGCAATAGAACCTCTCAATTAGAAGGAAAATCTCCAGCTGTAGAGAGCTCATCTCAGTACAGCCCTTCCCCAAAAAATCTCTCCCTTGGATTTAGACCATCAGGCTTTTTCTGCTCCTTTGGGGCCAGAGTGTGATTCAGAGTTCTGATAGTTCTATATTTGTCCCCAGCAATGTGTGCTCTTTCATTCCCAATGGGACTTGGATATTTGGAGACATCTTAAAAAGAACATATTCACCCTGTTGCAGGCACCACCAAACCAACTACTCCCAGTGGCACATCTTTGGGTACCAGGATCTTGGTAAATTCAAAAATACTCATTTTGATAGTAGGATTATCTTGTTGGAGTAGTTTGGAGAAAAAAAAAAATTAAGAGGAACCGGCCAAAAAAAGCCACAAAATAACCCTGCTACAAAAGCAGTCAGGCTGCCAGGGTGTTCTTTCAGTCTCCTGTAGATTTGGCACATGTGTGTGCATATTTGCAGTTATTCTTGACCAAGTTTTGGAAATGCAGCTAAGGCAAACATTCCAGCTGCCTAGACAAGGTATCTGCTCCATGTTGGCATCAGTGCCATGCAGGAGCTCCACCATTTGATGCAGTCCCAAGATTTGTCACTTTGGGAGAAAATATCAATATAGTCCCATCAAAATAAGCTTCCATGTTATATCCTTCTAAATAGGAAAAAAAAAAATCATTAAAATTTGCTTTCATTTGGAGCACTCTGGAAGGCAGAGCTTCCATCCCAATATCTCCAGGCTTTAAAAACAGAACACTGAATTATATTCTCAAGTCCCAAAATAAATAGAATTTTCAGCACAAGAAAAAGATGTGCATTTTTAAATGGTCCACGTTGCATAGCATCTCTAAGCACTCAGTTCACCACACATCAGCTCACTGGGGTTAATAAAATCCAACACACCTTGTATGCCTTAGCCAATATCTTTGCTGCTGCTAAAGATATAAAGGTGCCATCACAATTTGCTTGGTACACTTTTGAAATGAATGATTCTAAAATTCTGATTATCAGTGTAGTCCAATAACCACTACCATAATCTTCACTGGAATTCACTGTGAGAACATCTTGTATAGAACTACACAACTTTGCATACACATCCAGGGTCCTCTGTAATGTGTCCTGGTCTAGCAGCTTGGCTCTGAACTGGAATTCCTCTCTTGGGATTTTGGACCCCTCTGATCTTTTGGATTGCAAGTTGTTAATAGATTTGTTGAGTTTTGGTTTGATAGTTTTAATAAGAAATACCATAGAAAGCAGCTTTATCCAAAGCTCTCAGAGGAGTGCAGCAGTTCCTGCAAACCAGCTGGGTTTAACCTAAAGCTCTTCAGGCCTTCAACTGAGCCGAGCCCCAGGCAGTAATTAGTCACATTAACAGCTTCTAGGTCTTAACTCTACCTGGTGTTTCAGATGTATTCTATTAGCTTGTTACAAATTAATTTTAAGAGATGCCATGTGGCTTTATGGCATTAGTAGTCCAAAGCATGTCACAGAACAACTAAGTGACTAAAGATTAAACTTTAACAGGTGGGAACTGAACTGCAGTGCCCCTGTGTTTAATCACTTTTGTAACAAGGCTTGTGGGAAACAAACTCACACAGAGATTTGTTGTTACTCCGTAAAATTTAAAACAAAACCGGAGAGAACTTAAAAAGAAAATACTATTCATGAAACCAGTAAATTTACAAGAAATCTTACTTTTTTCTCCCTCAAACAGGATAAATTTTCTGTGAATCATTATTTGGCAATTATATCAATTTAGCAAGCTAATAATTCAACACAGCATAGTCAAATATCTCTCAGAATAACCCATTGTGCTGTTTCTCACCGACTCTGATACCTTCAGATATTTTTCCTGACTCCCTTCCCTCTCCAGCAGCTCACTTTATTTTCTTGAGCACGAGCTGGTTATTCCTTCCCCTGATTTTCCCAGGAAGCTGGGCTGGTAGATTATCCACACTCTGCCCTGTACACTCTGCTGAGCTGGAAGGTTTCCATTCGCAGAGAAATCACTCAGCTGCCAAACAAGTGAGAGCACCCATCTGTTCCACGCCGTGATTCTCTTGTAATTTACCAACGTCTTCAGACAGCAACAAAATGCTTTGATCTCACATTTGCTTAGTCCAATTACCATGAAAAATACGTGGTCAGCTGTATCACCCTAAGTGAAACAAACAAACAAACCAACAAAAAATTCTGAATTTAAGCGTCTCGAGTGACAGCATCGCTGAAATTTGCCTGAGAGTTGCAAGTCCTGGCACACAGCTAACAGCAACACTGTAATTGCTGTCAGTGTTAGGTAAAACCTTTGTTAAAGATGGAATAATTTACTGCAGGAGTTGTCATTCCAGGCATTTTTAGTTGTAATGCACGGACGAAACATTTGTTTTCAAGAATTCTCTGTAATCAAAGGTTAAAAATACCATGGTTATAAAAATCCTACACATAAAATATACTCTTTAAAGATCAAAAAACCCAAAGCAACAGATATTGCTTAAAAATGGAAAGGAATTATTAATTTATACACTAAAGGCACACTGAGCACTGTTGGTATCAGATACTGAGAAAGATGCACAAGTCCTGGAACACAGAGGTTTAAATCACTATATGTTGTCTACAAAAGGTTTTTTAACATGTCCTCCTTGACTCAAATAAGAATAAATACATGCAAAATGTAGCAAATGCAATTGCTACTGAGAAACTGTTCTTCCCTGGAAAGCATCATGTAGGGATTAATTGTAAGGGTATTAAAAACCAGAAGGCTAAGCAAAATAAAACCACACTCAGTACTCCCCTAGTACTGCTGCCCCCAAGCTGATGCTGACCAGGTCTCAAACCAAATATATATAACAAAGAGTATTTTTAACTCCTAAATAGATTTCTCAGTAGTAACTTTTCTGCAGTATTTTGAAAAGTTACCATAATTCCACGTCCTGAAAAAAAAAAACACAAAAAAAACCAAACAAACCCAAGAAAAAAAAGAAAAAAAAAAAAAAAAAAGGGGAAAAAAAAAAAAAAAAAAAAAAAAAAAGTTTTTGGTTGCAAGTTGTCCTCTTAGAATTTGGCAACCATATCCAATTGAAATGAACTCAGAGTCCAGTAGAATAACTTGGTTACCAAGTGGTCATTTGGATTTGAAATATCTGCAACCTGTCATTGAGTGCTAAATTGTGATAATCAAATGAAAGCAATACATTAGAGACCTTCAACATGTGAAAGCTGGCGTGGTCACCCTGCTTCACTCCCTAGCATTCCTCCTGCTCAGTGAGCTTAAAGAGAAACATTGCAGCTCTCTGACACTTAGCTGAGGCAGGTTATGAACTGCTGTAAACAAGAAGAAACATTCACGAAAATAATGGGGGTTTAATCAGGGTACAGATGCAAACACTGCTGGCTCTATCACTGTGACAAAGCCTCAGCAGTTCTGTGGTATTGACATTTTTTCAGGACAGAGCAGGTCTGTGTTGTGTTGAGCACTGCAGGCGGATGGAGGAAGGTGCTGCTGGCTGAAGGTTCACAGTTTAAAAGGGTGTTGTATCTTGGTAGCTCATACTTGGCTGAACTTTGAAAGCCACATTCCTCATGCTTGAAGTAAGAGCCCTGAGATCCAAGCCTCTCTCTCTCTCTCTCCCTCACCAGCAGGGATGGACAGAGGAAACCAGAGGAACGTAAAGAGGGATGGAGAGACCATAAAGAGCTGCTGGTGTTGTTCTGTCCTTTGCTGGCACAGCAGGACTCCAAGCCTTAAAGTGCTGAAAGCTGAGTTTCCACAGTCTGCACAGGGACTTGGTGTGCAGGGAACAGCAGGCACAGGACAAGAGAGGCAGCACCTTGCAGCAAGCTCTCCCTCCAGCTGAAGGGATAAGCAAAGCAAGACCTCCATCATTTCCATTGCAAATTTGCTCTCAACTCTGAGAAGGAAGCTGTGCTCAACAGGAAGGGAGCCAGCAAGAGTCAGGCTGACTAAATGAATGACCAATGCTAAAATATTCCTCTTTTCTGCCAGCATGTATGGATTTCATGGGTTTTTGAAGATGTGCCCGCTGTCATGACTACCCATGAAAAGGAGACAGGATGATTTTCTGCCTGGCATTTTAAAAGGAACTAAAAAAAAAATCCCAACTACTTAAGAAACTAACTACTTAAGAAAACTAAATACTTAAGAAACTAACTATTTAAGAAAACTAACTACTTAAGAAAACAATTGATAATGTGTTTTAACAGTTTCTATTGATGTCTACACATTTTCCTTCAGTGAACGGATTTTCAAGTTTTGGCTGCACTCTTCGGCCATTAAGAAAGTAGTTGTTACACCAGTTTATGGCTATAATTTAATAAGAGGTGGTTCCTTTACAGTTTTAACTTCAAGCACTTAAATCACTAAGGCAGGCAGGGAAACAAATTTACTGCAACCTGAAGGATGTTATGGGAGTAGTGCATATTGTTCACAGCTGCCACAGCAGTTGTTAGTGCATGGAACTTGGTTTGCAACCCCTGCAATTTCTGACAAATCTGTGTAGAATCCTGTTTAAAATCAGGAACCCGATTCTAAACAAAGGCTGCAAAATAATAATTAAGATTTTAAATAAGCTTAATTAAGACCATTAGAAACAATTTGGAACAGGTGTCCACATACACAATAATGAGATCATTCTGGCATATGGAAGGGATAAAAGGCATTAAATGGAATAACAGATTATCAGGCTAAACTCTGTGTGAATATAGAGGAAGTCAAGCACAATTTTGTTTCAGCAAGTGCATATATGAAAACTATACACCCAAGCTTTAAAAACAACTCCAAACTCCCCTTTTGTTTTGAAAACACCTTATATTTCATATTGTTTGAGTAGAACACATTGAAACTAGTTACCAACTAACTAGTTGCCCATCTGGAAGGCATCAAGCAGTTTTTCCACAAAGGCAGAGTTTGGATTGTTGTTCTGGAATAGGTGTGCTGTAAGAACATGCTTGCAATATAAACACTTCCATGATATTTATGGCTGAGGCTCTGAAATCCTTTTAAATCAATTCAGAATGCTGCTGTGAGATAGCAAAGCAAATTTTTTTTGTGTACAGACATAGAGAAGTAGGTTAAAAGAATTATTTAGATTAAAAAAAAAAAAAAACGAAAATAAAAAAAAGAAAGCATATAAAAAGATCCTAAAAGTAAAAATATTGAGACTTCACTAGTTGAAATTAGCTCAAAAAAGCCCTGAGAAACCTCTAGGGAAAGTGCTTACCAAAATCAAAGGCTGCCCAGGGAAAATACAGGCACAATACTGAAATGAATAGGTAATTCAGTGACAGTGGACAGATAAAATATACTCCTTGCCTTCTCTTCCCCAGTCTCTCAACAAGTACTTCCAGATTTGAGGAGGAGATAAAACACCAACAGTGGGCGCAGGCTGAGCCAGGGATTAATTCTGGGGTGAAAAAGCACAGAATAGACAAGGTCCAAAACTCAGTGTCAGTGCTCAGTCCCACCTGGGAGGACAGCGACTCTGCAGCGCTGGGTGATGGAAGGGAAGGGTTTTAGGGACATTTCCTTTCTCATTAAAGTGAGAAGGAGGGTGATGGGTGCTCCTCAGCCTGGGCCAGCTGCTGACTGGGGTGATACCCAGTGCCTGCTGGGCTTTCAGCCTGGCTCCCCGAGTAACAAAAGCTGAAACACTTCGCCTTTTCACCTTGCTGTCAAAACGTCCTAGAGCCACCCCTCTGATTCTGACAAAATGTAAATTGCTGCTCACACTTAACCTCACCTGGTGAGAGCAGCACAGGGAGGCTGAGACCTCCTGTCAGGGAGCTACATCACCTCGGGAGATGGGCAAGGAGTGGGAGCTCAGAGGTGCTCAGAGCATGAATAAAAAGTGACTCTCTCAGTCAGTGGCCAGGAACTGGGGTGTGAGAGCTCCTCAGCAAGCGCTCAGACAGGCAGCAGGGCGTGCATCACCTGCAGAACTGACCCGACAGAACGCTAAGGATGCAAAGCCAGACACTGAAGTGTTGGGAAGCACAGCAGAGCTCAGATGGTTTCCTTGGAGTTTGTCCTTGTGGGGTCCTAGAAGCAGGCATCTAAAGGAAGAACCAGCTGAAGAAGAAAAAAAAAAAAAGAAAAAAAAATAGAAAAAAAAAAAACCACCAAAACAAAACAAAAAAAGAAAAAAAAAAAACCACTCCAGCCCCATACTGTTTTTCAATAGTTTGTTGTCTTTGTTATCTGAGGAGTGTGAGGGGGAAAAGTGCTGTTTTTCAGGTGGAATTAACAATTAGCATTGATGAAGAAAACAGATGGGTAAATTGTGTAGGAGGCTGCACTTCGGCATTTCTGTTGCTTCAATAAATTAGAGTGGCTTTAAGTGGTTCTCTGCTGTGCAGGTGGACAGTATTTTTCAGATCATTTTAAATTAAAAGAGAAAAAAAGACCCATTTCAGTTATTTCCATGTTGTTTTACCTATAACATAGATGTGGAACACACAGCCTTTTACCATCTGTAATATATAGATTTTCTGAATTCTATTGCTTTTTTTCTTCCTAATTGAGTCCTAAGGATTTTCCTTGAAAGTCACTTGCTTAACCTAAACAAGAAACATTCCCATTTTAGAATCTCCATTAAAGCATCACATTTTGTGAAGGCACAATTTCAATTTGACTTAGAGGGCTATTTGAATATATTTTGATTTGCTTTTCTTTCCCAGTGATTTTACTGGCAATATTCTGTATCATAGTCAACAATCAGAAAACTACTCTCCAGCTGAGAGAGAGAGGCACAGAGAGAAAGCTCTGCCCAAAAAGCTGGAAATAACATTATACAAAGTGTGTATCAAGCACAGTCTGCAGTGGAGTAAATCTGTACCAATACACATCTATATTTGAGACACTCACCTAGACTTCTCAGGGGAAGGTGTTTCCTAAGGTGTGATCCTTAAAAATGTATCTAAAATGGATCAAATGGATTAAACTCCCCTGTTGAGTTTAACAAGACTCTAGCTCCCCAGAAAAGCTCTCAAAAATGTAAAAGATGACACAAAATCTTACAAACAGTCAAGGAACACATAGGCACATCCAGTCCCAGGCTGGATCACTGTGCAAAATCTGCAGGCAGCTGAACTCCAGGGAAGACACCTCCCTCCTGTCCTTCCTGCTGTGCCTCACAGCTACCAGGGCAGCTGCCCACCACAGCCAAGGTTAATCAGATTTTGGGTTGTAACAGGACCTTTTCTTTCCCTTCCCTTTCAAAGGAAGTGTGAAACCAAGAGGCATTTGCTGTGTTTATATCTGGGGAGCATCAGGAGGAATCAGAGAGGCTCAAAACGCTTGGAAGTGCTGCCACCACCCTCTGTACCCTTGGCTCAGCAGGAGATGGGAGAGGGTCTGGACTCAAACCAACTCTAAAATTCAATATTACTCAACACCAGCAACAGGTCTATGGATGAATATTTTCACTGACCACAAAGCTTTGTTCCTGGGAGCAGAAATATGTAATACCCTCTATAAAGCGTGACACTTG
Source organism: Chaetops frenatus (assembly GCA_013400775.1). NCBI lineage: Eukaryota > Metazoa > Chordata > Aves > Passeriformes > Picathartidae > Chaetops > Chaetops frenatus. Next base: position 56,807 of record VZTR01003444.1, read on the forward strand.
TACATTATGTAAAATTCCTGTATTTACAGGGTTCCTGTGCAGCATGGGGCTGCATAAACGATTCCTTGTTTTGTTAAGGGTATTATTACACTGTCTACACAGCACAGTAGGGCTGAAGGTAGTTCAAAACTACTGTGTATGGTTTCTTTTTTTCCCTTTCTGACTTTAAAATCTATATTAATTGTGCTTTGGTTCATCAAAAAAATGCCTGTAAATTATTAGCTCTCCTCCTTAGGTGGATAATAAATTACCAACATTTTTACCTTGAGAAAAAAAAAAAAAAAAAAAAGGTTGTCTATTGTTTCTTTGCTTGTTTTGGAATTTGTTCCCTTGAAATGATCTAAGACACAATATTTGTTCAGGTCGGTTATGCAGTAAGGGAGTCCAAGCTGCTAACCAAAATAAAAAACAAAACGGTTGTGGAGTTTGTAGCCTGAAATGGATAGAGGAAAGTATTTTCTTTTTGATTTTTCCAGGCGATTTTTTTGTAAAGGAGAGATTGTGAGAGGCAGAACATTTGTAATTGGGTTTGGCTTTAAGACACTGGATTTCTTTGAGGATTTTTTAAAGTTACATTATTCTTTTCGATATCTCATAATTTGGAGTTTCAAAGCCAAAGCCCAGGGAAAAAGAAGCTTAAAGGTGTTCTTGTGAAGAATTTCCATATTGTAAATGTCCTTTACAGCAAAGATTAACACCTCTTCCATTGTGTTGATCCATGAGAAAATATTGCAGTTTTATTTTACCAGCAAAAATAACACTGTAAAGCACCTTGGGTTCAGGACTTTGTATTTTGTTTGATGGTGAACAAGGCCAGTTTCCTAATTTCATCTAGATATTTAGTGGACACTGAGCCCAGTGCCTGCACACTTAAGGAGTTGCAGTAAAATGTATGTTACAGGTCAGCAATCTGATGGCCATAACTGCTTGAAGCACTGGGTGATGGAAAGGGTTTTAGGGACATGTCCTTTCTCATTCAAATGTGTGTCTTGGACAATTCTGGGCTTCAGGTTCATTCCTGTGTGCTGATGTTAATGCTTACAGTATGTTGGGAACCACTCACACAGAATTAAACAAAACAGAAAAGAGGTTATTCAATATCCCAATGAGTTCAGAAGGGCAACAAACAGGTGAAAAGAGAACTTCTGACAGGAGCTGGCTTTCAGGAATGACTTGGCACTCTTCTGAAACATTTTATTAAAAATGTATTCTTCCAGTTACTGTGGGACAACTGCACAAGGCAGCACTGTGTGAAGAACTTTTCTTTTTCTTTCAAGAGAAGCCAGTTGCAGAAAGGGAGGCAATATATCCTTACACACATTACTCCCCTAAAATCTCCATAGCATCACTGTTACAAAAACACTGGCTAAATTGTTTTAAGTGAAACACTGGTGTGCTAAAATATTAAATGAAGTTATTATGAATTTTTGGAACGGGACACTGAAACTTTTACATGACAACTAGACAAGTCTTCCTCAAAAAACTGAATGAGAAATATTATGGCACTCCAGACTCTTGGAATAGAAAACAAAGAACTGGCTTAGAATTGCCAGGAAATAATGAGTCAAGAAAGAGATTTTAGAGAAACTTCTGGCTTGTGAAAAATCATCTGGGGAAAAAAAAAAAAAAAAGAAAGAAAGAAAGATTACAAAACCTGGATCAGCTTTTCTGAAGGACTAATGGGCTGTAAGGTAGCTACCACATAAAAGTCTGTAAAAGCTGAGTTAGGGACAGATTGTACTGAACAAAAAGAAATCTCTCTGAAATACCTTACTATTTCCACAGCACATAATTTCAAAAAAATCCAATGAATTAAATGGATTTAGTAATGGTAGAAACCAAGTCTGGTAAATAACACTCAATAAACATCCTGAGGATTTCTTTCTTAAGCTCTGGTGCATGAAGCACCTGAAGTCTGCTAGGCTGTGAATCAAACCCACCACATCATCACTGCAGAGGATCTGAGCCTCCCCTTTGTGACAATTCAGAAGGGATTCAGTGTGAGACCGAAATTCTGCAGTGGTGTAGAAAGAGGTGTGTGTGAAAAGTCCTTTCAGACTCTTTCACCTCACTAAAATGGTCTTCCACCATATTCTTGAACTGGGTCATCAGTTCACTGTTCATTTTATCAATGATTTTTTGTATTTTGATCCTTTCTTATTACTTATGGCAATGCCAAAATTAGGTATTTTACATTAAACCTTATCATTTCACCACAAAGCAGGTCTGGCAGACACAACTAGAGTAAAAGATACATGATTGTGGGTATTTCCAGCTACTCTAAACTTGCTTGAGAGGATATTAGAGCAGACTGCACACACATTTAAGGTTTTGTGGACCTTCTGTACCTCTAACAGAGTTTGAAAAAGAACAACTGATAGCCCCATCTTATCTTGCACAGGCAGCCTTGATTGTACACTCAGGCAATGTAGCTTGATTGCACACTCAGGTGTCAGCTGGTGTTAAGAGTTCCATTAAATCTGAAAATTTTTTGTTGTGTTTTTGTATTTCCATTTCTCCTCTTGGATGGAAATTCGCCTTAGATTGATGGCAAATGAGACATCTTTTAAGAGCAGAGGCCTCAGCCCCAGCCATCTTCCTCAGTCAACTCAGGCATCAGCTGCACTCCCACACTACGTGTCCCTGCAAGCTTGCAGAGACTCCATTACCTTTGCAACTTCTGTACGTCCTTCCACTGAGCATTGAGAGCGTACACCAATATCAAACATTTAACATTTCCCACAAGATGCCTCCCAAGAGACCATGAAAAGGCTCCAGAGGTCCCATTGCCACATACACAGCTCTGCCAAAGAGCCCTGGTGCTCAGCCTGTTGGGAAGGCTGGCAATGTGCACTCGAGCAGCTGTTCAGCATTCCTTGAATCTACAGGGCACAAGTGGAGCAACGCTCTCTACAAATGCATTTCCATTAGTCTGCTATTCCTAATAACATCCTCCTCCAACTTCAGCTAAACCCCCTTTGAATTCTCATCTCTTATGTTACAGTTGACGACCAGAGCAGTGGGTGTCCGAGCCAAAATTCATTGCAGCCTGTTGAGGTTTTTGCATTGACTAGATGTTGGACTGCAGGCTTCAATTCTCTGTTCTCTACAATTAAGAAGTTAATTAAATAATTCTAAGCACAAATAAGATCTCTATCCAGGCAGCCTTTGAATTGACATTAGTTAGTACGTCCCACACATTGCTTGTAAAACGTGCTCTTTATTTGTCTGCTAGAGGACAATTATGAGCATGTCTGAGAGTGCCAGATGAAAGCTCAGTAATCTGAGACTGGCAGCATGAGAAAGGAAATTGGTGGCTAACCAAATAACCATCATCATGTTTTTTAGTGCTCCATGGTCGAGTTGTATTTAGGTCTCGCAACACAAATGGTCTTCTTGTGCTTCACAGCACATGTAAAACCTGAAAATAGAATGAGGGACAAGAACTATGCAGCCTGACATAATAATTTCTGCTTACCCTTAAAAGTGAGAGTTGCAGCTAATGCCACATCATGGTAGGTTCTACAGAAAAGTCAACCCAGGGAAGAAAAGAATTTAACCTTATGGGACATCTGACTTCCTGCCTCTCTAGGGTTCCTTATGCTCATCACTCTGGTATGTGACTTCACACAAGTCACTGGAACAAAAAGCATTCCCTGTTTTGAAGATCATAAAAAACCTTGATGGACTATACATGGGTAATTCCAGGTTGTTATTAAAACCAGCTTTAGTAAAAGAAAGAAAAAAATATTACTACAATCCCTTACTGTCCTCATGGAGAAAGGGTTCTCTACTATTTCCTGCAAAAGAAAGTAGGAAATATTTGGTGTTCTTACAGTCATTGAACAATTACAGAATGGCAACAATGAAAATGGTAAGGGATTGAGTTTGAAATGTAAGCATGGAAACTTTTCTCTCATGTAAGAAGAAAATCTTAATTAATGTTTAAGAACTGTGTCTCTGAACTAAATCTCATTCCTTCATGAGTGCCATGTAGTTATAACACACTGAGAGCCCCCTTCACAGTTATTCACAGAAAGTCTGAATGTTCCTTGCTAAAACAACAGAGGGACATCTACTTATAAAAAACCAAAAAACCAAAAAAACCCAAAAATAAACCAAAAAACCCCAAAGCAGGCAGCATACAAGACAATTTCAAGCACTGTAAATCATCTCTCAAAGAAACTAACAAGTCAGAAGATGCAGAGGAGTAGCTGAAAAGTGGACAAGAGCCAGCAAAGAGATGGAAGATAAGAAGTGGTATTTCAGCAAATAATACTCACCAGCCAAAACAGAACAATTATGTACAGAGCTGATGTGAAAGAGCTGTTTTAAAAATGCTGCCAGTTATATGAAATAAAGTACTTTCCCTGTGGCTCTGCTTGAAGTCATTGTTGCAGAAAAAATAGGATTTATTTTTTGAGCATGTTCACATATGTACTTAATATTTAACACATCTGTAAGGGTACAGAATCATCTGCTAACTTGTTAATATTTCTCTATTTAATAATTTAGTGTTAGTTCAAAATATTTCCGTCTCTTTCACAAAGGATGTGTTTATAATAACTCCTGGAAGTGAAATGAATCTTGTGTCAACTTTTCAGCTGATACCCAGCCCAGATAGTAAGAGCAAATTCTCATTACAGAGCTACTTCCAGGTGTCACACAAACCAAAAGTGACATTTATTACTCAACAAAACACTGGTGCTGCTACTTAAAAAATAGTCTAATTCTCATGAATGCTCACAAATTGCAGCAAACCAAGTTTAGTACATACATTAATTTGAGGGCAAAGAGACCCCCATGAGTGTTAATAGATGTGATGAATAATCCATAAGTCAGCTACAAAAGTACTAAATCTACTGAAATCTCTGTAAATGAGAAAAACCAGCAGAAACTGAAAGGGCAATGAACTGCCCAATACAAGTAAACAAGAACCTCCTCTAAATAGAAGGGTGCAGTTGCCAGAAAATTCTACTCTCTCTTTTTTTTTTTTTTTTTTGTTTTTTGTTTTTGTTTTGTTTTGTTTTTGTTTACTCCCAGTTGGTGGAAAAGAAAGCGAAGAAGAATCACTGTAGGGAGATTTTCACTGATGTTTTTCCATGAGTTGACCTTTAAACCATGTCAAGTAATCCAATACACCTAAACTTGCAGCTTATTTATTCCAGCAGGAGCACAGATATATTGCTGGGTGGGGTAGCAGCTCCATGGCCTATGGGAGCCCTGAGATCCATCTGCAGTGAGCATTAACTGGCACCAGAACAGAAATCTGTACTGGCAGCTTATTATGGCAGTGCTGAACCCAATTCAACACAATCTGCTGAGATGAATACAAAAAAAACCATGCTATAGACTTTCTGAGGGGGAAAATAAAATTACCATATTTTGCTGACATAGGATCACCTCAAAGCATAGGACAAATATTATCTCTTCTTAGCCAGATGAACATGGTCTTGTTTGACCTTATCTGGCTAAGCCAATAGTCTTTAAGGAAGAATCATTCATTTATTTATGCAAACAAAGATTTAAGTCAGAGTGGTGCAAGGAGGTCCTGCTGTGGCCCCTCTGGTTGAGAGCAGGATGTGCCTGCTGGCTCTGATCTTAGATGTGAAGCCAAACTGCAATCTTGGGATCCAAATGTGAGACCATTTGGATCCACCTTACTGTTTTTAAGCTCCCTACCAAATTATTTCCATCAACAAACGTCAAGTTTGGCTATAGAATTTTATTGCAAAGTGATTTTAATTCCTCAATTCATGTCTATTCACATCGCCACTTCTTTTCCACATCTGTAGCCTGGAGAGGTGGAATTAAGTGCACTAAATTAACACTGAAGTTTAAGTCAAGTCCTTACTTTTTAAAAAAGCTCTTCTACATGCTCCCAGCATAGGGCAATCAAATTTTTTGAGTGTTATAGAAAATGTATTTCTAGTTATAGGTTCATTTGCATGTTTGTTGAGCAGCTTGGTCTAGTGGAAAGTGTCCCTGCCTGCCACAGGGGTGTTGGAACCAGATGATCTTTAAGGTCCCTTCTAATTCAAACCATTCTAAGAGTCTATGATTTAAATAAAATAGATAAATAAATAGATCAATCCCTTAAGTGTGATTTTTCATAGTAACTTGTATTTTTTCCCACACTGGAACAATGAATCAGAGTTTGTGTTTGTTTTATAGACATAAGCTTTATATAAAAACCCAGCTTGTTTATCCACTGAGAATCCAAACACAGCTTACTGTAAATACTTGAAACAGTCTTGATTAGTAAGCAGAAATTAAACATGCAAACAAAAACCTCCCCTTGTTGTTCAAGGGAGCTTTAGATTATGCCTAAATAGGTACAACCAGAACTTCTCATCAGGCAAGTAAAAAGACTTTCATTTGCCCTTGGTCAGCACTATATTTTGTTACAGGACACATAAAAAACTTTTAAAAAAACCTTAAAAAAACCCCCCAAAACCAAACCAAATTTAATAAGAAAGTATTAATAGATTTTTTATCTTGTATCTTTATTTCTTGCACTGATTGTCAAAACCACAACTGTTTAGACCTCAGTCACTTCAGGAAAGGGTTGCTTTTCCTGACTTATCTTACCAGTTTCTTTTCATCACAGGGCAAAGTCATGGACACAGAAAGAGCTGCTCAGTCTCTATAGCATGCTAAATGTTAACCTCACAGTCTTAGCTTCACACTAATAGAAAAAAAAGAATAAATCTGTTAAACCTGTCAGGTTTACAATCTGGAAACATTAATGGCTGATATGGAACATAGAGGGTTTTATTGGGAATGAATCGCACTTGAGGAATGCAAGACATCTCTGATCCTGGAAAAAAAGCCTTCTTAGAACAGAGGCACAGACTTTTAAATGAGCAAGATAAAAAACACTTAAAAAAAAAATAAAGTCAAATAAAAAGGAAATTTTCCCATTATCTTAGTTTTGAGCCAGTGTTTGATTCAAAGCCAGCAGACAATTTGTCCTTGATCTCAGTGTAAAAGCAGAGTCAGCTCTCCTGTGTTGGAGGCTGGAGTTTCATGCCTCCTCCCTCTTGCATAGTTTTATATCCATGTTTCTGGGGATGTTTTCTGGCTTCTCAGATCCCTGTCCTTGATTTTTTGACTGGTAAAGACAAGTCATTGCTGCATTCTGTTAAAAAGACCACTTCTTTTTTGGTTAACTCTTCTGTAAACTGTAAAAAGAACTGAAATAACCTCCAACAATGCACACCCTTCCCTGGCAGCTCCTCATGGGTTGCATGGCTTAACCAACCTGTGCCCAGGGGATTGCTGGCCCAAATCAAGCTGCATTCTCCTTAGAGGTTTGTCTCAGGACACCTTGAAAGCAATTCTCACTACTCCACCACATTTCCACCATCACAAACAGCCAAAATTAGTGCTGGGTACGTTTTTAAACACTTCAGTGATTATATAGCCTATACTGTATTAAAAAAAAATGCTTCAGGCACTGAGGAGCTCTTGCCTTGCTGGAAGTCAGCAGGGCATGAACTCATAGATCACTGGGGGAATATTTCTTTTTCATTTTATTGACTCATCTACACAAACCAGAGAGAATTCCCCTTAGTCATCCATACAGTATACCAATCCTTTCTACCACTGCCTTTTCCCTGATGACATAACTGCCCACATTGCTGCCACATTAACTGGGGAAACTACTCAGTTCTAGTATTTATTGCTTGTGATAACATTTATTCCACTTTAACAAGGTTCTCTATATTTGCCCACACCTTGTGTGGGAAAGTGGGGAAGTCACTGGTGTGCAACACAGGGTGGCCTGGGTTAGAGCTCTGTATTCCCTTGGAACCAAACCAAATCAAAAATCAAACTAGGTGATTTCTGCAGAAGTTCACAGCAGTACAGACACTACTGCAGGCTCCTTGGCAGGGCAGCAAGCAGCTTTTTTGCAGTCCTGCACATTCCTGGGAACGTGGGGGGTTTTTTTTGAAGGGTGGTAGAGTCTTAATCCTCCTTTCCAAGTCTGAGTGGGGCTCCTGGACCAGAAGTGCTCAGCCTTCATAAAGTAGATTAAAACTCAAGAAATTCTTGGAATCATTGCAGGACCCAATAAGGATGAAGGATAATTGCAGGCTTTTTGCTGGACCGTCTGACTCAGGCACACCTGTGAAGGTAGGGTGCAGGCAGGGGAGGGAGGGAAAGCGAGGCAGGGAAGGGAAGGAGCAGATGCACACAAGTGCTGCATGAGAAAACGTTGCCAAGGCCAGCAGGGCAAATGTCCCCAGTGTGCTAAAAACATTCAGTGCTCTGCTCTCTCCCTGACCTCTTTGGCTGTGTGCTCTGTCTATTCCAGTAAACAGAAGAAGGCCAGGACCCAGACTGAGAGCTGGGCCACAGTCATCTTTACCGCCTTGCTCTTGGCATGTTCCGTGGCACAGTTCTGGCTCCTGAGAAGGCTTACCCTCCCAGTCAGGGCTTGGCCTCAGTTCAGGGGGAAGCTCAGGCTCGTGGTCAGCAGCCTGCAGGCAGCCACCTTGTCTGGGGGAGCAATGGACACCACCCAGGTCCCCAGGGAAGGGTGAGAGCTGACGTGGGCAGACAGGAGCCACTTGGCCAGGGAGCACCTGGTACAGGCACAGCCATTACCAAAGCTGGGAGACACCAGATCTTGGACTTTGTTCTGGCTCAATTCAATGTTAAAAAGCAAATAGTAAAGCACATCTATACCCATACATGTGTCAAACAGAGAAATATCTGCGGGGTGTGGTCTGCTGTCCCTGTGCTGAAACACTCTGTCAGCAATCACTGCATGATGTGTCCACCTTCTGCCTCTCTTGGCTCCAACATAGCTCTGCTGCTCCTGAAATACTCTGAGCCTCCACCCCTGACACCAGAATTTAGTAATAAAGGGTTGGAAGGCTTTTCCAGAGAGGACTTTGCATTTTTCCAGTGTCTAGTTAAGGCCTGCCCTCCAGTGCCTGTGATGCACTCTGGGTTATGCAGTGAAATGCACCAGAAAAGAAACTGGTTCTTTTATGTAAATACATGCAAGTAGCCTGTGTGACAAGAAAGTGGCAGAGGGATTATCTTCTAACCTTCCTTCTTCCCCATAGATCATTCTGAATTGTGCACTGGATATTTTCTTGTTAATGCTCAGGGCTTAGGAAGCCTTGCAGAAGGATTTACTGTGAAATTTATACCTTTATTTAGAGGATTACTCACAGGTGGTGAATTGACTGAAATCTCACTGTGCTGCTGCACACTGCTATTCAGAACAGCAATCTTGGCATCAAGTCTGCTTTGCATTTTGCAGACAGCTTTTTCTTTTGCATGTTTGTTTTCACAAGGTGCCTTATTCTGACTTGCCAGCTCAAAGCACACTTCTTACTCATTGCTTTGCTTGCAAAAGCATTGTTCAGGTGGAAAATTAATAAGACTGCACTGGAAAACAATATCCCACCAAGACTGCCCATAGGCTCTTCTGAGGGGAATTCAAGCTTTGAAATATATGTTTTATTTATAGAATATCCATTAGAAATCAGGCCAGGAAGCTAAAGCTGCTGAAATGCTAGACATTCTGTTTAATTTTTAAACAAAATTCTGAACAATGTATTCTGGTATAAAGGAGGCTTTTATGAATCATGAGTCATTTTCTGTTGATGGAAATCCGATTGGTATCTCCTATAACTTATTACTTCCCTGTCCTGCCCCTGCTCTTTCCTATTGAAAGTATCTGACAATCTATCTTTGCTATTTATAGAACACCTAAATGGGCTGATAACCAAAGAGAAAAGAGCCTGTTTGAAGTCACCATTCAAAAGGTCTTTCAGTGCTCTCTACTTCCTCATAACCTGTCCCATGCCAGTCTCACACTACTAATAAAAGCAAAGTAGGACTGATTTGAACATGCACACCCATTGCCCAAATTTTCCATCCTTTGTCTAGATGTGGTAGTTTCAAAACATGAAATATGGTATTAATTCAATCCTATAAATTACTTTTCACACTGAAATTTCTCAGGCAGAGCCATGTTTTTCTGTTGAGTCACAGCACCAGATTTCCAGACAGGTATGTGTTCTTTACTTCTTCACACAACTGCCTCTCTGCTAATTGACTTATACCTCAAGAGAGGACACATTCAGGCTCCTGATAAATATATTTCAGAAAAATAATCATTCTTGGAGGCATCCTTAGCCCTTTCTTACTTCAAAGGTGCTCCATAAACACAGTACACTAAGAAATCTGCATGAGTTTTCCAGCACCTGGAACAAACCAGGTGAAATACTGCTACTCTCCAGGTTGCTATCATTATGACAGCATACAGATTTTTAAAAGCCAAATTTTAAAACATTGAAAACAAACAGGGTAAAAATGCACTTTTCCAATTGCAAGACACAAGTGCTTGTGCTGGGCTGGGCCAGCATAACAGAGCCTTAATACCACTGCCTGATTTATGAATTGGATCTTGCTTATATATAGAAGGTGTAACAGTCAAGCTAAGTAAGAGAAGGGTCACATCCACATCTCTCATGATACAACACTTGTGACTGTTTTCATAAATAAAAATTAATCATATTAATCATAATAATTAATATTTTTTTCAGAGAGAAACTAACCTTGTGTCCTAGTGAAAATAATCCTCATTTATGACCCGTAGCATTGAAAGGTATATAAACATAAATAGGTACCTTTGTTAAAAAGGTTTTTAATTAAGAAGATTACTTCCAAATGTAGTGGCAATTTTGATAGCTCTTCTGGCTGTCCCAAACTTACAGTCTGTTCCAAATATTTCCTTTGCAAACCCTGAGGAGTCCAGAAGAATCCTCTTTGAAGTCCTATCAGAAGGCACTTAACAGCTTTTAGAACCACACAGATTTTACAAATAGCAGCATCACACAAAAAGTAAGTGGGGAAAAAAGAGAAAAGATAAAGGATGCCTTACTTTCCCCTCTCCATGCAGGAGGGAGAAATGAGGTTTTACTCCACAGATGCCACTTGGGCATGGCCTTTACCTTCACCTCTCCCTGCAGGCAGGCCAAACACACAGAATCTGCTACATTAAAGTGCATGGCCACGCCATTTTACTGAAATGAAATGGTCTCCCCCAGAGTACCAGTCTTCCTAGAGGGAAATACAGAGAAAAAACTCAGGTCTTTTGGCTAAAATGCTCTTGAATCTGTCACAACAAGCAACTCTGGCAGGCCCAGGGCAATAGGAACAAGGGTACAGGATTATTCCAGGGCTATAAATTGCTCTGCCACTGTCAGTTGAATGACTGGGCAAACATTATTTTAGGGATTGAAAAAAAGAACAGGTACTCCACACATATAGAACAGATGTGGCAAATTTGAATGCAACATAGAACCTGCAGATAATGAACTGAAAAACAAGGTATCCAGCATGCTGACAAACATTTAAATGACCACATATGGAAACTGAAAAAAAAAGAAGAAACAACAACTTACACCCTCCTCTTCCTCCTGGTAAAGGGCTTGGGATGCTGAGCACTTGCCAAGCCCTGTTCCTTTGCCAAACTGAAACCTTTAGGACTTGGACCCTGAGGGGCAGTGAAAGGGTAAAGGTTGCATCCAAGAAAAGGATAAATACCACAGAGTTTGTTTGTACATTAACTGCATATAATTGCAACCAGAAGTATTGGCAACATTGTAATTCGACTCATAAGTATTTAATTAGACTGTTTAGAATTTAATTAGATTAACAATGAATTTTGTGTTTCCTCTATCTCTAACAAGATGTGAAGAGAAACAAACCAGTGGGAATTCGAGCAGCTGCTCTGTAATTCACATGCAACAAACAGATACCCCATGCAAGCCAAAGGCCTGAGAATGCAGATCTGAAAACAGCTTCCTGAGGAAAACAAACCCCTTGCCTCTTTTTTAAAAAGTAGAGTGTTAAGGAAAAAAAAGTTTCCTATAATATAGAACTGATATGGAGGGGCAAAAACCGTGCAGAAACTGAAATCTGCCCTTGCTGGGTTCATTAACAGCTGTGTTAGCTGACTCAGCACTCTATGATTTTTAAGAACTGCTGCAATTCACAGTTTTAGAAGCCATAAGTGAGTGTCTATCCTAGGGAAGTTCTGGAGAGGATCCTGGTCTCAACTCTGCTGTTCTCACTGCTCTTCTGTGCTTGCAAAATCCCAGGGATGCCCAGTGGGTGTGTGCAGCACCAGGGAGAGGAGTGGAGGCTGTGCTTTGAAAGAGAAATGAGGGCAGCTTCAACAGATCTTGCATTCCTACACATGAGAATTATGTCAAGGAGTGTGTGTGTGTGTGTGTGTGTGTGTAGGCAACCAGCAAAATAGAAAAAAAAAATATTTAAAACAAGGAGAGCAGAAGGAAGGCTCAAGTTATTCCAGCTTTTAGGATGGAGCAAATGCAGAGTGCTTTAAACAGTGCTTTTGGGTCTGAAACCTGGAGTACCAGCTTGCTGCAGTCAACCCAAATGAGTTTGTCCTCATTACTCTGTTAGGGGTTTTTTTCCACTCTGGAAACTGAAATGCACAGGACTGTAACAGCAGCAGAGCTGCTCAGCTACAACAAAAACATCTTAGCAACAAAGGAAGCGAGCGAGTATTTTAAAAACAAATGTGTTTTTTCTTGCTTATTACGGAAGAGACAGGAGCAGAAGAAAGGGGCTTGACACTTTTACTCGTGTTTAATGGATTTTAAAGTGGCTCTTGGCAGTGCAGTGTGTTCCTTCCAAAGGAAGATAGGAGTGAGATAGGAGGCAGCTGAAACCTTGCAAAAGCCTGCACAAGTAAGTACAACCTGAGAACACACACCAGCTTGGCACCCAGAAAACATACTCTTTTTTTTCTACCCAAAGTAAACTTTTCTTTATTTTCCCACCCAAATTCTATAATGAATTTTTTGAAGGAACTGGCCAGGGTGAGGTGTATCTGTTTGTCATCCTTCTTGGTAGAGCACCCAAAGCACACTCAGTCTGCTCTCACTCTTCAGCCTCTATATTCATATTAACAATTTTTTCAGTTCTTTTGTTTCATTTTCACTCTTGTCCTGTACTGATCTGTCTTTCCAGGCAAACAGTAAAAATGGAGTGTCACACTGAATGGAAAGTATCACACCACATACCCAGCTATCTATTGTTCTTCTGCAAATTTTGGATTAAGGAAGGCTTCAACTGGGTTAAGATTTTTCAAAGGATTGTAAGATAAACAACAGATCAAAAGAAAATTATTTGTGCATTGGTAGGTGATTCTACTTCTTTCTTTTTCAAAGAGCGTGGTCCTTACAGAAATTATTAAAGAAAAACAAATAACCCTAAAAAACCCCAATTTTGCTGATTAATATCACTAGCTACTAGAAAGATTGGATTTTCTCCACATGTGCTGCATTATGACCTATATTTGATTTTCTTGTTGCAGTTTGCTTACTAATGAAAATTATGCTTTAAATGTTTTCTTACTACATCACTTCTGCCACCTCAAACATCCTCAACAAGACTTTGCAAATATTACAGCAAGAAAACAATAATTAGAAAAACCTCTCCTGACAGCAAAAATGTCCTCCAAGACATTGGATTACATCCAGGAAGTCATTAAAGCTACCCTGGAGGCTACAATTTTGGAAGATTCCCATATGTCAGTGTATTGTGGGAGATATTTCACAAGGGTTTCATAGATCATTTTGATAGATATAAAGAAAAATATTATTGAACTTACCACAATCATCTGCATAAGGAAGTGTGCTTGGAGTGTGCAACATTATAAAAAGGGGGTACCAGTCTGTGAAAGAGATGAAAAAAGTTGAAGTATAAAGGAACTTGAGAAGGTGAGAGAAGTATCTACAATAAAACAAAAATGTTTTACCTGATGGTTGGGGAGCAAAATAGAATTCATGAATTAAGAATTTTGAGCATCAGGAACATGCTGCATTGGACAGTGTTGGTAAGACACCCAGGTCACCCTAGCACTAACTATGTTTTTGGGAGGCACACTCTTCAGTGCAAAACCAGAGATACATGGCTGTTAAAAGTCTTAGAATGTCATCCAATAATTGGTCTTTGTATACTCTTCATGATCTTAGCAGGTATTGTTGCTTTTTGGTTTTTCTTTGGTTGCTTGCTGAAAAGCAGAAAATCGTGCAGCTGGGAAGGGATACCTGGAGGCCACTGAATCCAACCTGCTGCTCAAAGTTGCAGCAGATCCCTCAGGCCCTTGTTCTGTCAAGTTTTGCCTATTGCCAGGAATGGGGAGTTTATAACCTCTACAGGTCCCTGTAGCAGTGTCTAACCATCCCCAAAAAGTTTCTTCTGTCAAATTGCAGCTTCCAAAGTTCTCCCATGATTGAGCCCGTTACTTCTACCCTTCCATCACACGCTCTCCCTGAAAAGAGCCTGGCTTTCTCTTCTCTTTTTTATCCCATCAAGCAACAAATCCAGCTCTGCCTTCAGATCCAAACCCTCCACTGGACTCACTCCAGAAGGTCCAGATGGGTCACTGTGGTGCTGGGGAGCCCCAGACTGAAGGTGACCCTGCAGGCTTGGCTTTGCAGTCCCAGATAAAGGGCAGGAAACACAGCTAACACAGCCCCCATGCTTTCATCTCTCCCGAGGTTCAGCAGTGTTACAGATACTCTCTGTAGCTCTTCTCTCACAAAACCTTCTAATAAATGGTGAAGAAAAGCTAATTTGCATTCACTCCACGGCTGGAGTGACTTATGACAATCCCACAGGTTTATTTCTTTACAGGACAGAGTTTGCTGTTGATTTCAGCAGAAAACTGTTTTGATGTCTCTCCATATCAATATGCAAATTCCCAAAAAGCTAAGTGTTTGGGCTCCTTGAATTACTTAAATTTAATAAAAAGTTTTCATTGTGTACTGCTCAGATGAACGTTGTGCTGAAATATTGTATAAACTATGTGTTCCTATCTTTGAAATTTATAATTAAATCCAAATGTCAATATGATTTATTTTTAAACATCCCTCAAACACCATATTAGGAAAGAATAAAATTCTACAATATACAGTGGAGGAAAAAAAAATAGCTCCTTAAAAGCTGTAGACTACAGGCATGCTATTTTACATGAAAGACAGCACTAGATTCAATAAACTTCTCCAGGTCACAATAATTGAAGTGATTTATAAACATGAAAATGACACTCTGCACCTATTCTTTGTACATATCCTCAAAAAAAATACCTTAAACTTCATCTCTGGCTTTCCAACAAGTTCTCAGGCACTCATGAGAGCCCAACAATGAAAAAATATTATTTTGTTTTACGTCAGCAGTACTCACAATGCTTAAGAAAATTGGCTCTGACACCATTCCTGTTTTATATATACACTCCATTAATTTCTGCACTGCCTTTGCACTACCAACTAACCTTAACATTTAAAGGTAGGATAAAGTAAACCATTCTTGTATCCCCTAAAATATCTAGCTGACCTTTAACTTATTGATTAAAATCAAGTGTTTCAAACGTCTGAGGTTCAGCTAAAGTAAACACACTCTTTACAAAGAAGCTTTTAGGCCCTTGGCCACTCCGAGGGTTGCAGGCAGAATGTTGTGTCTGCCCTGGGCTGAGCACCAGGAGCAGCTCGTGCTGCAGAACCCAAGCCTGGGCAAGCAGAGCCTTCCACAAGGCAATTTCTTCCAAGGAAATGCAGGAATGCATGTCCCAAACACCAGTTGGTGGCTGTGCACTGCCATGGATGGCTGTGTGAGCTAAAAACCACAAAGGCCGTGGGCAGAGTGGCCATTGGTGGCACTGGAGGGATGGCACCAAGGTGGGGAAGCTTAGGGAAGGTGTCTGATGGAAATATAAAAGTGTGTGGGAGAAAAGGGATACCAGGAGGCTCTTTAGAACACAAAGCAGCCAGCTTTTTCTAGAGAAAGCAGAAAGAAGATTTGGGAGAGTTAGGATGTACAGTGCCAAGCACAGAAATTATTTAAGCCCACCCAACACTTGCCTTTAGGCACTGTGCTGGACCTTGGTGTCTTATTGAATTTGTGGGAGACACGTAGAGCCCCCTCCTTCAAAACCAAGTCACTGAGCACACCCTCTCCCCACTGTAGAAGAGGAGCATCCTGATGGGTGGGAAGTTTAATGGGATGCCTCAGAACCTCCGTGTCTGCTGGCATTTCCAGCTGCTTTGCTGATGGAGTGACTCGATGCACACATCTTTGTTTTACACCTGCTCTCAAAGCCCTCACTGTGCAGTCAGGACGGGCCAGGTGCCACTGTCTTCCTTCACCACCTACTGACAGCTTTCTACCTATTTCCAAGGCCAGGTTGAAGTGCTGAATGAAGGTTATCAGCATCCCTTGCCATAACTAAGGGTACAAGGCTGGACTGAAGGGGATGAGGTGCCTCAGATGGGGAGCTGCCACCAGCAGCACAGTGCAGCAAGAAGGAAAGCAGGGTTATGGCTCTGCCACACGGCTTCTCACACACAGTGCCAAGGTTTCTTTGGGAAATAAGAGCTGGGATCCAGCTAGTTTGAAATTGATGGGGTGGGATCATGTTTGAAACTGCCCGTTTATGAAGGAGGAATCGTTGTGGCTTTCTGTGTCCCACATCTGGCTGCAAGCCCGTTTTTAAACAGCACGGAAAACCCATCTGGCAGAAAATTAGGGCTGAGAGATCAAACAATTAAAACCAATCACTCTCACAGTCAGCTTGAGCGTGCTGCACACCAATGATAGATGTTCCCATTTTATTTGTTACATATTCCTACTTAGGCAAATTACATTGTATCCTTCAGATAAGCAAGTGAACAACGATGATTTCAACAAATCACTTCTTCGACGTGCTTAAAAATAACTGCCTTTCCTGTAAAAAAAACTTAAAAGCAACTAACAAATCTAAGGACAGCACTATTGTCACAATTTTCTACTGGGGGGACTGATAATCTGGACAAGAGTTTAGTAGTTGTGTTGGTTTTTCAGTAGCTTTTGTGCAAGTTAAGGCTGTGCAACTCCAGAGCAAGCCTTTGCTGAATTTACATAAGGTATCTTAGTTAATCCAGCATCTTTTACAAACAATTTACAAGAGAGATACACAAGTGTAAAGCTTGAAGCATAGGTTATTTGTCCAAAGGTGTCTGCTATTGTAAACTGTGTGTAAGGCCATATGAAGTGTAGCTTATTGGCACTGTTGGATATCAGCAGCCTTCCTAGAGATTTATAAGAGCCTATTTTATTACAGAACCTAGTCCTGTAGTTATTTGCACAGAAATTTCTCTTTGGTGAAGCCTAGCAATCTCTGTCACCTAAAAAATGACTTCTTAAAAAAATGGACACAAATGTGGATTGATTGCCCCCTTTACTGTCCCTCAGTGTAAGTAACTTTTGGTAGTGAGTCAGCCAGAAGCTGCTCATAAACTCTCTTAGCACGACTCTCCAAGAAGCAAAATTTATTTTGATAAATAAATTAGTGGCCTTTTCTTCTTCTTCTTTTTTTNTCAAAGAAAAGATCTTAAATGGAGAACAAAATGTCCCTTGAGGGGATGAGGGGCATGGAAATTAAAGATGCACTCACACACTGCTCTTCACCTGCTGGCTTGCTTGTATTTCCACTCCTCTAAACAAGAACTAAACAGAAATACTGCCCACTGACACAAAATACCCAAGCATACAACATCCCCTACCAAAAAGCACACCAAAAAACCCAAAGAAAAATTCTCCCCTTCCGAATAAACAATAAATAATAATCAAAGCCACATAATCACCTACTTAAAGAGAACCTCCTGCCAGTTTACAGGGACACTGCAGCACCATTAAAACTTGCCCTGAACTTGATAAATTTCTATTATTAAAGTTTCTTTCAATGATTTTTACCTTTTACTCTAAAGTTCCTAAAGTACTCTGCAGAGTTTTAAACACAGACCCCTCACCACTACCCTGCTCCTCCTCCACAGGTGCATAAGCAGCTACTCTGAAAATCACCAAAGGTGCAGAGAAATTTCGAAACAACAACAAACAACTCCCCCAGAAAAACCCAATGAGCAAAACCCTCCCAAAACGGGAAGACCTGATTAGTGCTACTTTCTAAACAAGACATGGCTTAGGACTGACATAAGGAAAACTCAGAAGGTGCTGAGAACAGTCTAATTCACCCCAGAGTGTCCCTGGGGGCAGGAATTATTGGCTTTTTGGGAAGCTCAGGAACAGGCTGTACCCAGACTCCTCACACTGTGGGATGGGTGACTCACCCCATTATCACCTCCTGTCTTTCATTAAAGGACTGTGGCTCTAAGTGCAACCTCATTACCCTGAAAGCAGCCTCTCCCAACCTCGCACTGCTCTCCAAGCCATGGGAAACAGGAGCCTGTTCCACTGCACAGAAAGAAACCAAACTAGTTATGCCCTCTCATCCCTGCCTCCCCCTCCCAACCCCAAACAGAAACCCAACAGAACATTTCAGGACATAATAGCAGTTCCTCCAAAATGCCAAAAGCTCAGAGAAGCTGGTACAGCCATGCCAAGAGGCAGAAGCCAAAAAGATTTGACAGAATCCTAAAGGCTTGGGAATTACTTTGGAAGAAAACAAGATTGCAACTTTGGGTTTTGTGATATAAAATCAGCATCTAGAGAGGCAGGAATATTTCCCTCAAAGTCCTAAATTACTGCCCTCAAAGAACACAGATTACTTTTTGATGAGTGATTAAAAACCTTAATGAAAATATAACTGTCCATAGCTCCTTCCCCCTACCTCCCACTTCCTGAAGGCAAAACAGCTTGTTCACAATTGCAACTCTCCTACTTCCAGGGCATGCAGGCTTTGTGTCTCTCTGAAGTGTTAACAAGCCCCTTACACCTAAAGCAGAAAGTAACTTCAGCTGTATAAAGACAGCACCTATTTATTTAGCACATCTGTCACATATGCTCTGCATCACCCATGGATGATTTTGAATACATCATGTTTTCTTTTGCTGGCCCTACAAAGCCAAAACTTAGTGAAACCAAGCTAAACTTTGCTTATTTTTTGTTTTGTTGATATAGTTCTTGGTTTATTTTAAAGCTAAGTGCAATCACTTGCTGCCTATTTAAAAGCCATAAAGCAGCACGGGTGGAACCAAGAGCAAAGCCAAGCAAGTGCAGGGTATCATAGCCCATACACGTGTGAAAGAGCATTGCTCCAGACTGGCTGAGTACACAGGCCAGGCAGGAAGGCTGTCTTGGTTTTGAGTTTGTAAATTGAATGGTTTTAATGCTTTCAAGTCTGCACAAACACAGCTAAGAGATCTCTAGATTGGCCTTCTTGCTTTCTCCTCTGAAAACGCTGCTGCAGCAGAGCTCTGGTAACAGGCAGATGTTTGCTGGTTTGGGAGTGCTGGTTATTGACTCTCTTGCTCCACTCTAACTTTGAGCTTCCCTTCCATTTGTTATGTTTCCTGCTGTTCCCTCTCTCTCCCTTGGACTGGAAGCTTGCAAGAATATCATCATCTCACACACAACATTCCCAGTGGCCACTAAAAATCAGTCACATGCACAGATGAGCACCTGCATAACAAAAATGTTGAGGTATTTTTGGTTTGCCCTCTTTTGGTTGTTGTTATCAAGGAAAGACAGAAATCTTCTTACAGTATAAATAACCTCTGAAAAAAAACCCCACCCAAATCTACAACCCCCCCAAAAAGACTCCTCCACCCTAATACACTATTGATTTGGTGCCTCCAGTTCAACAAAGACAAGATAGATGTGTTGGAAAGGCAGCTGCCTCTGTCCAGTGCTGTGCATTCTTTGCTCTGGGTGTTATTGCTGAAGATTTCTTCTCTTGGACAGGGCACTGAATTGCAGATTGTAAGGCAAAGTCATAAAGAGAAAACATATTTTTTTAAATTTTTAGTGTTTAGACCTGAATCCTCAGAGCTTACACAGCCAAAGCTGTGATTAATAGGTCTTGGGTTGAGCAAAAAGTACAAGACTTTCCTCAGTCTATATGTCTGGATAAAGTAAAGCTAAAGCTTAAAGCCTTTGTAATTTGTCCATTGATGCCAGTTTATTTATCAGAGAAGATAGAAAGGGATCTGACCCAGGAGAAATATTTACTTCAGCCACAAATTCTCTGTGCCTATAATGAATTCATCATCTGATTTGCTCCATGCCCCGTGCTGAGATCTGGAGAAGCTTCCTTGCTTGCTTGCTCTTTTTGCCTACTGTTTGGCACAGGAGCTGGCAGAGCAGAGCTGAGCTGTAAATGCCATGATCACAAATCCAGTATCTAGCTGGCAGCAGGGAGAGGAAAAAGTTTCTATTTACAGCTCTTCTGGGCAGTGTTAGCCAGTGGACACACTGCTGCTCTGCCCATCCTTGCTATGAGACCTGCACAGGAACACACATTTTTGCTTTGTGTATGACAAGCTACAGCCAGGCCTGCAGGTTTGTCAGGCTGTTCCTCTCATCCCCTCCCTTCTCCTCTACAATCTGCTGGAGTTGCTCAAAGCTGTATATGAACAAAAGGCATTTGAAGCAGCTGCATCTGAATGGAAATTGGGCAGGTTTCAAACAAAGAGGAAGACACATGCTGACCTTCATGGGAAGTACTGTGAAATACTGAAAGCTACCAAATTCTCCTTGACTCTATAAGCTTTTAAATCATCCTTTTTATTTTTCTTTTTAAATTTTCTTTTTCTCTTTAACCCCTGTGCAGCTGAGTCAAAACAGAACTCTTTTTTCTCCTTAAGTAATGCAGTAAAAACCAGCTTATGTAGTTTATAGAGAAGCTCAAATGAACTTAAAGACATTTAAGCAGAAATTTCTGAGTGTCCATTTTGACAAGGAGCAGAAAGGTATTCTGAGTTCTCATTGCCATCAAAACTACCATACAAATCTTGAATAAATACAGTGAGCAACAACTTATGGTGTGAGATGGAATAGAGAGGTCAACGTGCACATGTGATCACAATATTCACGTCACTGGAAGTGTACCTCTGTTCCCTGCTGAATTTTATTGTCTTAAATAACTCCTTTAAAATATGAAGTGCATGAATTGCATCCACAATGATCATTGGAGCACTGAGAACCACAAACATAAATCCTCAAGCAAGGCAATTACAACTTGACCACTGTCAAGTAATTACAACTCGGTCACTGTTGTGCCATGCAGCCCGTCCTGGGGTGCTCACACACCAGCAGCCAGGAGGAAGTAAACAGCCAGTTACTGCAAAACTCCTCAGAAAACCTAGAATTGCTGACTTGAGCCAGAAATTTATTTCTTCTGTGTGTATTACAGTGTACATGACTATGTCATACGTAGAGATTTCCTTTTAAATATGCAATTCTTTAGAGAACCTAAAGAAATTGTTAGGAGTACCTTCACTTGTTAATTCTGTGTTGGTGATTGAATAAATGGCTACTTCTTGCCAAGACACCCTTGTAAAAGCAGCTGTTGAAATCAAGTGGTTCTTTCCTGACTGTTTCCAAGATTTAAGTAAACAATGTTTTATCAACAAAGAAGCCTCATTTGAGAGTTTTGGACTGAGCTGCAACAAACTGAAGACAAAGATCTCAAGGGTTCCTAGATGAGGTTCAGTGGAAGTACAAAAAGGTCGTGTAGGATGCCCAGCTCTCACCCTGTATTAACTCTAAGGTAAATACTGTTTACAAAGGCAGTGTGATAATCATAAAACCTTGTTAAACACTAGCTAATAATTATACTTTGTACTTATTTAGAACCTTTCATCTCATCCTCTCAGAGCTCTCTACAAACATAAATGCATTTTTACAACGTTGTAGGAGTAGCTAAACAAGTGCTAAAGATGCCAGATCTCCGGGGTAGAAACCATGGAATCACAGAATCATGGGATGGTTTGGGTTCAAAAGGACATTAAAGATCATCTCATTCCAACCTGGCAGGGACACCTTCCACTATCCCAGGCTGCTCAGAGCCCCATCCAACCTGGCCTTGAACACTTCCAGGGATGGGGCAGCCACAGCTTCTGTGGGCACCCTGTGCAGGGGCCTCCCCACCCTCCCAGTAAGGAAAGTTTTTCCTCATTTCCAACCTAAACCCACTCTCTGTCAGTTTGAAGCCATCCCCCTCTTGTCCTATCACTACATGCCCTTATGGAAAATCCCTCTCCATCTCTCTTTTAGGGTCCCTTTGGGGTTTCCCCAAAGTCTTCCATTCTCCAGGCTGAACAATATCAATCATCTCAGCCTTTCCTCACAGCAGAGCTGCTCCATCCCTCTCATCCTCTGGATTTGCTCCAGCAGCTCCCTGTCCCTCCTGTGCTGGGAGCCCAGAGCTGGATGCAGCCCTGCAGGTGGGGTCTCACCAGAGCAGGGCAGAGGGGCAGAATCCCCTCCCTGGACTTTCTTTCTGCTCAGGCTGCTTTGGGTGCAGCCCAGGACAGGGTTGGCTTTCTGGGATACCAGGGCACGTTGCTGGCTCCTGTTGGGCTTCTCATCAGCTAACACCCCAAAATCCTTCTCCCCAGGGCTAGCCTGAACCCATTCTCCTCCCCCTCTGTGTCTGTGGCATTGCTCCAACCCTCTGCAGGACCCTGCCCTTGCTGAGCTTCGTGAGGTTCACACGGGGCCAACCTCCCAAGCCTGTCCAGGTCCCCTCCCTGCACACCAGGACAATTCTCCACATCCTTACCTGGAGCTAGGGGCAGGTTCCATAATTCTGCTCTACACTGTAGGAATCAGCTATACTGGAGTTTTTACATTAAAGGCAGCAGAGTAAAAATAAAGCTCTACTTTCCCTGGGCTCTACTCACAAGAACAACAAAAAATTATTCCTCATAACTAAAGGTCAGGCTCTTAAACCAGTGACACAAAGACATCCCACACAGCAAAACACAGACCAGAAAAAGTTTGCAGCACAAACATTAGGAAAGCCAGTTAGCCATCTTAATCTGATAAACTGGTTTTGGCAACAAATTAAAACAGTTGTTTCATGTTTGTGGGCAGTTTTTAATGGCTTGTTCTTGCATTTTAAGGTACTGGCTCAAGATTTCAGGTTTATGACAGGAAATGCATTTAATTGTTTTTCCTTTAGGCTTTTGCTCTAAAAGAATAATGTTGATGCAGTGACTACAGCAAGAGATAACTTATGTCCTGGTTGGAATCAGTGAAGAAATGCCTCAAGGTGAGCCCCTAGCATAAAACCTAAATTATGTATCAATTTATGAGAATAGCAACGTGGAAGTTCCCCAAGTAATCCGGAAGGCTGGCAGATGGCACAGGCTCAACTGCATTTAAAAACAATGTCAAAGACCAGACTCTCTCTGAAAGCAGCACAGGGAAACAAAGAATTTTTCCAAATATCCATATAGCCACTGACCAGCTATAATTGAACCCCTATCAATGTCAGAGGACACATCCAGTTTTCATGTTGTTATGGACAGTGTTTTAATGAAAGAGGCAGGGAAAGTGACCACTGAAGTGTGAGATGTGACAGAAAACAGATCTGTTCTCTGGCAGGTGAGCACAGCTTGCCTTGCTTCCCCTTGCCAGGGGAAATTGCAGATACCAAGGACCTCAGCTGCAGTGAGGATAAGAGGAGTTTGAGTTCCTTCTGGATTCCTGGTGCCAAGATCTCTTTATGCTGCTCTCATCCCTCACATTTCGTAGGAAACCCCACAGTCACCTGGAGCCTGACCACAGCAATACCCACTGGTAATATCATGTGTTATGACATCTTCAGAAATTTTACTGCAGTTTTCAATCCATGTATCTCCTCCCAAATTTCTCTTTCACACTTCACTTTAGCCCTTGGACTACCTGCTTTCCTTATTTCCCTTTCTCTTATCCCTGTTGAATTCACTCCAGTGCTTCCCTTCTCATCTCTCCTATTGTTTGTTTTCCTAATCAAATAATCTCCTTCCATTTTTTGCTGGGCACCACTTACTTAATATTTAAACAAATTAAATAAACCAAATTAAATTAAATGAACCAAATAAAAAAAATCTGCTGTCCCTATGTAATGTTTATCTGCTTGCTTAATGTAATATATTGTTCTGTGGGATACTGAAACTGTGAAGTCTTCAGCCATGGATTTTCTTAGCCTGTTTATTTAGCATCTACTGAAACAAAATCATATTTATAAGTGGCATTGAGGTCTTAAAATAATAAAGATAATTAATTATATTGCTGGTGCGTAATAGTACCAACAGTTTAAATAAGAGGTCTAAGCATACAGATGGAAATAAATCCAAAGAAAAGGAACAGACTAACTATTGTATACTATACTAATGTAAAGTATATTCTAAGCATGAACAATGCTAAAAAAAAATTAAAAGAAAATTAATAAACCCTCTATTATTAAAGGTAGTTCCTTTCTTGGAAACTTCCCTTCCAAAACATTATAAATTATCTCTCTTTTGAGATGAAGTTCCAAGAAGTTTGAATCAATATTACATCTTCCAGCAGCTAATGAAGACTGGTTACGAGTAGACAAAACATTCTGCTGTTATCTCAGTAGGCAGAAAAAAACAAACAACATTTTATAGCTTAAAATATTTCCTCCATAAAGCATTTTTAATACCATGTTAGAAAATATGCCAACTTATTTAGTCACTTTGGTTTGAAGTATATAGATGGCTCTTCTGTCACTTATCAAAACACTGAATTAATTTTTCATTGCACAGACAAGCAGCTGGGTGTATACATGGTCAAACACTGCTGAATATCCAGTGTTTTTAGAAAAGTCACTCCAATGGCTAAGAAAATACTCCCATTGTGTGCCATCAGCCTTTGAACCAAGGTGAGCAGAGCATTCCAAGTACAGTTCTGACCACAAAGGCGAAGACTAAGATTTTATACTTAAGCTGTGGATTCTGGCCAGGTTAGAAAAGGCTTGTGGGTTCTGGAAGGGAATTGCAGGGCCATTGCAGGGCCCATGGGTGCTGCAGCAGAGCAGGCAGTGAGCAGGGACCCTGCCCTGCAGCACACACCTCACCTGGGCTGCACTGCTCTCCCTCCTGCACGCCCAGGTCACAGCAGATCCCAGCCTCTCTCCCCCTTCAGGGTGGTTTCTTCCTACAGAAACCAACCAGAAGCACCTCACAGAATGTTGTTTCACAGGCACATCCTGGTATTTATCTTGCTGAGCCTAGCATTAAGGTGCTAAATATTTTGATTTTCCAGTGAGGACAGGGGTATTTTATTTAATTCCGCAAATTACAGAATGGAACTCTCTAATACATCTCTTTCCAAGCCAAAGTAACCCGAATTGTGATGTTACCTCTTAGAGTCATAGCAAATAAATAACAAATAATGTCTTGTGAGCCTTCTGTAAGACAATAGTACTATCCCAGTCAACAGCTAATTCAGAAATAAAGAATTTTCAGAGAATCAAGAGGAATCAAAGAAAGGAAAAATACATCAGATAATTTCCTCTAAATACTTTTCTAATTACATTTACTTTCTGAAAGACAATTTTTTCTCCTCCAGGAGTATCCAGTATCTATTTTGTCAGCAGAAATCTTGGGGGAAAAAAATATCCTAGAGCAGAACCTCCCACTCTTTCATTTATGTCCATGCTGAGATAATGGGGAGGCTTTTATCTACCTACTCTAGATTAGGGATGTGACAAACAGGGAAGGTGGATGGCTTGCTTGTTGGCACAGGAAGAATTTGCATGAAGCAGGGAACTGAACACAGGTTTACAAGTGTTCAAATCAGCACAATACCCTTAGCAGTGGCTCTGGGACACCATCTTTATTTTTTCCCAGCCAAGCAAAGAGCAGGGACAAAAAAGGTCTCCAAATGGGCTGATCCTACCTGCAGCAGCCACCTCTTTTTGCATTCTCCCTCTCCTTGGGGACTCCATGGCAGCATCTTAGGTCTGATCTTTGCCCTGTAGCTCCAGCTCTGATGAGTGGTGGGTTGTTTTTTCTCAGGTACAAGAAGGAACTCCTGTCAAAGTGGATTAGTGGGACCCAGATATCTGGCAATCTAGTAGGTTAAATAACCATTATATTCTATTAAATAAAGTGTCTGGGATAAAATAAAACAGCAGTTCTTATAATTAACCATGGGGCTATCACCCATCTCCTTTCTACCAAGCACTTTGGATCAGCCTTGATGGAAAAAGGTCTGTAAGCACTCCATGTTTTGATTCACACTGAAAGTTTTTTATGTTCTACTTCCAGGGGAGACCTGATAGCCCTGGACAGCTAATTCAAAGTGAAATTTTGAGCAGCAGAGGCCTCGGGTACTTTGACCTCAATATTTTGAAGCAGAGGACATAAGGCAGTTAAAATGGATTTAATCATTTTGCAGTGTTATCTTCTACTGAAATTGCGATTCAATTGTCTTAGTGATTTAATCTATCTCTTGATGTCACAAGTGCTTTCAAATTTTTTAATCCACTTGTTCAGTTCTGCCTGCAATGTATTGTACAGCCAGAAAATAAGATCATTGTCAGTGCAAGCCAAAGGGGGAAACCTTTCTGGCAAATCTGTGCAAGGCAAAAATCAAGGTTTTGGGGATATAGCTGTTGTGAGATTTTTTGTTAATTTGTTTGGTTGGGTTTTTGGGGTTTTTTTTAAGATAAAAAAACCCTAAACCAAAATAAAACAACTGTAGCACCTTAGCTGAGCATACTCTCCTGGACAGTAAACATCCACTACATACCTTGTTATCCCAGAGAGTTTCTGGGAAGTGGCAGCTGAAAAATATATCAGAAAAAAGGGGGTGACAAAGACGTTCCAGACAGAGCCCTTGCACAGTGTCACACCTAGATTGCCCACTTTGAAGGTGAAAGGAGAAAAAGGTAAGAGAAAGGGTAAATGACAAACCTTTACCTGGACCTATGGCCAGAAGGCAGCATTGTGGTCATCTGATCTGACTTCCTGAACAACACAGAACAATAATCCAGGCATTTCAGAAAGGACTATGCCCCAAAACTGCACAGAGGGTTTTATTCCCAAATTAGACAAAAGAGCCAGCATTAAAGGAATATTTAGGCTATAAGTGATTGTAATACAGTTGGAGTTGCCTTCACATTTCTTGCTAGAACAGTTTCACAGATGGCAAAGCATCTTTAATTAGAGCTGAGGACAATCAGGAGCAGAGCACAGCAAAATGCATTCTCTCTTCTTGTACAGAAGAGCTCTGGGATGCAGTGGGCCAATTACAGCTTGATCAGGGGGTTTCTAATGAAATTATTTCTTTTGTCACAAACCCTTGGCATACGAAGAGCAAAACTTTTCAAGGAACAGTACCAGGCACAAAGCAAGTTGCATCAAGAAAAACATAATTTCCAGTCAAGAAACCAAATTAAATAAAACACAGAGACAGGATGAGAGGCACAGAGTGAAAAAAATAATAGCAGAGAAATTCAGTGCTTAAGGCACTTCCATAACACAAGCAAGTTTTAGTTTCCCCTTTTCCTGGACAAAAGTCAATATATCCACAGAAACTGCTTTAATGCCAGTGTACCTCGTGGCTGAAGTTACCACCAGTTTTACTGGGGGGCTGCTCTCTATCTGCTACTGCACCTTTAATTCTGTATAAACACCTAACACCCTCTGGGCCTCTCTGGGAAATGCTCCCACACTCAAGTTTCCATGGGAAACTCACCTTGGACATTGGATCCCAACCCTCCTCTCCAGGGTTGCCTCCACATTGCATCATATGAAATTGAACTGGTTTTAAAATACTTTTAAAAAATATGCCAAAGACAATAGTACAGCTGATCCTGGCATTCACCCTGGATGAGGCAGACAGGTTAAAATCTTTATTCTTGATCTCTTGTTCTTCTTCCAGCCTCCTTTTGTCCCTCTCTACACTTGAGAAACCAACCAACCAACCAACCAAACAAAATACCAACAAACCAAAATAAAAAACCCAATAAAACAAAAAACAACCAAAACAACAAAACAAAAACAAACAAACAACAACAAAACAATAACAACAACAAAACCACCACACAAAAAAACCCCAAAAAACAAAACAAAAAAACCCCAAAACAAACCACCAGAAAAAAACCCCCAAACCACAAATCCCATCCCAATTAACCAAAACCCACCAAATCCTAATATAAAATAAATACATAGAGGTAATGGGTTTTATATCACTGTGAAGCTGGGTTCTCACCCCTTTAGCTGCCTCTAATCAAGCAGCAAACAATTTTTGTGCCAAAACCTGTTTCCTGTATTTTTGTTTGTCTAGAGCAATGCTACACTTGCTCCTAAGTAACAACCTCAGAAAAGCTTTTGACAGAAATTCCTATAAATGGCTCAATAATCTGAGTCAAGAAGGTTTTACATTTAGACTTCCAGCTGACAGCTGATAACCCAGGTTTGAATTCTGCACATTGCCTCTGAGCCCAGGTTTGTGCTCACTCAGTCTGATATTTAATTGATTTTTAGAAGACTAGAAAACCTTGGGTGATAATCTCTGTTGGGTCAGGCAGGACAGAGAACTTTATGATTAAAAAAAATACCAAACCAAACAGAAAAAAAAAAAAAAGAAAAATAAAACCCCAAACAAACAAACAAACAAACAATCAAAACCACCTAAGAATAACCCCAAAGAAAGTCCAAACCAAAGACATACCAGGAAAGCCCAACAGGAACCCCCACACAACTCAAAAAAACCCCTTCCCTCCTCCATCCTCAACTCTAATTACTGTTTTGAATAAAGCAAATTAAATTAGAGCTGGGATTTCAAGGCAACCACCTCTGTATTGGAAATTGTGTGCATTCAAGCAGGAGGCATTTGTTTTTCCTTGGATGCTTATCTTCTTCCAAATGATGGATTTGTAAAAAGGGCAGCTGCAATGGCTGCTAGATGGGTTTTGTTCCTTTAACTGATTCCTGTCTAACTTGCAGAGTTTGATTATGATTAACTCTGTGATTTATGCCTTCTTGAAGTGCATAACTCTCTGCCTGTGACAGTTTCACAATCAGCTGCAGGGTCAAGGAGGAACCTCATCCGTGGGCTTATTGTAGATAAACCCCAAATGGTCTAAAGGTCTCATTTTAAATAGAGAAGCCAACTTCTGGCAGGCAGCAATTGAGGAGGGGAAGTCACATGTTTTCCTAAGGTTGTTGAATATTTCAACATAAAGTTTTATGGGAAAAGGAGTTTGATAAGAAAAATTATGCAGCGACAGACTCGAGAGTGGTTTTGTTTTGTTACCAGGACAAGCAGAAGGGGATTAGTGAAATTTGGAAAGAGGGGATGAAAAAAATATCATGTGTTATTGTACAGTGCATTGTGTTAGACAGGGAGCACAGGAACATTAATGGAATTCCCTGGCCCTGGGAAGGGAGTCCCGTCGGATCCAGAACACACAGCTGCAGAAATAAAGATGCAAAAAGGAACCAGCACCTTGCAACCAGGGTGCTGGGCTGAAAATTCAAGTGTGACCTCAGCTGCTTGCTTGGTCACATCTCCTGTGAAGGGTCACTCAGTTAAACCCAACTTCAACCAAGCACAAACCTCTCTGCCTAAACTTCAAACCCTGTGCAAGGCACCCAGGCTGGTGTGGGGGTGCAGGGTTTCTTGTGCTGAAATGTGGCATTTCTGCAGCACTGCTTTGCTGCATGTGCTGGTGTCCTAAAAGGTTACAAAAGTGGAATTGTCCCCTGCTCAAGCTCCTGAAAAGTTCCTGTTCCTGAGTTCCTGTTGTTCCTGAGCCTACGTAGCTCACATTCAACACCTGCCTCACTTATGAGCTCTGAAGACATGGACAAACTAAGAAGAAAAGACCCACAAAACCAAGTTTTAAGGATACAGAGCTGTGGGGAGAAGCACGTTTTTAAACAGCACTCGCAGTGATGCAGCTGTGCTGGGACAGGCAGGATAAAGTGACATCCTGCCTAATAACAGGGCAGCAGGGTGGCACTGAGAGCACAGGTCACACACTCTGGTGGAGGCAGAAGCCTGAACCACTGGAGAACTCTGCTGAGGGGGGGCAAGGTTGAGATTTAATGATCTGGCTGAGGTAAAAAAAATCATCAGATTCCTCCAGAGCTGATCAGTAACTTCAGTTAAGCCTAGGCTGCTGCTCTGCACCCTTGGCCCTGTGCCAGCCCAAATTTATTCTTTATTCCTGCAGTGGTGCTGGTGCCCATTGCAAAGGAGATATTGTACAGAAGATTCATTGTTAGTTTGGTTGCTGGATTTATTTTCAGCTGGATCAGCCCAACAATCTTGTTTCACCACACAGATGCTATAGTCAACACAAAGGAGGATCTGTGGCTAGGGGTGGGGAAAACCCACACCTTTTATTGGCAGGCCCCAGGCATGCAGCTTTAAAATGAATGTAAAACAGCACACTCCAAGGAAAAACAAAGGTGCCTGGTAAGAATTAGGTGGTCTGGAAAACCCTTCCTCAACAGCTTTTGTTTTCCAGGTCTCAGCTAGGTGCCTTGTGCAAGATGGTCACAAATTCTCCATCACACCAGGTTGGGGTGGACATAAAGACCCCAGAGGAAAGGGGTCCAAAAAAAAGGCAGCAACTGGGCTGTGTGCTCGTTTGTCTTACACCAGAGAGAATGAGCCTGTCACTGCCTTGAGGGAGTGCAAGAAAACACACCCCAGAAAGGTTCCCAGCAAGGAAAGCAGAGGTGCTTTGAGCACAGTGGTTTTGCCTGCTTCCTGGAGGGAAGAGCCAAGCCTGAGGGTGTCATGGGTAGCTGGAGGCCGAGCAGGGCCGTGTGGGGCTGCTGGGGGGCCTGACTGTGTTTGGGGAAGGATTGTGCAGCACTGACAAACCAACACAACAGATTCTACTCCCCCAGCTTTTACAGACTCGTTCTGTTTCCTCCAGGTTACAAAGCTGTTTTGAAGCCTGGGCACGTCACATCCATCCAGCCTTGGATCTCTCCTGACGGGGTTTTCCTGCACCTGCGAGCCAGCAGCGGGCACCAGCACTGGGAAACAACGCTGCAAGAGGCTTTCACTGCCACCACCACAGCCTGGCCCCTCAGGAAAGGCCAAGAGACCAAAGGGAGCAATTACTCAAAAACGAGAGATCTCTGAGAGGAGCTGCAGCCTCCAAATATATTAAAAAATTAACCAGAAAAAAAAAAGTAGTATTTTTAGAGTATTTTTTACTATTTTTCATTTTTTCTTTTGTAACAGGGCAAGAAATAACGAGTTAAGTTGCCAGGAAGGACAGTTAAAGGTTGACACAAGATTAAAACTTTCTAACAGCAAGGATGGTGAAACATGGGACTGGTTTACTAAAAGAGGAATCCTCTTCAAGAGGGTTTAGGTTGTAACTCCTTTACCACCACAAAATGCAAATTAATCACTATGATCACCAGAAAAGTAGGGAAAAAAAACTGTCTAACACTAAAGAGCAAAAAATACACAAAAAATATAATTATTTGAAAAGTGAGTAGCAATTGTTGAGTAGTCTACCAAAAATTCAGTTGAGTAGACTAATGTTAAATGAAGTCTCCATGCCTAAAATCCCCCCCGATATTCAGAATCCACTCAATTTACATGAGAAGTTTGATCATAAAAACAAATCATCTTTCTTAAACTATCTTTGAGATGCTTTTTCCTGGAAACAGAGACACTGCAGACAGCCAGGTGATTCACAGAAATAACACTGCCATGGTCAGGCACTTTCAGGAGCCTGATTGTTCTGATAAAAACCAGCTGAGCCACAAAGAACATTCTCCCTCTGCAAACATTTAATTTCTATACCACTTTTTTTTTTTTTTTAATAATTATCCTAGATAAAATCAAGACTCTTCTATGTTTTATGTAGGTTCTGGAGACTTAGATTCTGTGCTTGTTGTGGTCACAATTTCTTGGTGGAAAAAACATTTGTAAATCAAGTGTTTAAAATTATACTTGTCTGTATTGAAATGATTTTAATTGTGATAATATTTGCATCTTTGATATTTTAAACTGCATATCATTCTGAAAATCCAGAAGGAATAATACACTTTTTTTGTTACTCTTAACAGAATTAATAGATGACATAATAAAATTAAGCCCCTTGATCCATTGCTAATCCTGTAAGACAAAGCAATGGATCTTAGGAATACCTGGATTTGTGTTTCCATCCTTTTTCTATGAGATGCTAAATAAAAAGCTCGCAGCCTCTTCCACTGAACTACAGTTTCTTTTAAATTCTGATCTGAACTCATATTTGACTCCCCATTATGAAGATCAGACCTTCCAGAAACGTGCAATTATCCTGATATTCAGAGAGGAAATAAAATCATGTCTGTTTTTGAGTAACATACCAGGAAATTGCTAAGGGCTTGTTCCCCATTAGTTTGATTTCCCCTTCATCCAGGAATATTCTTGATTGCCCCAGGGCATGGACTATATTTAATCACACCTTTTCACATGAGCACAGTTACAAGCCAATAACTTTAGAAAGTAGATCACTTGTAAGATTCATGATGTCCAGTCTGTGATGAACCCCGAATTTTCAAGAAAAGGGGATATGCATGACACCTTAAATAACTGCCAGCAGCCTGAATTTCTTTATTTCTTATTTGAAAACTAGTTGCACAATTACAATCTAAAGTTAATTTTAACCCTTATCCTTTCCAAAGAATTTCACTCTTCCCTATTAAAGGAAAAAAACCAAAAAATACACCCTATGGTTGGGTGCTCTCAGCTGCAGAGTGGTAGTGCAGAGGTACCAAAACTGCACCACACAAAAATGGCAACAGCCCCTGTGCAAATGTAGCTGGAAATACTTTGAAGAAAGCCTTTCTTTCAAATACCCTGAAAGTCATTTTCAAAGAAAGGCACAGTGATCATTCCTAATATTTACAATGTTTACATGCACTTCTTAAAAATAATAGAAATACCCAAAGAGAAACTGCCAATAATGCTGATAACTCCCAGTGCACTTTCACATGAAGTTCTGCTCAAGAACTGACTTTCCTGTACAATTCAAATGAATGTGTTCTACACTGAATGACTCATCACATCAACTCTGACTCATTTTTCATTGCTTGTCTGTAGTTTACTGTTATTTATTCAACCTGGATGGCTTCATTTCAAACTTATTTTCAATTCAGCTGAATTTAAAGCTACTTGTTCATGTCAGTAAGAACAAGAAGAAAATGATGTGGCAGAGATAACTGGCTTAAGAGCCCCATGAATTGGATCCAATTTGCAAACAGCAGCAATCTTTAATTGAGTAATTTCAAGAACTTTAGAAAAATTGGAAGTCTAGTTTACTTCCAGTAATGAAGCATGAAACTTTGTCTTTCAAAAAACTTCTTTTTGGAGTGCACCAGTATTGACAGCTCATTTCAAGGGCAAGGTGCTCCAGCTCAATTGAGGCACATGCAACAGCACTTGCTTAGCCTTTCATTCATGCACTAGAACTTCTTTTATTCTTTTTTGTGTGTGTACTTATGTATTATTAAAAAAAAAAAGGAAAAAAAAAACCAACACAGAAAAGCCAACAAACTCTATACACTCCTAAATGATATTTTATAACCCAAGGATGCCCCTCTTCTGGTTACTTGAATTCTCTTGCTTTTTGCTCTGCTAAGCTCTGGTCCATCCAAGAGTTCTGTTTAAATGATAAATGGACAAGAAACTTGGATCCATAAAGGGACTGTAGGCTCCCTAAATTCAAGAACTCTAAGGCCAAGATCAATATGGATGCAAGAGTTGCCTTAGAATCAGGAAACAAACAAATGAAAAACCACAAACAACCCACAAGGTTGTTTGTTTTTGTTTTGTTTTTTTTTTCAGGAAAAAAAGCAGCAAAGCCCACAGCCAGTTTAGCTAAAACCAAATTTCCTCTCTCAGTAGCAACATTTCTTAGAGATATAGCACACAAAATGTTTCTCTAGATAAAAAGAAATGGGTTTTTTATTAAATTTTTACCCAAAATTGTAGTCTCACTTGGCTGGTGTGGGCAGGGGTGGAATTAAATCTCAATACTGTGGGAAAAGAAAAGGAAACTTGATAGAAGTCACTTAATAGAACAGGACTGTAAGACAGTTGCTCTCTATGGTCCCTTTCCTCCTGAAAAGAATTAAATCACTGGCACCAGAAAGGGATTTCTGCTGAATTATGTATATGTAACATATAACTGATATTTAGACCTTTGAATATTTTAGAACCTTCACATTAACTATGGACGATTTTGACTTCAAACTTCACCAGAAACTAACCAACATTTTATTTTCCAAGTAATTTTGAGGCTGTAAAGTTGTGTAAAGTAACAGAAAGTTGTAGCTCTATCCTTGTTTCACTAGTAGATGTACCATGACAGCCCATTTATCAGACTCACTTATATTACAGGACATTTCTCACTTATATTACATTATTATTACTGGGGCATCTGGATGTTGTGCAAGCCATCCTCAGAGATGTCAAGTCACCTACAGGGCACTGGACATAAACTGAGCAGGTGTCTTACTGCAAGCTCTTCTCACCTTGCCATATCCTCGTCACATTCTTCTACCTTTAGTCCTGCACTTAAAGCTTGCAAGGTTTTCTAGGCTTGGTACCATTTTTCTGCCTGCATGAGAACTCACCTAACGTGGCTTCAGCTTCTAGATTTTCCTTTAGTTCCTTATCACATATTGCAAACAAATTTATCTGAAACTAATACAACTGCAGCAAACTGAAAGCCAGCTCACCTCAGAACATGGAACAGATCCCAAGAAAACACAACAAGAAAAAAAAAAAAAAACTTTGCTGGGAAGCACTTTGTCTCCTGGATATCTGCCTCAAAATGAAGAGGTGTTTCAACTGGCCAGTAATTGGGGGGGAAATATATGGAAACATTCATCTATATATTAAACCAACCTTCATATGGACACAGACTCATGGCTTCCCTGAGGAAATACCTAAAGAAAATACAGAAAGAAAAGGAGAACAGGAGAGGACTACAAAAGATGTCTGGCCACAAGTTAACCTCTCTTCTTCCTTCTGATGAAGCAGGTGGCTGAAGCATGACCAGGAATCTCCCTGTGGCACTGCTTTCCTGAGGCCACTCTGAATGGCAAACACCTTCGATAGCTTGGCACAACCAATCACCCCTGACACCAGATCAACTCAGCTGCCTCCAAAGAACAAGCTCTCAATGGTTAGATGTAGTTAAGAACATAATACCCAGCTGGAAATATTTCAGCAATTCTGAGTGTGTTCACCTGCTTGAGACTTCCAAACTTCTGCTTTGCTCTCCCTCCGGGTGCAGGTGTAAGAGCACGGTGATTGTGACCAGATTGCAGCAGCTCCTGCTCTCTGCTGGAGCTGCAGAGGCCAAACCCCTCGGGATAACTCAGCCTGGGTCT
Organism: Chaetops frenatus; assembly: GCA_013400775.1. Taxonomy (NCBI): domain Eukaryota; kingdom Metazoa; phylum Chordata; class Aves; order Passeriformes; family Picathartidae; genus Chaetops; species Chaetops frenatus. The sequence continues at coordinate 91,966 of VZTR01003444.1, forward strand.
GAAGTTTCCACATGACAATGCCAAGACTACCCTCGCAATGGCCAAAAGCTTTCAATGCCAAATCAAAGTCTGTAGGAGTTCCCTGTGGCTGTTTTCTCAAGCTTCCTTTTCATGTGGCTTGGAACACCTCCTGAGCAATTATCTAGTTACAGTGTCAGCTGCAGATCTGCAAAACCTCTGGGGACTCCTGTGCATCTCCAAGTTACATCCAGGCAGGACATTTTGATCCCACTCTCCCTCAGCTAAATGAAGTTCCAAACCTGTACTTAGAGAATTAATTTTTCCTCCCAAACATTTGGGTTGGTAAGGTAATACTGAAAATGTTATGCTGTGACAGACATTTAACACACAAAGGAGAAGGCCCCTTCTAATGCCTGTTTTGTCCCAGATGAAACATTCAGATAAACACGATGCTTTGTTTTTACTAAAGCACGTGGTTTGGAAGCAAGGTGATTTTATTACACAGGACTCTAAGCCCATGGGAAATTCACCTGTCTAGTAAAAGAATCAGCTCAATCAACAAGGCTCTGTTTCAATAATCCAGGAATTTTGATTTCCTTAAGGGAGCCTTTGATGCTGAAAGGAAGCTTCATCGATAAGGAAAGTGCACACACAGACAAAAAAAGGTCCAACAAGTCAAAACAGAAAACAAAATGCCACACACCTTAGTCCCTATTATTGCTGCATTCTAAATCTCTTCCAGATCACTTGAGGCAATTTACTATTAAAGGTTATCAAAGACATTTAATATACATACACATGGACTAGTGACTCTCTGAGTTAAACCAACATGCAGATCCTTACAAAAGGACCACAGAAGGAAGTTTCCTCTGATCTCAGATTCCTGTGGTGTCTGTTTGAACCTATTGGGCTGAATGATTTGTATCCAAGGGTACTGAACAACTTGTATGTTAAAGCTTGGACAAAGCCCTTTCATCCAGCCCATTTCACCCTGGCACACACTGAGCAGGAGCCTGCACCTCGTGGTGGGTAACACACCTGTATCTGTGGGATCAGCAATCAGCTCAGCATCCCAGGACTGTGTGCCACAGAATCCTGGTAACAAACGGGGTTATTTCAGTTCCAGTTCCACACAGGCTGCAGGGAATTAACAAAATATCTGTTTTCTGCAAGAACCCGTAGCAGTCACTTGCACTGCAAGTACAAAATTCACACTGCCCCAGTCAGGCTGGTGAAGGAGCCCAGGATCAGTGTGGTGTCCCCCCTGTGATTCCCAGACAAGGTATTAGGATTTTTTAGGAGAGTTTTAGAGGAAAATTCAAGCCAAGCACGTCATCATATGGAATTGGAATAGGCTTAGAAAAAAAAAAAAAATCTAGGTGGCAGCAGTATTTTAAATCCTGACAGTAATCAAGAGAAAACAGTAGGATCATCAAACATGCAAGTTGCTACAGGCCCATTTAAAGAACAATCCTGGCTTTACAAGCATTTATAAGAAACAGAGGAGAAAAAGGATTATGTATAGACAAATGTTTAAAGATAAGGCAAATGAAAACAGAAGGCTAAATTATTGTGCTCATTCTTAGGAAATCCATGGCATACTCAAAAAAGCAAGCAAAAATTCTTTTTTTTTATCAGGCTTTTACTATGATATATGTTTTTAAAATATACATTATTTTATGAAGTGCATCAAATTTTACTATCCAGCACATCCTATAGAAGTGGTTTATTAAACTAAAACACCTGAGCTCACATATCCTCCTGATTTCCAGGAAGTTTCAGTACATTTCTTACATTTAAATATACAATACTCATTACATAGTAAAAACAGTAAGGACTTCAGCTCAGTGTATTTAACCAAACACACACACATATTCCAAACTAAAATTCTTGTTATAAGTAAAATAGGAACTAACTGTATTATTAAAGTTCACTGAACACTGTTTCCCATTACTTAAAACATGACTAAACCAACTGCTCTGGTTGAAAGTTTCCAGGCTCATTTTCTGCTTCAGATTGACTTTTTGTTTTAGTTAAATGGGAGGGAAGATGTAAGATTCCAGCCAAAACTGCCCAATGGTTACTAAAAACTAGAGCAGAAAAAGAAGAGATTTATTATTCTTTTTAAGAACAGCTTACTTACCTTCTTCCCCATCAAGAGAGAACATTTTTATGGGAGCAGCAATCCTGACACAGAAGAAGAACAGCTCTTTACGTTGGTCTTTTATTGATACTCTGAAAAGTCACCCAATTTGGTCATTTGAAAATTCACAGGTAACAGGACCTCCAAAGAGATTTCTTTCATTTTACCAGATCAGCATCTTAAAGACTCACTCTCTGTTAGATATTTTCCAGGTGAGGGCACACGAATGCACTGCTGCTGTGGGACTAAGCTTTGCTCACCTCACCTGAAAGGCCTGGGTCTTTGGCAACCTCTTAATTGCACCTCAGAGCCTGATTTAATTGCTGAGTTAAACCTGCTGTAACCAAAGAGGAAGGAAAAGGGAGACAGAGGAATGGAGACTGAAGAGGAAAACAACAGTTGGATGTTAGAATGCAAATAAAGAAACAAATCAGAGCAGGAATGGCTCAGTAAAGAGTCTCTGGTTAAGACAGAAAAGACTGGGAATAGAAGTTGTTGGAGAAAATTAAATGAGTTCATGATGGATGAAGGGAATTTGGAATTTAGTGGATAAATAAACTGAGGCATCTTGGAGTGCACAGGAGTACTTGAAAGCAGCAGAAGAGGGGGAAGGTAAAGGTGAGAGGTCAGTGACTCTGCCTGGCGTGCAGAGAGTCTGTTATATGCCACTGACTGCAGTTTGAAAAATTGCATTTACTCCATGAAGCTGCAGGAGCTTGAAAGGAGTCAGTGAAGAGCAAGGGAGGTGCCCATCCCCTCTGGAGAAAGGACTGTGACATTCAGAGAAGGGAGGTGTCTGAGGGGCTGCTCTGGCAAGAGAAACTCTGGATGACTGGGCTGGATTATCCTGGCTGGAGAGCTGGGTGTCCTCCAGAATTCAGACAACAAGACCAAGTAGAAAGAAAAATTAGAGAGGCATACAGAACCTGCATAATCTTCCTGGGGAATTTCTAGGGAAAAGGCAAGGAAGTGACATCTGTCTCAGACACAGGACAACTCTGCTAAAGAGCAGAGCAACAACAGTAATTGCTGAAACCCTAAACTGAAACCAGATCTGACTGATACACTCAAGATACAAAGCTGAGCACTGAATCAAAGTACTGTGACAACAGAAATGTAAATTTGTATATGTTAAAGTTTAAATCTTCCAAGTATCTCAGAAAAAACCATCCGTTTGCCAAGATAGAAAAAGGTTCATTTTTTCAATTGTTCAGTGAACAAATAGCATTCTCTAGAGAGGTTAGCACTTCTTGTCCATGTTAAAATTCATTAATATAGCTTATTCATTCCAGTTCCATATTTCACAATCTTAATCCATTGTGTATCTTTGTGTTCACGTGCATATATAGAGACATGTATGTGTATGTATTTGTCTTACCACTAATAAGTGGAAATAACTCCAGTTTGAAAAAAAAATAAAATGTTTTTGTTCCAGAACTAGGATAGGAAATATCTTAAGCCTAACAGCTATTGATTTAGATTGCAGCTTTATCTGCTGGATGGATGGAGGAAATGGGTGTGGTTAAGAAGTGAATAAATATGAACTCCCTCCTGAAACCAACAAACTAATTCCTTTCCAGCTTTCCATTATCACAAAAGCCTAGAGCATATTTCAGCTTAACTCTTTTTGCCTTTCAGAGTATTCACAATCAGAATACTTTAATATAATCAGGAACGTGCCACTCCACACCATTTTTCACTCCAGTTTTAGTGCAATGTGTCCTTTATTAAAACCTAAGGCCTGAAAAAGCAGTTGTTAGTTTGCAGTATGAAGCACTTAAATTCCATTTGGGGCAAACAGGATTATTATTTCCCTTACAGAAAGACCTCAGCAACCAATATATCACAGGGCAGACTTCTGATGCAAACTTTGAAAAGGGAGCCAGTTGTTGAGCAAGTAGTGGAAATAAAAATGAAACTGCAAAATGGTGTGGGGAAAGCAGGGGATGAGCAATGAGCTGAAGGAGAAGAAGAGGAGTGGAGGACAGGAGGGACATCAGAGGCACAGGCAGGGGAATAACTGAGATGAGCTTTCAGGATGGGGACGAGGTTTAGTGCAAAACCAGGTGAAATGAGCAAAGGGCTGCAATGGAAGTTATGGAAATGTGTCAATGGGAAGAGGCTGGTGAAATGTAACCCTTGTCCCAGGGCTACTGGGCAGGAAAACCAGTCAGAATTACATATCTGTGTTTCCTTTTTAAATTACCAGCCCTGTGGGTTCCCAGTCCTCCCCAGCCTACAGGAAACACTAAACACCTTTCCCTGGCTGTACAAACCTCTAAGTGCCTCCTTTGGAGTCACTCCAGCAGCTCCTTGTCCTCCCTGTGCTGGGGAGCCCAGAGCTGGGTGCAGCCCTGCAGGTGGGATCTCACAGGACTGAAGTGCATCCAGCATGACAAATCCTGCCTGTGGTGCCTGCCACCGGCTGCTTTTTGGGAGCAGGTGACAATCAGGAGTTCCTGGTTTTTTGTTGCACAGGAGAACCCCAGGTGGCCTCTGTGGTCCTAAAAAGAGAGAATTACTTCTTGGGTACTCCCTCTGAGGGAACTTGCTCAGAGCCTTCCTTAGCACAGCTTCTGGAAAGAATAATCTGTTCCTCCTTTTTTTTATCATTTTTGGAAGCATTTATGAGGAGGAGTTTTTGCATCAAATATTGTTTTCCTTCTGGAGAGGGAAGCTGCCTTGTAATACAAATTAAAGTCTACACTGCAGAACACTTTTTCACACTAGAAACTGAAAACAAAAGCTAAAAATGCCATGTGCCTTGCTGTCAGCACAAGTAAAAGTTCCACAGTCTCCCAGTTATGATTTGGCCATCGGATTAATGTGTAGTTTAAGATCCAGAGGGAGGAAAAATAATCCAAAACCCGAAACCACCATACTTTCCTTAATCCTCACAAACCTTAGGAGGCTCTGCTAATCCTTTACAGGGACTTGACTCCCAAATGACTGGGGAGTCAGATGAGTTTAGGTGCCAGTGTGATGGTTCATAGATGGTTCATAGGTTCATAGATACTTTGGGAAGAGCTCTTTTCTGTCCTTGAAGCATTTTTTTTTTTTTGGTATTTGCTTTTAGGCAGGTAGGGAGAACTGTAATAGTTTGTATCCCATCTACTCAGGAACCTCTTTCTGCAGATACAGTGATTACTTAGACTTTGTAGGGTCTGAAAGCATCTTCCCTTTCTTATGCTTACATTTTTAATCATTAGCAATTAACATCAGTAGGTCATTAGCAATCCAGCCAATATTCATTCATGTCTTTTGCCAAGTGTTTAGCTGCAATTAGATGATATCTTCAGGGTTTTTTTCTGTACACATTTTTTGGTTCAGGTAGTTTTGTCTAATGCCTTATCCCAGCTCTTCAATAGTACAGATACAGAGGAGACTGCTCTGGTCAGTGCATTAAATGGATCTTCATGGATCCTGCCCAAAAATTTTCAGGAGAGCCATACAGAGGGCAGAAGAAGTTTGGATCTGATTTAAGCTCATGTGGGTGGCCAATTTTCTAGAGAAAATCTAGCCTAAGCCCCAGAACTGAGCAAGATCAGCCTCTAGGGAATTTCAGGTTTGCCCACTGCACAGTCTCCCACAATCAGTCAGAAAAAGGTGCTGAGCTTTGCCTGACTTCCTTCGTTTCACTCTAGAAAGATTTCTCAGCATTTAAACAACCAATATAATTTTAAACAGAAGAAGCACAGGCAAAGAGCCCCTGCAAGTGTAGCTACAGAGACCTCCAGTGTAAAAGCTGAATTTACAATCTCTAATAATGAGTTTTTCCTTAATAAACAGCTTGGGGAAGGGATCAGACAGAGGCAAACCTGATTTGCTCTCACTATTGGCAAGTTCACAGCACACCAAATGTTAAGTCAAAGGAAACACAACAATGTTATCTAAAATACACAAAGGGCATGAACTGATACGGATAATGGCAAATAGATTATATAAATAATCTTAAGAAGATGTTATTAAAAGCCAACACTTCTATGCAGCCAATGAAATGCAAGATACAGTGTTGTTTGCCATTCCCTTTCAGCTGGGCTATAATAGAAATCAGTAACAGAGGTTTCACCAGGGCAAAAAATCTTACAGCTGGTGCTGGTGGCCACAGTGTAATGTGTGCTGTGTAGTGGAACTTTTGAGTGCTAATAAGTGTTACCTGCCCCAAAACTCGACATGAATAGCGAGAAAAATGAGCAGCAAGCTGCCAAGCACTTGGGCTGTTGGAAGTAGCAGCAGTCCTCATTTTGTGGTGAGGTTTTCTTGAGTTCTCTGCCTGCCCTAAATGCTTTGAAAAGGAATATTCTGACACTAACACCTTAATTTTCCTCACCCTTGTCTTCTTGCCAATAGATCAAATTCTTAGCATGTCCCCTCATTCTGTTTCTCCAGGGAGGAATGTGTGCATTGTAGAAGCCAGGTAAAGTTTGAACTCAACTATGTTATAATGTAAGAAAAAATAAACCCAGAGAGATAGAGGTAGAGACATTTTTTGTTCCAGACCTAGCAGAAATTGAAAACATTTTCTCCAAGAGAAGAGATTCAATTCCTTGCCATTGCTTCTGGAAAACAAAAAATCAAGCAATAAAAACTGTTCCCCAATTTCCTGTTTTTTATGTTCTTTCTATGAAATTTGGCTCTCCAGGTTTCAGGTCACATTTGCATAAGATATAGAACCCCAGCATTAATTATCATTTTAAAAGTAGCTCTCAGAACCATTGACTAGACAAAAACAGATGCACAAGTCCCAAGAGGAAAGAGAATGTTTCCAGGAATTGGAAACAATTCTTATTCAGTCTAATATAGGAGCCTAGCTCTGTTCATTGTCATTCCTCCTCTGGTGAAATATAATGGGCATTTCTCTTTTCTTCCAGTGACACAAACAAATATGAATGGACTGACACCAGAAGAGGTACTTCCAGGTATAAGACTCAAATCAAACCCAGTCTATGCTCTCAATGTATAATGAAGTTCTCCTTATTTTTGCCTAGGTCATGGACAGAGTAACAATCACCACCTGTGATGTGAATTTTAACAATGAGTACATAAATTCTGTTCTCTCTCCCATTTTAGGACTGACAGAGCAACAGTGAGGCGAAGAGCAAGAGAATAATTTCCTCTTCTCTCACACAGAAGTCTATTGCTATAGGACAAAGAAACCCTACAACTAAGAGGGTCATACAGAGAAGAAAGAGTGTTGGTTTGTGTGGGTTTTCTTTTAAACCAGCTAAAACAAAATGCAATTGCTGTTCCCTTCATGGATTTTTATTAATAAACTGAGGCTAATGCTGCTGGCACCTTGCTTCTGTTACTGAGATGAGTCCTTCCAGCTTCCAACTGTGCTGGTGTTTTCTCTTGGGAAGGGCTATGGTCTGCAAGAGTTCCATCAGTTTAAAAGAGAAACATCTGCTTCCAGTATGGAGCAATCCATTGGCCCAGCTCAGCAGTGGGTTCAGTGCAGCTGGTCAGCTCTGCCCTACCTTGTGTGCGTCACAGAGACCAAAATGAACCAGCATTTACTGGTTTTCAGTGCATTCTTAAGAGGAGATACGACTCAGATTAAAAAGATGATTATGTTGGCCATTTTCCTTTAATATAGCTTTGAGTTACAAGAGTATGTTTTCCAGAAAGACAATACTGTTGAACTAGGAAGAGGGGACAGGCAAGTTGTTATTGCCTTTTTTTTACTGGATGTGGAATTCTAAGTAACTGCATCCAAAACCAGGCTAGAAAATCACCAGGGTGGGACTGCTTGAACACTGTTTTGGCTTGAAAGTATGCCGGTGGCCACTTGTTGTAACATTGAAAAGTAACTTTGCCAGTAAATCTAGAAAATTCTGTTTGTGTAATTGGAATTGCCTCCACATCATGAGGTGCTTAATAGGTTCTGTTCCACATAAAACCCCCTTATGGCACAGTCTCTGCTTCCCATGAAACATTAGTCACACTTAAGTGTGTTTTTTCAAGAGGTTCTTTCTAACTTAACAGTAGAGCTAGCCATTAAAGTATGAGCTACACAGATCTGCAATCCTTAATTCCATAATTCATAATTCACAAATGTGTCATTCAATTTTATAACAGTGGAAGTCACCAAAAAACCAGCTCTGTTGAAAAAGGGCTCTATTCATTTCTCTGTTACACTGCTTTAACTGCTCCAGACATCCCTGTGTAGAACTCAGACTGGTAAATCTGATGTTACCTCCTTAACTTTAGGTTATTCTAACAAAATTAATTGGCAAACCTCAACAATTCTGGTTATGTCTGGGGTATATTGATAATGTAGGTTGTTTTAACAAGGATAAAAAAGTCTGGGAGAGGAAAATATTCTCGTGTCTGCAAGTCTGCTCTGCAATGGTTATCTAGCTGGTTTATGCTGCAGCCCATACAGAGGCATTTTTGTTTTTGCTACAAATGTATGCTTTTATAAGGTGTTTTGGGATCCACTGGTATGGAAAAAAATATTACTTCCTGCATGGCTTTTTTCCAAAACGTATAGGAGAAAGAAATTTCTGGTGGAGAGCAAATGTGAATTTCCACACACTGCCATCAAAATCCTGACTTTGCTTATATAGAGCTCCAAGGATTTTCTCCCTGTAGATGTAATAACAGCACATTATCTCAGGCCAGCCATGCACAACTTCCACACCCAAACTAACCTTCCCTAACTCTCTGTCAAAGCACACAAAGAATATTTTACTACAAACAAGTTCCCTCTTCTTTTCGCCCTGTAAATATTACAGGCCCACTAGGAACAGCAACAGGAGTATAATAAACTAGGAATGCAAATCCACACATATTTTACAGATGAAGGTTTTATATGCAGAAAATGCAGTCAAAATAACCTGTGATAAAAAGTTACTGTGTGAGTCAATCCAGGAGAGAAAAGAAAAGCCCTCTGGTGAGAGGAAAGACCAGCACTTGCACTCATATTTTCCCTGTTATTGGTGGTGTCAGGAAGCAAAAGTATCACTTTAACATTGTTTTTAACGTTAGTGTTAGTCTATTTTAATTTTTTTTTTTAATATTACCTCTAGCAGACTGAGAGTTGCAACACCCTCAATATCTGCTGTAAATTCAGGACTTGGATGGCTTAATGCCAAAACCTCAAAGAGCCATCAGTTTGTGCATCAGTCTGCAAGATAGGCTGTGCAGTTTTCAGTTTCAGAATCTCACTTAAAGCTGGTTTGGATTATACCTCAGGTCCCAGTGAATGAGCTCATTCTTGTCAGCATCACATTAAATATGTGTTAGACCCAATCTTCCCATTTGATTCTATCTCTCCTTCGAATATTTTTTCCTTTTGTTTTGTCATGGATGCACATGGTTCCAACTAATATCTCCTTTAGTTTATCTCAATGAAGCCAGTACACTGCTGCTGAGGAGTTTTCTATAAAAGCTCTCCTATCACTGTGAGTCCATCCACCACCACACTCAAACCTTCAAACCAAGCCACTGCTGCATTGGATGATAACCATCCCTGCACTCTTCCTGGATTTGTGACTCAAGGCACAAATTCCAGAAGACAGGACATAACTTTCTTCTTTTACATGTATCAGAGATTTATATTAATTCCTAGAAAGGATAACTCTAAGCAAAAGATTTTAAAAAAACCCCAAAAAACCAAAACCAAAAAACCCACCACAGGAGAACTAACACGTTGTATAAAACAAAGATGATTTTTCCTAGCAACATCTGGGTAAGGTTCTGTACTATCCAGCTGGAATAAACAACTGCCATTCTCCCATACGGGTAACCCTGAAAACACTTGAAAGCAAATTTCCATTGAATAATGTGGTATTTAAGTTTCAGGTTTGTTTGTCTTTCTTTTTCTCTTGTACAACTCAATCCAACCCATCCAGTGGATGTCAGAGAAGACATTCTGAGAGATTACAATAAAAAGTGATTTACCCCTCTAGGAACCCCTAATAGTTTTTGCTCAGCATGCACATAAGCAAACTCTGGCTGAAAATCCAGTTATTGTCCGTATGAAAAGTGAGTGAAAGATTCTGTCCCAATCTGTTTGGCTTTATTCTTCTAAGTTATTTTTTAAAAACTGTTGAGAATAATGAACTGGACATCAAAAGCTAATTTGTAAAAACCTCAAAGCTCCAAGGTCTGGCTCAGCTAGAACTGTTTTCATCCCTATCACCAGACTTTCTGCTTTCAACAGTGTTTTTTCTAGGCTGGATAACACATTATCCCCATGTTACACAGAGATGGAGTGCTGGGAGGAGATTTGCCCAAGTCCTCGCAGAAACCTCCCTTCAGGTCTGAGAACACAGGTGGTAAAACTCAAATATTCTCCAAAAACCATTTTTCTGCTGTTAATAAACTTTTGACAATTGGCATCATTCACCAGTCTTGATTTCATTTCCTGCTGGAAAAGCACAGGCAAATCCCGCTACTAGCAAAAGTTCTTGGAAAACTAATAAACTCATAAATTACACAAACACTTGAAAAACAAACTGATTTTAAAAAACCTAGGAAGATTAAGAAAGCATGATTTCGCAAGGTGTAAAAAAAAAAAAAAAA
>VZTR01003444.1:104215-257666 GCA_013400775.1 Chaetops frenatus
AACCCCAACAACAAAAAAAAAAAAACCACCACAAACAAACTCTTGAAGAGGTTTGTCTTAGCGAGAGGAGCCCTGCCAGCTTTCCCAGTGATCCCTGCAGCACAATAAATGCGTTTCACTCCAGCAGTGCCCTGTGACACAGGAACCCTCTCTTCCCACAGGTGTTCCCTGAAAGCCAGGGAGCTCCTTTGATCTTTATTGACAGTCAGTCCAGCTTGCAAATGAAAATATGGTTGTTAGGATGAATGAGTTTGCTCTGCCATAAAGCTCCGGGTTATAGGTGAGAGGATGAAATGGCAAACAAACATTGGAAAGGTCAAAAGCTCAAAGGGCTGAAACACATATATCACTTACCTCTGGATTCACACTGTCAACACCTCAGAGAAACACTGACTGTGGTGCTGCTGTTAAGATTTAGCACAAAAATGGTATTTCAGTTTTCCTGTGTTGTAGCAAGGGTTCTGTGAGAATTCACCTCCAGAACTGGTAGTCCAGGCATTTTTGGGTTCTTTAGTTTTGCTACCTTTTAAAAAACCCAATGACTTTTCAGAAGCCTGATTGCCTCTGAGTCCAGAGACATTTTTTTCTGGGGAAGAGGAACACCTACAAAATCCTTAATTAAACAACTCTTATCCTATCATATGGCAAAAACACAGAAACACAGTGAGCTCTTAGTCAAGAAAATGTGCACAATAGATTTCCTTGAAAGGAGAGTGATACTAGGATCAGTCCTAGTTCAATTCAAATCTTTGTAACAGGCAACTAAAGGCTGGATCAGGTATTTTATGAGGAAATCCATGTTTTATTATATCCCACTGTGAATTTTATTTGGTATTTCGGAATTGTAGTTGAAAGCTTAAAAAAAATAACACCAAATTCCAACTTCCAAGGCCTAGCAGGAACTGTGTCAGGGCTTTAATGCTGGATTTGAGCTGGTTGAGATCATGGTGTAGGCAGGAGGAATTAATAACCTGCCCCTGACTGTGGCACCAGAGGACATCCTATGGACATAACTGAGTTAATTTAACTAAGTTAAATTAAGACTTGTTAAAATCTCATTTTTCCTTCTGCCAGCTGAAGCTGCTGGAGCCAGGACACCCCACTGGAGCTGACCTCCCATAAGTCATGTCAGAATGACCTGGTCCTTTGTATCCTGTGAGAATAGCCACGTCTTCAAAGGTAACAGGAAAAATGCAAGTTCATTACTAGTTACTTAATTTTGTAAAAGATGTCAATCCTCCTTGTCCAATACCCATTCCTATAGATGCTTATTGGCACATCTTCTCAGGTACCATTTCATTCTGTTAACATTTTTGATGTTAAAACTGTTTGGTGTTATAGGATGTGATTGACAAACTACTTAGCAGATAGGATGCACCTGTAACTATACTGAATTAATTAACTTTAAATCTTCACCTTTTTCTGCACTGGTTTGAAAATAAGTACTACATTCAATACATCACTATCAGAATAGGCTATCTCAGGTCCCTCATTTCTCAGGAGGTTACTGCTTTTTGAGAATACAGAACAAACTATCTGCCATTTTCTATTACCCTCTTAAAATCTAAATGATTTGATGTTCTCTTAGAAGACTAAAATTGATGGACCTGAAATTTAATTTTAGAGTCATCTTTGATTTAGTGGTGACAATTATGTTCACTGTGAACCACTGTAACATAACTTTTCCAAATACAATTTTTCTTTTTTATAAGAGCATCAAGTTGTTTTTATTAAGTTCTAGCATTGTGCAATAAATGACACTGTCTTAATTCTGTCTATTATATTAAAAGAACAGAAAGGGCCTTACTGCATTTGTAATTCTGCTTTTCAAGGTTTTCACAGATTCCCCTAATGAAAATATGCTGCATTAATGTTTAAAATTTTGCAGACATTTCAAACCAGAAATACAGACAGAAAAGAGAAACTAAAGAATCTTTTGCTGATGAATATAATTCTAAGCACGATAGGATTCTTATGTTGGTAATTTCTATCTCTCACACCAGCTCTTTGTCACATTTTCCTTGTTCCTGGGCTTGGGTAAATTGAGAAATGTCATTATAACTATGAATGCAACTGCATGAAAATGCACAAAATTCACATGGTATGACTTAGCTGCCATTTGGGCAACGAATTGAATGCTTGTAGAAAGCCTGAGTTTACAAATAAATTTGTGAAGGGAACAGTTTTATTCTTCCATCTCACCTTGAGCTCAAAGCCTGATACCACATGGCAGCAAGATGAAGACAAGGATTTAGAAGGCTTTTTAAAAACCCAAGAACAGAATGGGCCTGCCAGGGTCTGCCTTTCCCTCTCTGGGATTGGAGGCAAACACACACACGATCCCTTTCACCAACAGAAGCTCGTGAAGCCCTGTCTTAACTAAATAAGAATCTGTGCCTTAGCAGATGAGTATTTTTGCTATTTCAATTGGAAACTTGTTCCATTGCACTTATCTTCCCATTGCTACACATTGTCTTTTAATTTCCAGTTAAATTCTAATTACAGGCCACGTGCATTAATTTGTTTCTGTTATCACATTTTCTGGACTAACAACTTTTCCTGGACAGACATCCCCAGCTACCAGCCCCAGTTCTACCCCCACCAAATTCTGCCTTGCACTTAAAATATCTGTTTTGTTGAAAGTTTTATTGAAACCGGAATAATATTTCAGAAAAAGGAAAAAAAGTTGTGGTTCCGATGAAGTGCCACTTTCCAACACACACATAAACCTTTTCAAAAAATAATTCCTGACCACATTTATTACATAACTGAATTTTTAAAGGTACCTCAGAGAATAAGTTAAATAGAGTCCAGTTATGTTTTCTGAGAAATCTCCCAGCTTCCTGATTTTTCTGTGGTTACATGCTTCAGTAGTATGCAGCATTATATGGGCTATATGAGCAACTGAAAACATTTTTTGATTTCACTGTGATTTTTAGCCAATCCATATGAGCAAATTCAAACATTGCTGCCATATTATGACCGAAGTAGTTCCCTAAAGGCAGGGAAACATGGGGACAATAACTGAGAAATGCATGCTTTAGGAAAATGGAGAAAAAGTAAAAGATTTTTTTTTTTTTTTAATTAAGGTAGAATGAGCTGATGATGAAGCCCTTACTAACTTTACACCCTAACTTGAACCAGACACTGGGTAGGCTTTAGTGTTGTATCTTCCTCACATTACTTTCAGTCACCAAGTGAAAAATCCAGAGTATCATGGTAACAGTCCTACCTGGGAGACTGGATTTGCTACCTGGGGAGAAAAAAAACCTGCCCCATTTCCAGATCTGCTCACAGCTCCCTTTCTCAAGCCCAAGAGTGGCCTGTGGGAAGAGCTGTGGCCCCATGAGGTGAGGACCAGTTCTCAAAAGCACAGTCTGGCCCCAAAAGGCCTGGTGGGTGAGTTACTGGGGAGGTGATGGTGAATTTCTACAGAAGTTGCTCTGTTTTCAGGGGCTGAGGATTATTTCCTCTTTGCTGAAGGTCAGCTTTTTTCACAAGAGCTGCCTTTAGTGCTGTGAGCAAGTGCAAGAGCAAACAGAAGTGCACACTCAGTGTGAACACTTCCCTGGGACAAGAAACCTTCAACTAAACATTTATACAGTTCCTATCCACTAATTGCCCTTTAAAAAATTACACTGTGATCAGGGAATGTCTAACTGGGGAGGAAGTTTGTTTTTACAAGCTGTTGAATGTGATAGGGTGTTTTCCTTTAAATCATAAATCTGCTGAATTTGTGGAAGCTTTGGAAACTATGAAACATGCAATTGTTTCAGTGAGGGGTTTGCTGAAAAATGCCTGATGGTTATCTTTAAATTATTAGTTTAACTAAACAGGAGAAGTTGAATAGCTATAGATGGATAGATATTTTGCAGGGAAATACCTGGTTGTATCTGCATCATTCATCTACAGTTCTCAGCTCTCCTCAAAGCCCAACAATTAAAATTGCTCTGGGCATCACTGGTTAACAGTAAGGGATTTAAATGCATTTTAAAAGCTGTACTATTGAGGAATCTCTGCAAGTACAGAGTTAATATAAGTCCCTTGTCTGGTCCAAAGCCCATGCAGTGAATGATAGCTGTGGCTTATCACTAGATAAGCGATTTAGTGCTTCTCTCTGACTCCCAACATCCCTTAAATGGTGACTGCAAGACCATAACTGCCTTGAGCTTTTCACAGTTTAATGGCAGTCTTATGTAGAGGAAAGGTGGATTCAGACTTGAGAAGAAAGGGACATAGGATCTAAAGGACATACATGACTATTTTTTCCCCCTGCAGGACTTTTCTTCAGTGTTGCTGCTGGGATCAATTTTTTCCTCCTGAGGGATAAGATAATTCACCTCACCAGAAAGAGTCAGTAGATGAAAACAATACAGCCTCTCAAATCTACATAAGTCCAAAGGGTTAAATATTATCTCCACCTTCAATTATTTCTATTATCAATTAAGCCAAAGAAATAACAATCACTAATCTGCCCTTATCTGACATGTACCCAGCTCAATGTGCTCTCTAAGCCCAAGCTTTGGCTCTCAGCTGCTGTGGAACAGGCAGGCTGCATTTATGCTCCTTTCACTGACACAGAAGCTAAAGCAAAAGGGAAATTGTGCACCTGCTGATAATCCCCCCCAAACTCCAAAGAAACGTTATCAGACATCTCAGAAGGTAAGAACAGCTGGAAAGGGGAAGGACAGTAAAGGTAAGACCGTGGGGTTTGATACACATCCCTGAAAGCGTGCGAAGGACTCTGAGATAAGCAGAGGAAAAGACAGGTCAGATAGGATTATTTATTTATTTAATTGTTTATTTGTTTATTTTTGGCAGTCAGGTTGGGAAATCACACTTTGTTCTTTTCAGGAAAAACTCGTCATGCTCGGTTCTGATTCAAGAAAATGAGTAGGAACCTGAATTTCGTTTCAGAGTCGCCCCTTTTCCGCACGGATGGACACGGTGCTGATCTGCACTGCAAATTCATCCCAACAGATGAGAAAACTCATCAGGCTGAGCGTGCCAGGGGCAGCTCCTGTAGGGAGCAGAGTGCAGGGGCCTCATAACCATCATCATGTCTGATCAATGGGAAGCCTCCAGCCCAGCTGCAGCAGGGTCAGCTGAGGAGCCCAGGGCAAGAACTGAATGGATGCCCTGGGATCTGCAGTGACAGGGCTTTTTTTTTTTTTTTTTTTTTTCCTCTTTGGTTGTCACACCTACAACGCTCAGTTTCATCTAAATACAGGTGGAAAAGACCCTTCTCAAGATGAATAATCTGCTGTTTCTCAGACAACAATTACTGTCAGTCATACACGGAAATAAACATTTCTTTGTCTTTACTAATGCTATTCCCTAATGGCATTTTATGAGCTTTGGTATAAAATCTATTCTTTTCAATGTAGGCCAGCAATAAGTTCAAACTAAATGCATATTCAATGAGTAATTTTATGACGTGGTCAAAACAATATATTGAATTTAGTCAAACTAGTTCCTGTGAAGTGACCTGAAACTGCCCAGGATTTATAATTTCTATAAATTGGCAGGGGTAGGAGTCAGATGAAAAACATGAAACAATTGCATGCTTTTGTTAAAAACATTTAAAACCATATTTTTCATTTCAATTAAACAATCACATCTATAAATTTTCTGCAGGAGGCATTATTTCCCACACAGTCCAGAAATTACCTCTGGGACTTGATTTTCCTCCAGACAAAGCATGAATTCTTGTGCAGTGTATGTGAATATCTGTGTGTGAGAGTGCAGTTTATAATGCAATAGATTGCTTAGCCTCCTGCAGTTTACAAATAATAGAAGGAAGTTCCTTTGCTTCACTACAATGGCATCTTTCTGTAGTAGAGAAATGAACCTATTTACAGTTTGAAGTAGGGGCCAGCATTTCATTAACTACTTTTTCCAGACCAGCATCAGGAATACTTAAGGAGTTTAAAAAATTGGTGGCATGTCATATTTAGTGTCTTAATAA
Source organism: Chaetops frenatus (assembly GCA_013400775.1). Taxonomy (NCBI): domain Eukaryota; kingdom Metazoa; phylum Chordata; class Aves; order Passeriformes; family Picathartidae; genus Chaetops; species Chaetops frenatus. Next base: position 110,184 of record VZTR01003444.1, read on the forward strand.
TGAAAGTAAACATTTCTAAATGGTAAAGAGATTGTGTCTGAAACAATGGCTTTATTCAGTGTGGTGACTATAAATGTATTTCAGTGCTGGGGCTACAGGTGAGAGATGCAAACCACCATAAGGTAAAAACCAGCCAATTGTTCAGGTTTTACTGCCTCTCACCTGCTGCCACCCATGGCAAAGCTCCTTGGTAAAAGAGGATATTATTGTGCTACACCCAGGGACTGGGTCACAGGGTTCAGTTTCTGGCTCTGTCCCAGGGTTAATGGGTGACTTCAGTGTGTTTTTCATAACTCCATTAGTAAAATAGTGGCATTAATATTTCTACCCTTTCTCTCTTTTTTTTTAGACTTCCAGCTCTTCCCAGCAGAGTGTTCCAGAGAACAGACTTCTGGTAACATACTTAGAATTTCTTTCAAAATTTGAGAGAAGTGGGAAAGGACAGGCTACAGAGTCAGGATGAAATGCCTTTAAAATACATACAATTTTTCCTAAATTCTCTTGCTCACCTATCAAAATACACAAAAATAATGCAAAAACCTCTGTAAATGCTGATAATGATAATACAATAATGACAATTGTAAAATGATCAGTTTCCCTGGGATAAATTACTAAAATTGACATGCCAATTCTAATAAAATTTCAACAGAACAAAAATTTCAAATGAAGCATTACAGTTTTTTATGGCTTGGTATCCCTATTTGGCCTTGCCAAAAAAGCACATAGTTTGAACTTTGCAATTTTGATCACTTTTATGCCAACACTCTTTTAAATAATGTTATATTTAACTACAATGTTATGTTGAAACAACAAATCCCAATGAAATGGGAACATGTTCAGACTTTTTATAATTTGGGGAATTTCTACAGTTTTGCTTTTCCCACCAGAAATTCACTTTACTGACCAAGATTTTATCTTAACTTTTCGGTCCTGGGAACCAAACAATGGGGAAACTCGAGAAAGTGATAATTTCTGGACTGAAAAATGAGAGAAACTTAACAAAACAATCTGCAAAAAGAAAACAAAAGCTGCCCTATAAATATATTGGGACCTATGTAAATTGAATTCTTTCTGTTCAAGGCCTGGTGTGGAATAGTTAAAGAATATTCCTCAGTGTGGAGGTTCTTCTTCAGAGCACAAACCCTGTGTGGAGTGAAGACAACAAATCTCAAACTCTGCTAATGGTACATGAGCATCACCATTTTTTCCCATCGGTGTGACCACTGTGTTATCACCTACCCACGTCAGATAAAAACTTTCCCAGGACATTGCTGCAACAAGGAATTAGAGAAATGATGAAGGCACAGCCATAAATCCAGGCAGGGAACAACACTCTGCTCCTCTCCTAGCAGCTGTCAGAACCAACTGCTGGAGCAGAGGAAATGTAAACTGCAGCTCTGTCACACATACTTTTGAGATGTGATGTCCTGGCCAAAGAAAGATACAAACTTGTTTATCTTAAAAAAGAGACAAGAACGCTGACCCTGAAGATCAGATCAAGTATAAAGTGGCCTAAAACAACAAACAGAATGGATGTCATATCTCCAAGATTCATTCCTCAAGTTTACACATGAAACTCATAAGTGATTCTGGAGAAGCTGATCCTGTGAAATGCTATTGAGAACTCAGAGGCCAAGAAACTGCCAGTGGAATTTTGGATATTCAGCACCTTCCAGGATCACTCTGATGAGAAAAAAAGAAAACCAAAATGCCTTATTAGCCTAAAATCAAAGAGCTGAATACTGATGGCAGGATGCTGCTCTATCTTGCTTTTAATGGACTTCTTTTTGGAGCAAGAAAGTCTTGCCCTCAGTTGAGGAGGTGGAGGTTGGGGAACACCGAAACAAGCTGGGCACACACAAGTCCACGGGATCTGATGGGATGCAGCCATGAGAGCTGAGGAAGCTGCCTGATGGCCTTGCTTGATTATCTCTGAAAGGTTTTGGCAACTGGAAACACTTCCTGGGAATGGAAGAAATAACTGTCATCTCTATCTTCACAAAGAGGAAGGAGGATCTAAAGAACTACAACTTGCTCAGCCTCCCCTGCATCCCTGTGAATCTGGTGAAGCAAATAATCCTGGAATCCTTTTTCAGACACATGAAGGATACAAGGATTCTCAGGAGCAGTCAGGATGAATTTCCAAAGGGCTGGCAGCCTGACAAGCTTGGTGGATGGCAGGAGAGCAAGGGATGGTGTTCACCTGACTTTAGCAAGGCTTTTGACACCCTCCCACATAACATATCCCTGGATAAATAGTTTAAATACAGGTTAGGCAAGTGACAGGGAGGTGGTTGAAAACTGGCTGAATGGTTGAGCCCAGAAAAGTCTCATCAGCCACAGAAAGTCCAGCTGGAAGCCAGTCACTAGTGATGTATCTCAGGGGCTGATACCACATCCTCAACATTTAACCCCTTCCTTGGTGTCCTGGGGAGCAGGGCAGAGGACATCTGCAGTAAATTTACAGATTACATGAAAATTAGAGGAGAGAATTGTATGCAAGATGGTTCAACTGGTGTCCAGAGGGACTTGATCAGATTCTGAAGATATTGAAAACCTGACTACATCAGCACCATGCTGGGCAACCTGCTCTAGGTGACCCTACTTGTTCTTTTCTGACTTTACTGACTCTGTGGCTCCATAACCTGAGATAAGTTTGAATGTAAAATCCAGCCACAAACAAACCAACAAACAGCAACAAACCCCCAGATAATAGGGGAGGGTAAGAAAAACCATGAAAATACCTTTTTCTTCTAAATTGTCTGCAAGATCCAGGCAAGTAATGTCTATTTTCTGAAATATTTGCCTGTTGGGGGTTTTTTTTAATTATTTATTTATTCCAGTCATTTCGGTAATCCTGCCATATCCAGCTCCTAAGTAAAAGTGTGCATCTGCAATTCATTAGTCCAAATTTTAATCTCAAGCTTAAACACTAATGCAAAACAAATTTTAAATCTTGCTTCCACAAGCAGTTTGTCTAGAAACATAGAATTAACATAGAAACCAGAATTAAGTTTGCATAGTCAAGGATATAGGCTCTTAGAGGTTGTCATCAGTCACAAACCATCAACACAGCTTGAATTCCAGAGCTTTAAGGTTAAAAGAGCTGACATGCAGAAAATAGAATTAATCCCAAGTATAGGTGGCTTTCTATGCCATCAGGAAAGAACTCCCCAGGAGCTGGTTTTGTGTATTACTTACACTTTATAAAGTGTAACTAATAATAGTTAATTACTAACTAATATTACTCTATCTGCTGCCATACTAGGCACAAATATTTTTATGCATGTTAATGTACATTTTCATAGCTACAGAGGTTAAGTGACTCTCCTCAGGCTCACACAAACAATGGCAAATCTGCACTAGCAGCATCTCGTGTCACACTTATTCCTTTCAAACTTCTTTGACAAATCAGTGTTATGATCACTGGATAAAAAAGACTGGATTGTAATATCTGTACCTGCACTGTTCTCAACTTAACTGCAATTAAAGTTCAAAGACCTTTCCAAACATCTACACTCAGCACAAGGTGTACCTTGAGTTAGGTAAAATTTATCCCCATAAAAAGGAAATTCATCTTTTCAGGGTTTATGAGGCACTTACATCATAAGGTCTGTGCTAAGCCACTGTACAGGAGTGTGTTTGACCCTTGCTCTGCTCCAGGGTGTGTGTTATAATTCAGAAGTCTCAGGTCAGAGGTGGATTCATTTTAAGGCCTTATCTCCCTTGAAATCAATGGCAAAATAAAAAGAGCTATCCATACTTTTTTTTTTAACTTTGAGAGAAATCACATTTGTTCCCATTGCAGAAAAAATGGAAGAGAAGATAAATGATGGGGTTTTTTTCCATTGGAGGTTCCTTGGTGCGATATCAACGGCATAAAAAAGAGAGAAAAGAAACCATGCATGGCAAATTTTTGAGACTTTTAGATCAAGGACAGCAAGCTCTGGATCAGCCATTCCATAGCCTCTGTTCTGAGGGATACCCAAACTTGCTCTATGCTGCATAACTGCTTCACGTTTCACATCCTATAATTCCACGCTATAAAAATTCAGCACACAGGAAAAAAGGAGTCACAATGAGAGAAGGGAACAGTGCTCAAGGATTTCATTAGTGTTGTGCTGATTTGATTTACACAGGGAAATACAAAACCACATGTATTACTCATCAGTTCACAAAAGAAATAAGCACTAAACCCAAACCACTGCTTTGTCTAAAAGAAAAATCAAATGACAGTAAGGCATAAGAGTTTTTCAGTATAAAATGTTTGTAATGGAACTTGTAATTTTCCAAAGATCTCATTTGTTTGCACATATTCCAAATAGAGACTCTGCAGGAAGACATACAGCTTCCATCTTCATAGATTTTCTATGATGAGACAAAAGCAATAAACTGTAAGAATCTGGAGAGTTCTCGGTAGAAAATGTGCACTTGTAGCACTGAGTCAGGATAATTAGCACAGAAATTCTTATTAAGACCAGCCTGGCAAGCTGGATTGTTGCCAATACATTCGCCCATTCTGTCCCTAAGAGCACAGAATCTGCCTAGTGAAACAACACCCAAAAAAAGATTGAGTTTCAAAAAGTAGACTCTAATTCACTTACCACATTTTTCATTTAAAAAAAAACAAGGAAAGTGGAAAAGTAGACATGATTGCTTGCTCTACTTTCTCGTTCAGGCTGATGTATCATACAGCACGAAGAATCAGGAATTGCTTATAGGGATTTATCTTTACACAGAAAGAAATAGTTAATCAGCATCGTTTATCTTGTTGGAGAGAACAGTTAATTGTACACTTAATTCTAAACCAGCCAAACCTCTATTGTGTTCAGCTATAACAAAGTGTATAAAAAAAACACACAACAAAGTTCAGGCAAAGACGTCAGCAGAAACCACAGAGGTGTTATGTGCAATAGATCTGAAAATCAGGAAGGCTGGGAGCACATTTAGCTTGTACTGAAGGCATGTTCTTTCCTCAGACCTCATAGCCCAACTTTTAGTTGACTTAACAGTACAGCTGGTCAGAACTGATGTAAAGTTCAAAGAAAATTGAAATATATTCTAGAAAAGTTGTTAATATGATTGGTTGCTATATTTTGAAAGCATTTGTTGCTTGCAAAGGGAAACAAATGATAGTTCAGGAACCATCCTACAAAATCTGGCTGGTAAGAATCTAAAGAGACTCTAAAAGAATCCTTACAGGCTCTTGAAGGATTGCAAGTGTTAGAACTACGTGGTTCAAGTGCACTTTGTCCTACCACTCATTTTTCTTCAAACACTGAGTTAAGTTTTACTTATTTCATTAATTAAATCTTGGTGGCCTGATTTTTAATATACCTATACTCTGAAAGATTCTAGTGTTTCCCTACTAATGATGTTTAACATTTCCTAGAAGGGAGTTCTACGGGTGTGTAAGTTTTAATGTAGAAAAGACAGTGCCTTATAACAACAAAGAGCAGGGGCTGACTCCTGCAAAAATAAAAATGACCACAAGAACAAGATTTCTCAGTTCTACCACACTGATATTCAATGCTGGCAGTCTACAGAGTATTCCTAAGGTCTACAAAATAGCCAGAAATAATTAGTCCAAATCCTGCAGGTTTCTACCTCCTCCATCAGCCTAAATTTTAAAAGCTGAAAATTGAAGAAAATTGAAAAATAGTTTGTTCCTTTTGCCCTTGAAACTTATAGGTTTTTTGCTGTTGTTGTTGTTTGTTTAGGGGTTTTTTTTGTTTTGGTTTGGGTTTTTTTAAAATTTGTTTTAAATGTTTAATATTGAACTTCACAGACAAGCTGAAGTCTCTCTGTTAAATTGTTAGCTTAAGTCCCAAATTTTGAAAAAAACCCCAACTTTTATTTTTAGGAGTAGATATGAAGTCACATATGAAACTGAGCTAAATAAAGACCTTTGAAACACATAAAGGTAAATCTTTCAGAAGGATTAAGTTTATTGACCAGGAGAGAGAGACTTTCAGGATGAACCCTGGCCAGCTGGCAAAAAATATATTCATTATATTTGTGATTGGAGAGATCTGTATTGAAAGATATTTATCTTCTCAGATGAGCAGAGATAAGACCAACTGTGTAAGGAGAGAGGTAAAGGTTCCAGTTCACAGCAGATGTGAACAGAGATCTTGAATTCTTGTGCCTCTTTGAGCTTAGAGATGGTTGCACTGGCTGTACATATGTGCTAATAACAATATCAAGATAAAAAAGGCTTAATATTTGATCATTTAGTCCTGCTTTAATATTACATCAATTCATGCAAGCACAACGAGCATCTCATTTAGGGTCCCCTTGAACTGCAGGATAGAGCTGGGAGAACTAAAGAATCAAGTTCCAAAGGTCAGCCTGCATTCCAGTAAACATTTGGCTGGTTAAGAGCATATTACCCTGTAATGAAAGGTGTGAATAATTAACATTCCCAAAGTGGGTTGAGACCAGCCACTTGCAGTATTGATAACAAGGTGCTCCTGGGAGAGCAAAGCTGAGATTGCCCAGCAGGTGATGCAGGCTGTGCAGAGCTCTAGGTAACAGTGCCAAGGGATTTGCTTTAAAGCCAGGTAAGTCTGAATGAGGTGTCTTTACATCTGACTGCAGCAGACACAAGGGAATAGAGGAGAACCAGCCTGTACAATTCAGAATGTTCAAAGAAACCCAGAATCCTGAGGAAATGTACAGTGGTGTCTTTCATGGTGGAAGTGTCACTGCTCTGACAGTGCAGGAGCTCGTAAAAGAAAGCATAAATATCAAAGATCAGAAAAAAGCTCTGCCATGTCAGCCTCAGTGATAAATCCTCTAGCCCAAATCCCCACTGAAATCACGGACAAATTGTGGTGTTAAATTGAAATTACTATTGGACATGGTGGTCAACGATTCCCCATATTCACAGTAGATAAAATTTTTTCCATTGAAGCTGCTCTTTCTAAAAAAGAGATGCTAGAAATGTGCATTGTGCTGTTTAAATGCCATTGAAATTGATGCCAAGAAAAGCAGTTGTGCCTGGCTGACATTCGAGATAATTTGGCAAGTTACAGAAAAGTTTCACTGTTTAAAAAAAAAGCCCCAGTTTATGGCTGTGTATACAAAGCCATCCCAGAAGCCAAAAGCTATATGTTAAACTATAACAACCTTGTTGTTATATTTTCTGCAGAAGAATACAAGGTGACAAGGAACCAGTGCATTTTTAAGTATTGAAGCGTATGATGAGAAACTATTTTCTACCAGAGTACAAGCACTGGAATGCTTTTGTGGTAGAGAACTTTTTGTTTTGGTAAGTTTTAAAGCCTGTAGGTCATCTGGAGACTGTTTCCAGCTCAGGAAGTTTTTGAGCATGTGGTTAGACCACAAAGTGATCTAAAACACTTTAAGAAAATGTGGTTTCTTTTTCCTCCTAAATTTCTTTATGTCACAATTGTCAACAAACACATCACAGCACAAAAGGCATGTGATCCCACAGCAAACTGCCTGTAGGAGCTGGGATTCTGCCTGCTGAATCTTATCTAAGACTCCCCTAAACCCAATAATCTCCTTGATGGCCAACACATCCCTGATCATGAACCTACCTAAGCTTCATTACCCCACCACCCTGAAACAGTGCTGTAACCCCAGGGTCAGTGAGGCAAAGGCAGCAGGGCACTGTTTCATGAAGCTCAAAATCAGTAAAAGCTTTCTTAACTCTCCCACCAGCAAAGGCACACCAGAATTGTTTCATGAACACAAGGACAAGTAGAATATTTGGTACTGCAGGCAGTGTGAGGGGATATTTTTATTTATCCCTTGACCAGGACACCTGAATTGCTCTAGGAAAGACTGACAGTGTTCTAAGCATCATAAGAAGCAGAAAGCAAGGAAACCTTTCCTCTGTTGTCAAAACAATTTAGACCTCAGAAATATTCTATAATCACTATCCCTGGTGAAAATCCATTTTGTTAAACTCAGCCATTCCAAAATTATGACCAGGGCTTCAAAAAATTATGGGATTGAAAAATGGCAAGAGTGTAAGAAAAACATCACTGAATACTGAGGTCATGGAAGCTGGCATTACCAGTGTTGATGTACTGCTTTCAACTCTAAGGCAGAGCAGGAGGGTTGGAGCTGCACAAGTCCCTGCTGCCCTGATCACCATCTGGTTCAGCTTCTGAGATCAAATCTTCTCTACAATTAACTCCTCTACTTCAAACAAACAAACAAACAAANTGAACCATAACATTGGAACTAGTGATGATATACTTTGAAGCAGAAATAAGATTTCTCTCCAATAACAGATAACCAAAATAATGTTAATTTTTCTTTGCATATTTATTTATACCTATAAGGAGTTACACCATCTGTTGCTTCTCATAATGACTCAAATTAATGATAGATTCACTTTATAAAATGTAATTTAATTCTGTCCATAATAGAAATTTGGTTAGGATGTTGGAAGTTACCAGACTCAGTTGTCCATACAAACCAAATATAGAACATTAAAAATTTGCTTATTTCAAACAAAGAATAAATAAAACAGTTCACAGAAAGAGAAAACATAGGCACTGAGTACACAAATGTATTTTACATCTAACCAGCTGTATAATAATTTGATGAATCCCAGATGCTGCAGTAAAGCAATGCAAGAGCATAACTATGTAACTTATTTGAAACAGATATATATTATTTTAATTTATTCCTGTAATAACAGTGAAATGGACAGGTTCTGAGTTTCAGCCTGAATTTCCTACATACACCAGAAAGCATAGTCCTGTCAGTAAGTCACCTCAGTGGTCAAAAATGAAAAGTGCTCTGGTATTTACTGTGAGAAAGTAAGGCTTTCCCAGATAGCCTACAAGAAAAAAAGAAATCCCACCTCTTTTCTTCCAAAGTCCATCAATTATAAAAGATCCTGAAGGAGGAGCTGAACTCCTGTTTTCACTCAGGACTCTCTGAGAACTTTCAGAGAGCAATCTTCACACTGGAATTATGTAAACAAATCAACTGCATAAAGCACTGCAGGCCTGCCAGGGCTACATGGCACAGCCAAAGGTTGGAGGGAGGATGGTCAGACACCCACTCCCACTCCAAGGCTGCTCTAGCAGCAATGAGGCAGGGCAACAGTAAACAGGAGAACACGGAGAGTGGGTGTGGGGAAGAAAGAACATCAGACTTCATAAAAAAGGAAAGGCCCCAAATTTTTTCCAGGTGACAAAACTCAAGACACATCAGGCATGAAATGCATTTACAGAAGGACCAGGCTTCTCTAATATTTTGTCTGGACATGAAGCCCTTCATGATGCAAACTGTTTGCCTGTAGAATACCTATTTGTATATCTGTAGAGTTCAACAGCTGTATCAGAAAGGGTGAAAGGAGAGGGAAAGAAAAAAAGAAATTTTTGTGCTACATCTCTGCACAGATTCCATTGGGGTGTTTTTTTTTCAAACTACTCAGGAGGAAATCATACAGCTGGGGGAAGTCTTGTTAAGTCTTCCTTACCTTTAGTTTCATACAGCTATAAACAGAAGGAGTCTCCTTCTTTAGGCCACTTACCCTGCCTTTGGGATTGTGCTGGAAGCAGTGCTGGTAACACAGGGATGTTTCAGTTCTTGCTGAGCAGGGCTCACACAGAGCCAAGGCCTTTTCTGCTCCTCACCCCAGCCCCAGCAGCAGCAGACACAGCCAGGACAGCTGACCCCAGCTGACCACAGGGATGTCCCAGACCATGTGGATCATGCTCAGCACATAAAGCTGGGGAAGAAGGAGGAAGAGAGGATGCTCACAGTGATGGCTTTTGTCTCCCCAAGTAACCGTTCCATGTGATGGAGCCCTGCACTCCTGGAGATTGCTGAACACCTGCCTGCCCTTGGGATGTGGGGAAAGAACTCCTTGTTGTGCTTTGCTTGCGTCTACAGCATTGGCTTTAACTCTTAAATCCATGAGTTTTCTCACTTTTACCCTTCCAATTCTCTCCCAATATCCCACTGGGAATGAGTGAGCAAGCAGCTGTGTGGTGCTTAGTTGCTGTCTGAGGTTAAACCATGACAGGTCTTTTCCCCTTTAGCCTATTTAATTAAATTAAATAATATCATATGACCAAAAAAAATCTAATACACATCTCCTTTAGGACTCCCTAGAGGTGCAATGTGCTTTTGGTTGTGCTTCTTAGCAGATACCTGCAGAGCTGTCATTTCCTCAAGTGCAGCTCACAGATGTTCTCAGATTAACTTCAACCCCTTGCATCACATTTGGCATTGGGACAACTACAGAAGTCACCACTCCCTGCCTCCCACGTTCTCCTGTGCCAGATCTTACCATGATCCCAGCAAGGATGAGGCTGAATGGGACTTGTGTTGTATTAACAGAGTCCTGGGATTATTAACTGGAAATCATAAGTGATGCTGGTAAGTCAAAAAGGAAATTGCAGACCCACAGGTGCCAAAAATGCTGGGTGAGTGCCCAAGCAGCTCTGCACCATCACCACTGCATTGCTTGCACTGCTCTGGGGTCTGGAACAGCAGCTAAATACCTCTGTATACCTTCCCAAGAGCTGCTAAAACTATAGATTACCAATCCCAAAAGAGAAAAAAAAAAAAAAAAAAAATGGGGAATTTAGGAGTGAAAGTGTAGGGAAATGTAAAAAAATAAATTCAATTGAAATATAAACATTAAAAACATATAGAAATACCAGTGACAGCTCATCATTGATACGCTCTCTAGTTTATAAGGTTTGCTAAAAAGTCTCTAGGTAGTTGAAGAATTCGCCTTCAAAAAATATAATTAAGATCCTGAACATATGTTTATAAGGTAATTTTGGTTGAGAATTTAAATCAAACTTGATTAAAAAATCTAGAAATTCTTCCATAATCCATCACTTAAAGATTCTCCTATTTTTCAGGTTTGCCATTTTAGATAGGAAACTCATATAATCTATTCTTGTCATAATTACTTAGACAGGTTCATGAAATACCTTTCTTTGTTTCAATAAGGAGTCTATGCATAATTTCTAAGCCCAAACTATTTTAAATTCAAAGCCTTTCTGTACCTAAACCTGTCTGCAGACTCACTCTGAGGCTGCCATAGGGGAGCCTCTGCCACAAGGTCTGGAACCTCATTCCCTGTAGTTATCCCATCAGCAGGATTACCCATATTTGTCATGTTATACACTTGGTTAAGTCTTTTGTAAAATGTGAAAATCCAACATTAAACCTTTTGTGAGAAGTGAAGAAAAAAGATCCCTTCCCAGGTGAGAATGACAAAATAGATGGATTAGCTAAAATGATTAGTGGCAGTCTACTATATATCCTACTAACCTAGTTTAAGAAGTTATTCATTCTACCATTCCTAAAAATTAGAAATAAATAGCCCCCTTTCCCAAAATGATTAATTTGGAGTCTTCAATGGAGAAGAAAATATTTATTTATTATTGGCCAATTTTACTGGAATTCTAGCCACAAAATGTAAGATCTTTTTAAACTCAGCCAGAGTACAGACACTAATCTTACAGGGAATGATTAAGTTGTCAGTTTAAGAATACAATGTGAGGGTTTTACAGTTTTCTTTATATAGTGGCATTTGCTTCAGTTCCTTATGTGTGCAATTTTTAAATCCTTTTTTTGTTGTGGCTTTGGATCTAGAATGTAAAGCACCAGTGGCTTTTATGAGCCTGTCTGGGCTATCCAAACAAAAAAATCCTTGTAGTAGGCAAGTTTAAGGCACTGCTACTCATGAATTTTAATGAAAAGGCCAGCATGCACATGTTCCACAGCCCTGTGCTGAATGGACTCCTAAGTGTTTTAATGTGTTAGCACTGGCTAAATTCTCAGGAAAGACAGAGTGCTTGAGACATGTGCTTTGGATCAGAATGATGTGCATTTTCTTCTCACATCCACAGTAGCTTGTTCTGGCCATGGTATCGTGTGTGGAATTCAGGGGACGAGGAAATGGAGATGGCCAAAAATCTAACAGTGTGGAGAGATTGTATTTCACAGGCAGTTTTGCCTTTTTTTTTATTTCCATATTCCTGAATTCTGACTGAACAATGACTGATGAAAATGGTCTTTTTGTGTGCTACAGCCAAATGAACTGAAATGAAAATAAATATCCATACTCTGGATGTCAGGTTCATCTATTTCTTTCAAATTCCAAGTCATCTCTGGTTCAAAAAAACCCCCAAAAAAACAAACAAACAAACAAACAAACAAACAAACAAAAAACAACCAACCAAACAAAAAACCCACAAAAACAAACAAACAAAACCCAACCAAAAACAAAACCACAAAAGCTCCAGCAAATCAAATAACTTAAAATTCCATAACTGTTTGTTTTTCAGGGTTTTCAAAAGTTCACAAGGACATACTTCTAGCATTTTCCAAAATATTTTTTGTTATACGTCCATGAAATTAGATACCTGTGAAATACTGACTTCTAACTTAAACATCTCCTATATTACAGAAAAACAGTGGGTTTTGCTTCTCTGAGCATGCTCTTCCTTCCTTCCTCTTCCTTTTCCTTCCTTCCCTGTCACACATCTGGTTCTGGACTACTAAACCCTAAACACACACATATATCTTCATCATTCATAGAGGAATAATTTTCTTTATGTGAACAAGCCCAAGCATACAAGGTGTGCCTCACAACTGACCCTGTCTCCTGCCTGTGGTGGCTTCTGAAGATGATCACCAGCCAATCACTCAGAGATCAGATTATAATTTTATGAGGCCAGGGTTTTTCCTTCTTTTCTGCAGCTGAGATGTTCCCCCAAGCTACAGAAATTGCTCTATGTAGGTAAAGCTGAGAATAAAATAGGCCAAGTGCCAATGTTTTCTAAAGCAATAGAAAAGGAGCACTCTGTCAGAATTTCCATGAAAAAAAACAAAAATTCAAAAGGAAAAAAATTTGGTCTTTTTTTTTTTTTTTTTCTCAAATTCCTCTGATTCTAGCCCTATAGCAAAATATGCAAACTCAAACCTATTTCAAGAAGACACTTAACCCAGAGCATGTAAACTCCAGGCTCACAGTTGGATTCACCTGCACAGCCTGACCTGGTTCCAGCAGCCTTTGGAGGTGAGTGAGGAATCAAGGACCAGGCTGCTGACCCAGGGCTGGAGTTCAGGAGTGAGTGATGGGAGCTCTCAGGAGTTACCATCGTGTCTCGCATGTGAAAGTCTCCTTCTCATAACTCACTCTCCTCATAACTCAAAAGATGTGTCTTGACCCTAAGGCAGTGTGGACCTGCAGCTGGGTGGAGGCTGTGGAAAGCTGGCCACACCTGTGCAGGTCCTGGGAACCTGTGTCAGAAGCTGCTCCTCCCAAAAATGGGCAAGGAGCTGCCTGAGCTGGTGAATGAATGAGCTTGGCTGTCATTAGCAAACCAGTGGCACCACTACACAACTGAACATGAGTTCATTTATTCTTTTAACTCAATTCCCCTGCTGTTTCATCTCATCATTAAGTGTTTTTGTTGCAGCTTTCCTCACTGCCTCCTTTTCCCCTGGAAACAAGGTAAGGTACACATCTAACAAGTAGCTTATTCTTGCCCAACCATAGAAGTTGTCGTGGTAGAGATGGAAATCAGGCTGAGTGTCTCAGGTGAGGGGAACAAGAGAGGATATGTGTCTTAGTAGTTCATACATTGCACCCTAAGCATTGTAATTTAGTCCACGTGGCTCACTCCACCTCCCTGTGCCACTGTCTGTCATGGTAATTAGTCAGGGAAGACAAGAGAATGTATACAAAGGATGTCAGAAAAATGTATTTTTCCCTGCTATCAGGTGGGAGTAGAGTTTGAGAAAAACTTCAGGGGATGCAGACACAGCTTCCTGGATAAACCCTCCAGGCTGCTGGGGAAATTAACTGTAAACAAGGCAGACAAGCTCACTGAACTGCCTTCATTTGGTGATTAGATTGTTTTAAATTTCTCAGGAGATTCCAGAGCACCTAAATGTGGCGTGATAAAGAACAATTAGTGATTTTCTGAGAGTGTCTGGAACAGCAGCAACAATTACTGTCACATTTATCTGGATACAGAACTCTTACAGAAGAGGGAACAGAGAGTAGAACCATACTTAGAAAGAGAAGAAGTGAAAAGAGGTTTTATTTGCCTTTGTTTCTGGGAAAGAGAATATCAGACCCAGCCTAGGCTAGAGGTTTCTGACACTGAAAGGGACTCCAGGCTGTTGAGAAGGTACCAGACAAGATAAAGCTACAAAGAGAAGATAACCGTGAAACAAACTGTCCCTTAATAATTGAAAGCTTGCCCTGTAGACACCTTGCTTGAGACATCTCTAAGTGTGGGGGAAGAGGTTGATGGTGAAGGAAAAACAAAGAGATGTCTGCCTAGAAATTCCTCAGTATACATAATTCTAGAGGATGCCACCTGCAGGCAGTGTGCAGTAGCCTAGGTTGACTACAAGCCTTTCCAAAGAGAAAAAACTTGGTAGACAATCCAAGCCACATGCACCCTTAACTAACTCGAATTTTCTTTCCACCCTGCTGAATATACAATATGTACTGAATTTAAGTTCTGTAATAAATCAAATCAATTAAAAATAGTTAACAGTTGCGTTTACATGAGAACAAGAATGTTCAGATAATTATTCTGAAAGTTGGAAGTGGAACCAAGCAATCTGTCTAATTAGCTCTAAACTTACTCCTGCTTTTTGCAGTCAGATTGGAAAGGATTTGAGGGATTTGAATTTCAGAAAGTGTTGCTCAAATACTTTAGCTCTAACACTAGCCTGAAAGTTCAATATGTGCCACAAACCACTGTAATAATAATGATGGTGATAATAAAACTTTGATAGCAGCCATCTGCCCATTCCAGACAGCTGAATCATTTCCAGAGCTCCCTGAGAGGCAGCACTGACATGGATTTTCATACACCACACCACAGACAGCATATGCAGGGTCTGCAGCCGAGACCTTTCTGCAGTGACGTCAAAGAGGCTGAGCAGCCAGCTCTGAAAACTGCTGCAGGCTGGTCCTAATGACATTGGGGTATAACAGATGAGGAAAGGGAGATATGTATATCAAAGTTACAATAACAAGCAAGGACAGCACACTCAGCTCAGGAGGCAGCACTTACTTGGGTTATCCTCCACGGAGCTGCTCTCCAAGGTTTGCGTCAGCGCAGGGCTTGGGGTGTGAATTCCATGACTGAGGGGCATAACTCAGCTGCAGAACGTTTTAGTGTGAGGCCTGGGGAAAAAAAAAATGAAAAGAAAAAGGTGGAGAATTTTTAAGGGAGAAATGAAACAAGCAGCTGGAAAAGAAAGAGGCTTTATCAAGTAGGTTTGGTGGTCTGCTGGTAGATGTAGGGGTAAAGTCTATGATTTAAAACAGTCGATAAGATACGACTGAGGAGTTTTTCCAAAAGCAAACAGGAAAAAATATATCTCAAAACAACCTAATGGAACAAATTATTCAATGATCACTCATAGACTGCTGGCAGGGATGCACAATGAATCAGCCCTGCTGATAACCTACATACAGCACCATTTACACGTGACCACATCTGAGCTGGAGATTGATGGCATGTAAAAGAAGGACATTTGGGGTTTTTTTTCCCCTTGAATCTAAAAGCTGCCTCTCCTCTGTGATGCATCTGGACCTGTCAGCCCTCTGGGTAAGCTGGGAAGCTCACATCAGGTATTTATAAAAAGGCATGCAGAAGGCCTGTTTCTTATCAGAGGGCAGAGAAATCTACCTGGGCTTGTCATCTGCCTGGATTTGTGCAAAGAATTTGACAGTGTCCCTCGTGGCATCCTTGTCTCCAAACTGCAGAGACATGGATTTGATGGATGGAGCTCTCAGTAGATAAGAAATTGGCTGGATGGTTGTCCTCAAATAGGTTGTGGTGAACAGCTCAGCACAAGTACAGGCTGGGCAGATTCAATGAAATATCAGAGAGAGAGTCCAGCTGAAGGTATTATAGTATTCTTATTTAAAACAGGATAGATTTTAGGAAGTTTTGATGGAAATCTTCATATTTTTAAGGTTCAAACCAATAAGCAGTTGACAAACTTCTAAAAAAAGAGTAAAAAAGATGACAAACCCACAAAATCATACTGAATCTCTACCAGTGCTTGAGAAGTAAGGTGCAGATGAGTTCCTAGTGCAAGGGGGTGCTCTTTTCGTTGCATAAAACACAGTTTGTGGAATTTTGCTATTTACATTCAATAGATACCCATGCTTACATAAATGAGACTATTGGTATTTATATGAAATATGCTAATAAATCTGTTATTTTCTCTACCTCTAAAATATCCTGTAATTACCTATTCATGCTAATAGCATAATGTGAACATTTAGAGTTTCTTTATGTCCTTATTTAATTTTTCCTTCATATTTTCACTCTGCTTAGCAGTACTTGCAGAATTCCAGATGTACCTCTCAGAACAGGTACACAGTTTAGCATAATTACATCTATCTATAATTATCAACATTAAAAAGCTCAAGTTTTACTCCCTGTACCTTTACTTTCATCCTGTTTTCTAGAAGCCATTGAAAAGAACACCTCTAGTTATATCTAATTGCATCATAACAACATACTTTAAAAAGTATTTTTATTTAGTGTGGATTGTTCATCTTGAAAGGAACATTCTGGGGGCTTTTAAAGGCTTTGGTTCTTTAGATCTGAGGAATAAAGAGCAGAGGCTTTACCACACTGGGAGGTACAAGTGTCTCCAGGTCCTATAATTCAGTGTATGGTGCAATAAGACAGAAGTTTCAACAGGACAGAGAACTATGAATATTCCTCTGATATGAATTTAAGAGCGAAAAACAAAATAACCTCTTTTGAGGTAACTGTGGTAATTAAGTGCTATAATTACCTTTGATTTATTACACTATAATGTCCATTTTACCTGTTGGAAAGACAATGTAAAAAGACCTGCAAAAAGACAGAAAATAAGTAAGTAAGTAAGTAAATAAATAAATAAATCACAAAGGCAAAACCTTCCCAGGATCAAACTACTTCAGGTGTTTTCATGTCTCTTTCTAGTTATGTTATTTCCAGCTGTTCTCTGTGTATAAAGTCAGCTCAATCACACTTTGCTCTGCTGGTGGCAGGGTTGTGTGGTAGAAGACAAGCAGCAAAATGCCATTCTTGCCTTGTGATTTTTGTCTGTTTTGCCTTGGCTTAATCATGATGTGCTAAAAGAGGCAATTCAGGAAAGCCTTAAGCCCCCAGAGTCTGCTATTTTTTGTAAGACAATAAACTTAGACTGATTTCTTTGATAAACCAGAGCAGTGGCAAATTTACAGTAAGCAATGATTCTGATGGAGAATAATTTTAAAAGCCATGCAAAGATACAGAAGGAAAAAAACTAAAAGCATCAGACTTCAGGGTGGAGATTTAATTGTGTTTTCTTCTGCTGAGGGGTTATGCCTACATAAGAACTACCCCCAGAGCTGTGTAAGAAAATGAAGGAGAGCTGAGGATCAATGAACATCTCCCACATTTGGTGCCACTGCTGGGTCAGGACTGGGGACAGAGCCACAAACCAGGACACAAACCAGAAAGTCTCCTGTGACTGCGTTTTCCTGAACCTCTTCCAGCCCTTTCTGAACTCGATAAAGTGACCAGAAGGATGAGCAAATGCTTCCATGATGATCCTTCTACCAAAGCTGTTAAAATGAGACTCACTTGGAGCTGGTCTCCAAGGGCACAGATAACCCAGCAGCTGCACAGAACTCAGACAACAATGACAGAGCTGCTGGACTCAACAGTTCCCTGTCAAGTTTCCAGATGTTCCCAGTGTGTCTGAAGCTTTTGCTATCACAGCTGCCAGACTTTATTTTCTCAGAGAAAAAGAGGGAAAGGAACTGAAGGGATTAGGAATTCTGAACAGAGGAAACATCTGAGCAGGGATATAAATACAGTGAATGGTGCAGGGGATGACCTAAGAAACATTTTAAAAAAAATGGGATTGCTGGCTTCAATTATATTGCTCACATGAAATGTCCTCAATTCATTGCACAGAAGTCAAATATTATCTCATGGGTTATAACAGACTGGAAACAGTGGGTATATTAACTATTTTCAAAATTTCCAGGGGGGCAACAAAAAGAAAAAGAAAAATCTGATCTTCGAGATACCCAAAACTAAGACTTGAAAGGCTTTTGCATTACTCAGAGGTCAGTTTTTCCAAGTTAGAGAACAAGTTGAATGTTTGACTACTCAGATCTTTGATCACTCACTGCTCATATGGACACAGGCTGTTCATATGGATCAGGAGAGATTTTACTATCCCTTGAACGCAAAGTCTGATAAAAAAGAAAGTGAAATAGTCTCTACAAGACTTTCAACTTTACAACAGAGATCTGGCCTATTAAGTGTTAATTCAGGCATACCTTGAGAAACATCTATAAATTTTTAGTAAATTTGAATCAAGATGTAATTTTTGTAGCTCGAAGCTGTCTCTAATCATAATTCTCATAAATATTCATGTGATCAATGCTCTTTTATTCCTCTGCCCATTTAAGATTCTGATCTCTCTCCTGGGATCAACTGCCTGCTAGGATGAATTCCACAAAAGAAATCTAAAAACACTGATAATGTATAGGGATGGGATTGCTCATGTGACTTTATTCAGCACATTTCAATATTGGATGAACATGATTTTTACGTTCATCCTTTTATTAAGTCCAAAAAAGCATGTTTTAATAAATGAAAGCTGGTGAAAAACACAGCTGACTTCCAAATTTCAGAAACACATTTATTATCTTCCATTACCACAAAAAGTAATAAATATGAAAAATGAAACTCCTATCAGATGGAGTTATGACAATTTCTAGACAAACATTTATTTATGAACTTATATAGGTCTTTTTACATGTTGCAGCATGTAAAACAACATGTAAAATGACAGCCAAACCTCTCTTTTTGTTCACAGATTTTCAATAAACAACCCTTCTTTCAATTTGGTATCAAAACCACATAACTGGCACAAGTTTTTATGCTGAACTCATAATAATTATTAATTGAATTATTCTAGGATACTATTCTTCCTTTTTTGTGACCCATTTTCTTTTCCTTCCCCTGAGCATCCATAAATCACTCCTGCTTGATTTTGTTATTTTCCCAGGAAAAAAAAAATATGGATTGGATTTTTAAAAAGTACATTTCAGATGAAAGAAACTTCTCACATACACAATGCAAGACATACTTTAACTCCTGCAAACAAACCAAGCTTCTTAAAGCTTAATTGCACTAAAGTAACCTTGTTTTCGTGGGCTGAAGGATCCCACAAAGGGCAAAGGAAACAAATGTCACCTAATATACTTTTTCCAAACTTGTGCTGGCCTGGAGAACCATATCACATTGTTCCATTAATTGGATAGAAATTTTGGCATGGTAGAAGGCATGAGTTGTTTATTTTACTGGGAGGCTCTTTTGTTCATTGCCATTTCACAGACCATTTCCAAAGGGCAGACAAGTCTGAGTCCATTCAGTACCACCATGTAGGCTTTGAATATTCTCATGAAGTACAATTATCTAATTTTACAGGTGAATAAACCCAAATATATACCTATGTTAATCCTACCTCAAGTCAACAATTCCAGTCTTGGTCATCTAGGCCTCTTCAGTGCCCAAGGAAATAGAATGAGCTTGTCCAGGGAAGAACTGGTCCAGAAGTGAGATCAGGGGCTGAGGAAGGATGGATGATCCCCTGGAGAGTTGCCTGGCCACAAGGAAAATTTATTCATGCAGCCAACACCAGAGAGCCTTGGCTCCTGGGCAGCTGAACCCAGATGGAACCAGTAACACCCAGAGGGCAGCTGGGCCACAGAGGGAGGAACATCACACCTGGTCCTGGGCACCTGCCCTGAGGTAGCCATGGTGTCAGGGGAGCCTCCCAGGAGCTCAGCTTTCAGAGCTGGAGATGAGGGCTCCACTCTCTGTGCAGGTGTCACTAATTCAGACAGCAGGAGGGTGTTAATTAGGAGTTCTCTCTCCACTCCCAAAACACAGAACAGGTCTCCTGCTAAGGCCTTCCAGAGGATCCTCTTGCTAAGATGTGGAGCTTTGCACTACCAGCTCCCCAAAGGCTCAGCTGAACACCTACCTGGCTTCTAGGGGTGTACTGGAGATGTACACAGATATATTCAGCTGCACTACTAACAAGGAAACAAGGAGTGAATTCAAAAGGAGCATTTCAAATTTTTGATCAAAGCTACAAAATAAAAGGGACATCATTATCATCTTCATCACCATAAGCAGCTGTAGAATGATGGACTAAAAATTATTTCCAGAACAGGTTGTCTTGAGAACTTCCACCACTATGCTGGAGGAAGGGGCAATTCAGAATGGCAAAGTGGAGAAATGAAGGTCTGAGTAGACAGGGTATTGTTTCACAGGATTTCAAAATTTCACACAAAATATTTCACAGGGTTTTCATATTCTCCATGGCTCTTCTGCTGAAACAGCAAACAGAAGGGCAGGGGTCTGCAGAGAAGACACGAAGGCTGTCCTTGCTGTTCCAGCTGCACATCATCAGGGCAACTCTGCTCTGGAACAGGAATGCAGAGCAAAAGCACAAGGACAACCTGCACAGGTTATTTAGGTCCAGCAGCCACTGTCCAGTGCTGAGCACACCTCGAGAAAGAAATGGGCCAAGTGAGGATGCTGTGGACAGAACACCAAATAAAAACATAGGTAAACATATTACATGGGAAAAAGCTGAAGGAAATGGGGTTGCTCCACCTAATAGAAAAAAAAACCCCAAACCCACAGGATTACTTTTTTCATGGCTCAGATTTATAGGTGTGAATGACAGTGAAAAAGAATATTGGGAAAAAATCAGGAAGTAAGATATAACTCCATGTAGGGATTTCCACCTTTGGACATCTTGAAAGAACAAGATAAACTTGAGATGAGACAAAAAAAAACAGACGAGAAAATTTTTACAGTCCATCAAGTCATTTAGATGTCTCTGATTAAATAAATTTTGTAATATATAATAGGAGAGTACCTGTACCATGAGGAGCAGGGGTGTTGGGGTGAGGTCAGCACAAGATTTTTTTCCCCAACCCCTCTGATTCTACTCACTGAACTGGACAGTGATACCAAGTGGTTTTCTTTCCTTTAGGTGTTGGTTTGGAGCTGGCAGCAATGGACTGACTGACTGAAACTGCAGCTTCCAGGGCTCACTGCTTAGGGCTATTTTCCAGCATTACAGTACTGGAATATATAATATACCATGAAAATAATTCATTTTATCTCATCAAAGTCAATCTGTAACTAATTTTTATCTCTTCACCAGCTAGATAATTGGTTCTGGAAGTGCTTCAAAAAAACCCATTTAATATCTTGGCCCATGTTATGATAAAATCCAGATGAATTCTCAACACCTTTACCCTCAGGGGAGGAGGAGAGGAGGAGAAGGGATGCTCAGGAAGCTCCAGCCAGCTGGGGGTGATCAGCAGACCTGAAGGATCAGCAGGACCCCAGGGCAGCACTCTGGAGCCTCAGTGAAGATGTAGGGCCACCCTGGTGTCATTCAGCAGACAGATGGCAGCTTTGGCACACAGAGGGACCTTCCTGAGCTCCCAGGCTTTTATCACCCCCAGTGAGTCACTGGCAAAAATGTGTATTCATTCTTAGAAACTTTCTCGTGCAAAACTCACCTGGACCTACCTGCTTTTGGGTGCCATTTTTGGGTTTTCTTTGTCTTATAATTTTCCATGCAAGTTGTTATTTCAAGTTAAGTATTTACTGGAAAATAAAGAGAAGAAATAATATTGTATGACAGACTATTAGCAAAACAGCTATAACAAATGGTAGACCAAAAAATGTTTATCTAGGAATGTCTTTCATTATTAGAAATTTTACATGACATGCATCAAAGTGAAAAACAGTAAAAAGTTGGTTGTAACTCTAATTTCACTTTCTCCTATAAAGACAAAATGAGTTCATTGAAATTTCTGACTTTATTATTTCTTAATGGCTTTCATATGGCACAAATTCTCCAGTCTTTTAAGAAGAAAAAACCACTAATTTGTAATTAGAAGCAAAAATCTTATTAACTTGTCCCCATGCTTGCAAAGCCAATAGGGATCTTCTAAAATTTTCTGAGATCTCATGGGCATGTCATGGTAAGACCACATAAACCAGATGTTCATTATGGCATATGATATTCTGATGAAAAGATTACACATTAATTCTCAAAACACTTCCTAGATGAAGTTTTCTGAAAAGAAAAATATGATTAAGAGATTTGTTATCTGTACGCATTTCCTTAAAGGCTATGGAGTGATTTTTTCCCCTGTCATAAGAAATCACCAATATAAAATATTATTTTTTAAAAACACATAATTAAATTAGAAATAAATTTAAGTTGTTGCATTCTCTGTTTTTGTTCAAGGGGCACTGTGGCAATAAAGATAAATTACTGGTTACTGGGCCTGAATTATCAAGAATGAAACTGAGGGGACTTTCCTTCTACAGAGGTAATATTAATTGTTGGCAGTTAATGGCAGAATTATAGGTTCATTTTGGTTTTATATAAAACTTTATTGAATTAATTGAACCATGTGCACTGTGTCATAATGGGAAACATCAACAAACTCTAAGTGAAATTTCATTTCATTTCTGCACTGAAGGTTGCTCTGAGAGCTCGTGTTATTCAGTTCAGATACAGCTGCACAGCATTTGGCTGGGTCTGTTAATCTTATGCCAGGGAAAAGAGACCATTATCCACTAATATTTTATAGACTGTACTCCAAATATTCTATGTCAGAACTAATTTAGCAAGCTGAGTTCAGAAGGAGAAGAAGGTTGGTTCATGGTAGGAGCTGAGGTTAACACTGAGGAAGCTTTAGAAGTCTGTACATGGCCAGGGACAACTGACAGGGGATCCTCAGAACCACTGAAATCATATTTTTAGAGAGAACTGCTACAGTTCTGGGCTCTGGGCTACTCTCTCCTTCCTGAAGGCCCTAAGGAGGAGTCTGAACCTGAGAGTCCTGCCCATCCCATCCTCTGCAAAACCTACTGAAGGCATGAAATGATGAATTATATAATAATCGAGTTAAGGCAGTGTTTGCACATCCTTACTCTTCTTGTTATCTGTTCTCTCTCTTCCCCTCTGGCACTTGAGAAGCCTGACCCAGGCTGAGGCCATCCACAGCAGGTGAAGGTGGCCTTCGGAGCATCACCAACACAGCTCCAAAATCCTCCATGAGCAAGGCCCTCCCGTCCCTCAGGCAGGAGGAACATTCATTAGCTCATTAACCTTTTCTCCATCAGGATAAAACCCTCCTGCACGCAGCAACAGAGCATCACCGTTGGTGTCCTGTCCTGTGAGCCCCCTTTGTGCAAATAACTGAGTGATCTGGCAGTGTGCACTCCTGCTCCCCCCTTTATGGTGCTCCACACCCTGAAAGTCTTCCTTCTGCTAAAGACTCCCAAGAGCTTCAACAAGGCTGTATCAATAAGAGTCAAAAAAATATAATTTGGTCCAGTTTCACAGGTTCTTGCAATTCTGGGTTGGTTTACGCTGAAAATACAAAGGAAGAAAAATTGTAGAAGTGACTCCACATCTTGTTTTCATCTGTATCACAGCTCTCAGGCAGAAAGGGTTGACAGAACTGCTGTTTGGCTTGACCTGTCCCAAGTTTAGCTAACCTGGGCTCACTCCAGTAGTAGGACAAGAGAAACTATGCCAACAAACGAGGACTAAGGCTATTGTAATCCTTTTTAAACATCTCTGACTAAGCCATTTGATCCAGCTGCTTCCCTGCAAAATGCAGGATGCAGTAGGAAAAGCTCAAACCAAGCTGCTTTGGGGAAAGCCCTTTAACCTACCAGAACTGATGGCAGTTCTGATATGAAACACAGCAGATTCAGTAGTTGTGACATACAAATAGCTGTGAAAGAGCTGGGGCTGCTGAAATAAATGTTCATGGTGACAATAAAAATCAGTTCAAGCCAATTTGTAACACTCAGAAATTACCTCAAAAGGAGAGGCCAGCGAATTTGATTTGTGACCATATCCCAAGGAAACACTGGGACTGCCACATTCAACTGTGACCATCACAGCACTGATTCCAGAGCATCACAGGCAACTTCTGGGCAATGTTTTCAGGTGCACTTTATCTGCATTCAATACAGATTATGTAAGTGAAACAAACAAACAAAAAAAAGTTGATTTCCTGTAAGAACAGCAAAATAAAAGGTTTTCTTCATAAGCAGAGAGATCAGATTGTTGGGAAAAAATTTTTTTCAACTTTACTCATTTACTCTGTTGGCCAAACTCTTCCTCCCCACCCAGCCAAGGAGTCATGCCAAGCTCTGGATAAATCATTGGCAGCCATTTCCATGACATGGTTGGCTTGAAAAGGCTTGGGAGGAATTCCAGCACTGAGAATTCAGCTGCAGGTGGAGGAGCACAATCTGGAATATGCAATGGCAGTCATCTCCACACACACTGGCATTTGCAACCTTTTTTTCTGGCTCACAAAAAGTTGTGCAATCATAAGCACTCAGTGTAACACTCCATTACTGCTTACAAGCATCTCTATCACTGCAGGCATAGCAATATGACTGAAGATGTTGGCTTGACTTTGAAGTAAATCCTTAGAAGTGGCAAACCCTTAATCAATTCATATTTTGTTCAGTTGGTGTCAGCATTCCTCAAGAGAAAGAAAAAGGTGCTTTGGTTCCATCTCTTAATGATTGGCTGAGAATGGCTCCAAAACCACAAAACGATGCATAGCTCGTAATCAGCAAGAGCCTCTGTTCATTGTGATGGATGAACGTGGAGTTGGACAGCAGTTGCTCAATATTTTGGAATGTCTCTCTATGCTGGCAAACCCCTCTCTTAGGATCTTCCTTGCTAACAGGCAGCAAGGCATTTTAATTATTGCTGACTTTTCTAAAACAGCTTTTGCTGTAGTGGTTAGAGCAAAAGAGGGGAAGGTTCCCTTCCCTCAATCTGCTTCCACCCTCACCATACAACCCAAACACAATGTGTTTGATCCTTTTTGAAACATTACACTGCTGATTCCTGTCCAGTTTGTAGTCCTCTAGGACCCACAGGTTTGGGGGTTTTTTTGTTTGGTTGTTTTGGGGGTTTTTTCGTTTCTTTTTTTTTTTTTAAAGCTCCATTGGCCTCCAACCCCTAGAGGTGTGTGGAGCATTTCTATCTAGATGAAGTCAGCCTCTTTAAATCTCTATAATCCTTGTTTCTCATGCCCTACACCATGGTATTAAGGTCCTAATGTTCTGGTATGTTGACAGATGAAGATCCTACCTCCAGGCTTGAAAGGCAGCATTCATCTTTCTCCAGCCTGCGTCATCCTGATGCATATTCAGGCTGGTTCCGTGGTTAGGCCCTTTCCTCTGCAAACATAAACATCAGAGAATTGATTTAGCAAAGAGATGACACTGAAATCCTTTGTCTTGATTTTACCCTCAAGGCACTTCTGTTAAAATGCTTAGCAACAAGAACATCTCAGCAAAAAATGGAATGACGCTCCCTAATTTTCATTTGTGATATTGAAAACCCTGGACAATGAAAAACGGTGTAGGCAATAAAGGAGCCTTCAGCAAGGTTATAATTTTGGTCTTTAGCACAGCAGGCCCACAGTGACAGTAGAATGGCACACATATTGGCTTTATGACTTTATTTTTTTGTCTGGGATTACCTGATTTGTTAGGTCCGTGGTAAATTGAGGGTCGTCATGGTCAAGATTCCCACAATCCTGGCCAATTTAGGGGACACTCCTTAGCATGGCCCCCTCAATGCTACATGAACTGTCAATCAGATCACCCATAAAGGCTTTTTTTTTTTTTTTCCAGAAACCTCAGAGCTGCACTGAGGGTGATGACTTATTTCTAGAGCTCATCCAGACCCTTCCCATGCTGTGGGTGTTGAGGGTGTGCATCCAGCCATGAAGGAGCTTGTTTATCACCTGTTCATCAGTGGGGTCGATGGCACAGGGACAGGGCCCTCCTGTGGTGCCACCACTGCTGCTGCTGTGCAAAGAGACAGTGGCAGGACCAGGGTCTGCTCTGCTCTCTCCACAGAGGGAGGTACAGCATCCTCTCCCCAGGTTCACCTGGCATGGTGCACACTGAAGGCTTTCCAAGCCTTTGGCTCCTCTTTATTGAGGCTACAAACCAGCTGGGCTTTCACAGGGTCAGCAGCTCTTCTGTTTCATGCCTAACTCTCTGAGGTGAAAGCCAACACATGGAGCTGATTGTTCTGCAAAGCAGAAAATGTTTGCAAAAGGCTGCTCTGGGTGACACCTTACTGTCCTTGGGTTTGTAGCTACTCACCAAGCAAGCCCAGAAACCCAGCTGATGAAGGAGTTGGTGGCACATTAAGGGCTACACAACCTAGGAAACAAAGTGACTTGGTAGAAGAAGATCTAAGCCCAGAAATCAGCCTTTGTCATGAAGGTTTATCTAAATGGGAGATGTCGGTGAGGAAAAAATTTGCCAGATTGCCTCCCACCATCTCTAGCAGTGAGAGTGTTGGGAAAGAAATCATCAGTAGGGACCTGTCCCTGACTAGTCTTTACATGGAAATGTAATAGCAACAGTGGAAGTTTTGAGTCCAGGAAAAAACCTGGATTTATGTCTAGACAAATAGAAATACCTCAGAGGTATTTTTTAATTTTTTTTTAAATTTTTTTAAATTTTTTTGATTCATTGTGATTTATGCTGATCAAATATCTCATCAATATATAAGAAATAAAACCAAGAAAGTAGCTACAATAGGCCAAAACCAGAACTCCAAGGACAAATTCCTCCAGATTATTCAGATTCCAGTCCCTGAATCATAAACCAGATTCATGGGCTTGGCCCTGGCCCCTATGCAAACAATGTGGAGGCTCCTCTTTCAGTGATGTTCAGCTTTTGCCAAAATCTTTAAGGAACACTATGTCACTTTCTTGAGACTGAGATGAGTGATGAAGCCCTCACAAAGGAGCAGCTGACCCACATTGCTCAAGAGGAGCACTGTCCCTGGAGAAGATGAGCAAAGGAGTGACACTCCGTTTTGGATAAGAAATTTCATCAAGAAATTTGCCAAGTTATTTGACTCACACACATCAGAATCTGGCCCTGGCCCTGACCTGGCCACCAAACCCACACTCTGACCTGTGTTTAATGCAGTGCTGCCCACTGTTCCTACCTTTATACAACACATTTATTGTTTCTGGTTAAGCTATGGGAACATAACTGTGTTGTTTTTTTTCCCTTGTACCTAAGGTAACAAAAAAGGAGGATGGCAAAAAGAGTCAGAAAAATGTTCTGGCTATAAATAGACCCCTTAATTGCTTAGCTTGCTTCAATTATTTCATTGCACAATTACAGTTGTCAGTTCTTCACTCCAAAGAATCCTTCTGAACTGCTAATCCAGAACTGTGATTGAAACAACGCAGCATTAGGAATTTCTGTGTGCAGCAAAACACAACCAATTATAATCAACACTGGAAAATTCTAATTTGACATTAGACATAATTAACTACATGAAAAATTACCCTTATAATAATATTCAACAGGAAGCAAAGGCGTCTTCAGTAACTCATGCTCACTATTAGGTGTAGTCACAAAGTTCCTGTTGGGCTCCTGACACAGAGGCCCAGGATTTTTGAGTGGCCCAGTTATCTGTGGTACTGAATTCTTCCAAGTAAAGGACTTTTTCTATCATCTCCTACTGCTGCAGAGCCTAGGAGGATCCAGAAGATTCCTAGAACACTAGGGGAAGACTGAATAGAGCCTTTCATTTTGGACTCCTAAGCCCTTGACACGAAAGAGAAATGTTAATTCAAAGTATGCTCTTGAAGTTCTGGCAACCTTTCACCTTAACATCAGGAATTGAATGTTCTCTTCAGTTCTGAAAATTCTTCTCCAATTTTAAGGCCATCTTCTGTCTTGCTTTAGTTCTGACAGAAGGGTTTAATCTTGGTTCCCTCTGCCTGAGGATGTGGTCACACAGAGGCATCTTGTCAGAGCAGATTAACAAATGGCAGCTTCTCAGCCTAGCTTGGTAAATGAGCAAATTGATTTTGTGGAGCAAACAGTCTCTCCTGTATCCAGGTCTTCTCCCTGTGGCAATCTTAGCTCTCCTTGCTATAGCAACAGTGGGTTAGAGGTCCTATTTTAGGTGGAAAATGTAGCAGGAAATAGGAACGATTCAATTGGCTCATTAAGCTTTGGGAAGTCAGAAAATCCAAATCAAAGTCAATTGATATTCTTGTACTTTGAGGATTGTCCCAGGCAAAACCAGAGCTAGATGGGGAATTACATTAGACAAGGCAACAAAGAAGGAAGGAGAAGGGATGGAAATGGCAGTACTGAATATGCCAAATTTCACAGTTGTCTCTATTTCAGAGTTGAGTGTGACAGACTAAATCATTCCCAGGTGGCAAGTCTGGTGACAGTGACTCTCAGTGCACAGAGAATTTTTCTTTAAATTTTATTAAATACATTGGAGTTCTTAGCATCCTCCACTTCTGTATACCTTGGATAATAGTATTTCTGTACACTTATATTCTATAGCTTGAAAAATATTATCAGAGACCTTCAGGATGAAATCCTGAGTCTAGTGAGGTTAATTAGAGTTTAGACATCTGGTGTAGGAGAGCCAGAGTTCATATTTATAATCTTCTCATTTTCTGTTATCATGCATTCTTTTTCAAACTTTCCTTTTTCCATTTAGAAATTACTCTTAGGATAACAAAGCAAACATCCCGTGGATATAGAAACCTGACAAGGAATGAGCCTCTTGTGCTAAAAGCAGTCCAGACCACTAAATTTTTCATTAATTAGTATTTCTCAGAAAGTTTCTGATTAGCCTCCTAGCTGTTTCCAACACTTCAGTCTGAAACAGCCCAATAAATACAAAAACAAGTTTTCACATTTTTAAAAGCTAATGGTTCACAGCTTCTAGCTTTTGCATAGGCCAAGATGACCAGAAATAAACTGGGCAAAAAAATGAGTAAGGAAAGTAAAGGCAAGTTCCATGAGGAGCTTCTTCAGAAACCACAAATGAAAAAAAATAAGATAAAAATTAAAGTACTGTGAAACTGTGCCCATCACTTCTTGATGAAGGACTGATTTTACTGGCAGTACTAATTTTTCTAAGGTTAAAATACTGTTAGTACCATATATATATGTCCATATGATATCTTCAGTGTAACTACTAAAGATAAAAGAGAATCTATGATCCAAAAAGCATTTTGGACTCAGATAATTCACTGGTAAGCAGATATCCCTTTCTGCAAGAAAAAAAATGTAAGAAAAACAAAACACTGAGAGAAGCTGTAAAAAAACCCGTGTGACATCATATTACTCTTAGAAAATGAAGCCTCTATGTAATTTTACTCACAATACTGTTATTTGTAATCAGGGCTGAGGAGAAAATGCATCACAAACAAGCTTATTTTTGGTCCAAAAGTAAGGCCCACTCCCTGACCTTCTTTAATAAATACACAACATTCATATCTAAAATAACAAATTAGCAGGACACTTGACTGCACACACTTCCATCCATCCCTGGGGAGAAGAAGAGAGCACAAACAACATGTGACAGATGTTAATCACATAACTTAATGCACTATTGGAAGTGGGTCAGCAATAGCAATGAAGAGCAGCCCACTGGAACCATAAAAGGATGAACTAGAACTAGAGGAAATTATAAAGACCTATAACAGAGCTGAAATGTGAATAATGAATTTGGTTTGTTTCTGACACATGAGAAAGTTAATTTTGAACACGTGTTTGCAGTGGAAGGTAGCCTCCATCTGGACAGCTAGTGTCAGAATCAATATTTGACTTTGGAGATGGCAGTTCACTAGATATATCTCACATGGAGAGATGTGTTAAAAATTAATTTAAATTCTTAATTGCATTTTTTCAAGCAAATGCTCTTTGTATGGCCATTTTCATAAAGTCATAGGCCAAAACCAGGCAGTATCTTTTCACAGGGTAAGGAGGAGCTTAACAAAGATATATCCAACTTTTTGCAAGGATGATTTACATTTAGTTTGCTTCTCATTGAATCAGCATTCAAGAGACAGGAGTTCATTCTTACTCACTACATAAAGCCTCATAAGCAACACCAAACCCCTTAGCTAAGGTATAAACCACAGACTATGCTAGGGAGGATTAAAAGGATGATGTTCTTATGTCAAGTAATTTCAGTCAGAGTAAGACTCTAGGCAGCACAATTTATACTTGCTAATCTCATCTCCATGATTGCAACTACATTGAGATTACTTTGACTTTTCCCCCACTGATTCACTAGAACTTTAATTTCAGGTATCAATCCTGTTTCAGGAACACTTTTGAGCTGCCTTTTTGCAGTGAAGAAAAAATTCAATCTCTCTGTAAAAGACTGAATAAAATATTTTCTTCTCTTTTGTCTATTTGCTTTGCCTCCTAAATATAAGTTTGCTGAGCAAGAACTGCTTCTATGTATTAAACTAATGCCTAAAATAACATGACTAAGATTTTGACTGGGGCCTCAGACAACTGCAACAGAAATAAGAAACAACCATAATAAGTTCTTTGGAAGAGACCTTCCTTTTGCAGTCTGTCCTAAAGGGAAAGGATTGTGCAATTAGAATGACATTTTATCCTTCCTTTGAGTAGAAAGGGGAAAAAATGAAGAAGCATTGGCCTCCTAAACTAATTTTGATCTGACTGCAATTTCTCAGAGTGTGTACAGCACTAATATTACAAGATAGAGATAAGTAAATTCCTGTGAAATTTGACCAAATAAAAGTTACAACAAATAGAAGCCCAAAGTCCTTCCAACAAACAGAAAAAAAAAGAGGAAAAGGCAATAGCCAGGTCTAATTGCAAGAGGACTATAAAAAGAGCAATCTAAACATATCAATTCAATAACGAAATACAAAAAGACAAGTGCATAACTTACGAAATCAGGAATGCATTTTAGAAATTCTTTTATTTGGAGCATCAATCAACCGGAGACGTGATAAACAAATGATTCTTTCCTCACATAGTGTCCCTTTAATTAATATGCATACAAACTTCTGTGACTGAAACTCAAGAAAAAGAATGTAGATGACAGGAGAGCTTGTTCTATTGCTGATTCCTGCTTTGGTGAAAAGTAAAACCATTTGCAACCACATGCCTCAGCCCTTTTTCTCACAGTAACTCCTGCAGCAATAGGTTGTGTGCTGTTTTTTTCCTCCATACCCTTAATGTACCATTACTTAGGAACAGTCTGACGCTCACACTGAAAATATGAGCAACAAAAAGGTGGGGGCATCAATGCACCATAGAATAATTTAAGGCCAAGAGACCTATGGAGGTCATCTGGTTCAACATTCTGCTCAAAGCCCAGCTGATGACATTGTTTAAGCTGCTCCAGTTTATCAATATCCCTTTCACAAGGATGGGCTCTAAAAGCAGGGCACTGTGCCTCAGATGTAGCTGCACAAGAGCCAAGC
Organism: Chaetops frenatus; assembly: GCA_013400775.1. Classification (NCBI taxonomy): domain Eukaryota; kingdom Metazoa; phylum Chordata; class Aves; order Passeriformes; family Picathartidae; genus Chaetops; species Chaetops frenatus. The sequence goes on from VZTR01003444.1 coordinate 141,586, forward strand.
TGAGGGTTGTAAGTACTTCCCAAAATAATACCCAAGCAACCTTCCTAAGACTTTAAACATGAAAACCTTTAAACAAGGGCTTAATTTTGCAAAAGGCTAACCTGCCTTGAAGCAGGGCTGTCCACGAGTGCCCATTCAGTCTTGCCTTGGGGACACTTTCAAAACCTGTCCATCAGCACATCTGGGCACAGCTCCCTCTCTTCCCACAGGAAAAGGTCTTTGAAGGGAGAAGACAACTGAGGAAGCTTATCCGAGAATTATTTGCACAATCAACATTTTTAATCTGAGTGGTGCAGCGCTGCTAAATGTCTGCAGGCTTCAGACCTTGTGGAAGGCAAGCCTGGTGCTCACTGACCCAAAAACAAATCCTCCTCACAGCCACTTCAGGGTGGCAGCTGCTTCCCACTGCTGTATTTGAAGTGCCAGCCCCTCCAAAGGGAGGAAAAGGGGAGGAAAAAGCCATGAACAGCAAATGGCACTGCTTGGGTTGGCTACACAGCAAGTCAGTCCATGTTCTGCTGGAATGGTTTTGAAAGATTAAGCAACAGAAGAAGTCTTGGGGAGGGAGAAGTTGGGAAGAGTGGAAGGGGAAGAAATACTTGTTCATCTTGTAAAACTACCAGTTGTTTTAGACAGCTTTTCACTACCAGGGCAGCTGCTGGTCCTCCCCAGAGTAAAGACAGTGAGACTGATTTCAGCTTTAATGCTGAACAGGGCTGAGTGTGCTGGGATCTCCCCCTCGGGCTGCCACGTGGCGAGGAGAGGAGCTGTGTCACAGCAGCGCTTGTTCTGCTGGAAGAGCTCTTGCACGAGGATGGCCCATCCAAAAAAAAGCCCCAGTTTGTTTGTTAAATTGTCTAAGTATCAAAATAAAGCATTTAATGATGCCTGCTACATTCAGCACTTTGTGCTTCATGGTCTAGAACCTTAACTACTTTGACTAAATGTATTGTAAGAGGTCGTGAAGATGAAGGCATCTTTTGAAAGTGAGTCCCCAAGCTCTCCTGCCATGACATGATTAAGTACTCACTGCATAGCTGTTTATATCATTTAAATCTTTGCTGTACTTTATTTTGCATCACAGTTTTGGAGTAGATTGAAGCTACCCATATTAGTCTTGGTAACTATTGAGAAAAATGTCAAAACAAAATGTGCTGGAATTCAAGAGGGATTATAAATACACAGAGGGATAAGATAGGAACTAGCTTAAGCTTTAACTATCATATGTCAAAAGTTATTTTCTAGTGGCTTGGAAATATGCTATTTTTTTTTTCTTTTCCTTTTAAATCCAGTATTGACACAAGGAAAATGTCAGAGTGTAGGAACAGCTCAGGTTGTTTAGTGGCAGTTCTCCACAAGGTTCATAAAGGGAGAGAATGCATCCACTATTAAAAGGCCTGAACCCAAAACCTCAGATGATAACAGGCTGAATTTTGGAGAGCAGGTATGAAATTTAAAATGACATTTGTATCCAAGCATAGCACTAACACTGTGTTAATGTATTGTGTGCCAAATCCCTCATCTACCAGTACCTGTAGATGCAGGCTGTCAAATGCCAAGCTTAGAAGTTATTAAATTACCATAGTCCAAAACTTAAAATATTGTCTCTTTTGAGATAGTGTGAGGAAGTGCTTAGAGTGCTTGGGCTGATGCATGCTTTTTCTGCTTGTATTCAGCTACAGGAATCCTAGACAAAACACAGCTCCCGTTCAAACTTCCCTGAGTAAAAATCCCTGAAAAGGTTGTCACTGGCTCCAACACTTTGGGTTATGTTATGAAAAAGGCTGAGCCTCTTGCCATAAAGCACAATAAAATCATGCAATAAAGCACATTTTCATGATGTTAGCAGGGTAATCTCATTAATTACTTTCTTTAAAAAAACACCCAAAAGAAAACCCCTGTGCGAGACTAATTGTGATTCTAGACAAGTAATTTGGAAGAATGGGGTCTTAATGGTGAGCAAACCATTCCAAGAGATGATAACAGCCTCAATTCCCCCCTAAATTCATTGCAAGAAAAGACTCACCCAAGAAGAAATAACTTCTATTGCTATTTCACTCTATGCTAAAAAAGTAATTTAGGATGAAACCATGTGGTTCTACAAGACAACCAACATTTTCCCCAATTTAGATATTTCAGTTGCAAAAGATATCCTGCTACGTCTTTCTTACTCTGGCATTCTCATGAGTGGTGTTGGTAGAGTCTTCAGTAAATGGTTTTCTGTCAACAGTCTCAAGCAGTTCAAGAAAAAATGCTCAGAAAAGAAATGTTGTTAGAGGTTGGAGAGAGAAACATGACTGAGAGTTCGACATGGAAATAACTAGAAAAGGACCTCAAAACAATATGTCTGAGGTGACAGCAGGGGATTTATTCATAGGTCTTGACTCTCTGTTTGCAACTAGAAATCATGGTGGGAAGGACTGATAAAGTAAGGGGCAAACTGAGCTGGGAGGCATGAACTTGGTTGTAAAAACATGTAGTGGTTATGCTTGAGCACATTCAAATCTCTTCTGTTCTCAAAACAGCAAAAAAATTGTGGAAACAGTGAAAATATGTTTTTACTGAACTTGCCAGTTCATAAGAACCCATGTGAGCCACAGTTTCTCATTTTACATATTAACAAGCAATATTTCTACCATATTTTAAGCATATTCTTTTTGCCTCAAATATCATGTAAATTTACTGACCACCTAACAATGAATACTCCTTAAGCTGACTTTTTTAGGTGCTGTGAGCAATTCTCTGTCCCTTCTCTTTTCACACAATCCTCTTTCTTACTATATATGAAAATATTTGTTCTTAAGAGTTATTTTCCAATTCTCCCTCAAAAAAGAAAAGATTCAGGGAATTGTCTGCAGCTCAGGAAAGTGAAATTGCTGTAACTTTAAACAAATTAACTCCAGTACCATATATATAAATCCTTGGCAAAAAAGAATCATCAGTGGTGCTTGCACATTCATGCTTGCCCGAAGTTTTCAAATGGAGAAGCCCTTAAATAAAAATAATGCACTTTGTAAATATGCCTTCAAGTTAAAAGAATTTTAAAAATCAAAATATATGGCTGTTCTATGACAACAATGAATGTCTAAATAGCCTAAATGAAGACACTAGTCTGGGTTGAAGAAAGCATCTGAATTGGAAATCATAAGGCAACAGGACTTTAGAAATAAAGATATAAACACAGGACTTCTCCACTATTCTGTCTAATTGCCTGACATGAAAGAAACAAGAGATCAGCTGTATTCTGAGCTTGTCTAGTTACCATTTCCATAAGATGAAGCTTCCCCAAGTTTTCTTCACAAATCAAAACATCATGGAAACAGAGCAGCTTTTAGGAAAAACTGGCAATTGGATCCCATCTGGCTTATGGTCAGTACCAACCCCACCAGAGTGCTCGCTTTTTCTTGATCTTGTTTTCTCCAAAAAGATTGAGCATTTTTGTTTTTTCCTTCATTATATGCTCTGAGGACAGCAGCTCCTCTACTGAGTCCAAACCACTTCACAATACATCACTTAATAGCTGTAAAATCTGATTAGGAGTCCAAATTTCTCCTAATCTCACTTCTGTGGCAAATCCCAGTGGCTTCCCTTAGGTCTGTCAATGTAATTGCAACTTGAACACTCCCTGAAGTCACACCATACTTTTGGTTCTGCATAAGATTATTTCTTGACAAGTAGGTACTCCTTACTTCCTTTTACTGTGTTTTAATTCATGCAAAGGCCTTGATTCAAGCCACTGAGTCAAATTCTGCAGAAGAAATTAAAGGCTACCAGCACTGGTCTGCAAAGATACACAGCATGCTGACAGGAGAAGCCCTTCCAAAGGAGATCTCAAGCTTGTAGGGCCTTTGTTCCATTCAACTCTGAAATTCATCTTGAATCCTGACCTGCAGAGTCCTTGTTCAGTTTCCATATCCGAGTCCAACTTTGCTCATCTGGAAACCAGCCCCCTTTTGCTGTTTTCTAAAAGGTGTTGGATCCCAACTCCTTGGAAAGCTGAAGAGTTTCTAGTGAAACATATAGAAGACTTATCAATGAAAATAATGCCTAATTTGGCTTTGTATTTTTAATGAACTCAATAAAGAATAATTACATAATACCATTTTAAAATGCACAGTTTGGCTAACTCTGCTGCTGAGCTTTTATCTTTTCTTCTGTGGGGAGACTTTACTGACCATCTCCATGGAGAAACTGAATGACAGAGATAAGAATCACATAACTGAAAGGCAAATGTCTAGACTTTGGCCCCAATTTGTTTTATTTTAATACAGTTATTGCATAATTGCTTGCAAGTATCTTTTCAGTTCTCACAGCTCCAAGATTTCTATCACCCTGCTTAGCTGGCACTCACGAGATACTCAATGCTCATAACAACTGATAACACTATGAACAAAAAAGATGCTGGGGGAAAAGATGATCTGCAGACACAATCTGATACTATTGATTAATATCTCTGCATTGATTCCCTAATAGTCAAAAAATATGCAAATTTTGCACAGTCAGGAAATAGCAGGTTTATTTTTAAAGCAATAATAGTTTCTGTAAGGGGATTCAAAGCTCTCCTCTCTCACAGGTCACAAATGAGCTGCTTTACATCAATCCCAAATGGGGAGCAGTACAGCCTTGTGATGCTGAGCAAAGTGTACCTTCCCTCCTTTCCACATGCAGGATATTTGCTGCCCTTCATCCCCTCTACCTGCTGATATGAAAAGCACTGGCTGCTTTTCAGCTCATGAATAAGTACTGGCTCTTCCTTTGGATGTTGGACATGGAGCGTGTGCACCTCAGACTCCCTTGGAAGGGCTGGGTGCCTGAGGCTTTTTGAGTAAATCCCTCTGTGGACCTGTGTGTGAATGTGTTACAAACTGTCCTGAAGATAAGACTGCAAATGAACAACTTGAATCTTTTGGCACCAGCAATGGCAAAGTGAGCTTGGGATGGCTTTTTGAAGGCAAGAGAGTTTCTCCATGATGGGCTTTTGATCAAATTCTGTAACTATTATGTGCAAAGTAAAACCATTAAACCTGTTATTTTAGACTAATGTTAGAAGATTGCAGCTTTCACCTATGTCCATTTATGACATAATTTATCGAGGTGAAAGCCATCAGGGTGAAATTAATTTTAGAAAAAGTCTAGTAAAGTTACAACCACATGTTTAACCAAGCTCAGATGTCCTAATGGCAGTAAAATAAAATAAAATAAAAATGTGCCTTGATTGAAAAGCTCTGCTATGATTTTAAGAACACCAGAGTGGAGAAATCTGAGATACATCTCCCCCAGCTGCAGGAACTCAGCTCTGTAACACACAGGACAAGGGAACACAACTCCCACTGAATTTAACTGTGCTACATTTTCCATCTCTGCCTGTGACAGGTCAGATTCCTCACCGGTATAAATCAACAAATTCCATTAAAGTCCATGACAAGCTGGACTGATTTACACCAGCAGAATACTTGTCTGACCTCCTTCCTGTCCTGCAGCAATTGCATGACCAACTCATAGTGGCTCTTGGAAACCCATTGCCTTTGTGCCTGCAGCTTCCAGGCAATTGTGGGGTCCCTCTGCCCATGGAGAAACTGCAGCAGCAGGTCTTCTTGGAATTGGAACAAAGACAATTTGTGGCCCAGGTCTCTTTGCTCAGACCCAAGAAAAAGCCCTGTGTTCCCATAGAGAGTCTAGGAGCTCCTCATCAAAGAGCAAAGGCACTGCAAGACTAAACAAATAAAGAAGTGATACCCTCCACTCTCTCTACAGCTCTGCTTTCTGGTGTTCAGATAAACAAATGGCTGCAAGAAAAGTGAAGCCATCTTTGCCATTTACAGTTTGCAGCTCCATAAATGCAGTGCAGAGCCATTTGTAATGCACAAGCTGTTTTGGGTAATGAATCATTAATTGACAAAGTAAACACAGCATTATTATAAGTATGCTGGAAATGTTTTTGCTCATGTTCAGCATCCTTTGGGAACTTCTTGTACTTTGCTCAAGATTGCATCTCAGGAGGATTTTTTTTCCCCCCTTAAAAAATTTGGAAAAAAACAGTCATTTATTTTGAGAGCTACACTTTATTCTGTAGCTACTAGAAAGAAGAATGCTGTCCCTTTTCCTTCTTTCCTCTTTCTTTCACGTAAAGAGCAAACAGCAGCATCAGAAATGCAACCACAATTAATTCCATCTCTCTGAGCATGAGTCAGGCCAATGGCAGTGTTTGGTGGGAGCTCACATCCCTTGGCATCACACGGGGATGAAGGGGATGCTGAGAGGGCTGCACTGTAAATGTGAACACCCAAAGCCTGATACTGTGACACTGGCTCCACTTTCAAGGCAGCCTTTCCTTGTCACTTGGATAAGTTTTACACATAAGACACAGATATGTTCATCCCCAGTCATCTTCTGTGCTCTGTTACTACAAAAGAAAGTTTAAATTTGCAACAAATCCACTGTAAGAAAAAATATTCATGATGTGACCAACATCTTCATGACCTTACCCTACAGAGGCCCCTTTTATTGGCCATGTTCATCCTGCTCTTTCCCCCACAGCCCCCAGTGTTCCCCTGGCTGGCACCCAGGGTTTGCAGATGTATCGTGATGCCCTAAAGTGAATCGTGAGCTGCCTCTGCTCTTGACACAGCCCTCTCCTCCTGCCAAAAAAAAACCGAGTCTGAGCTATGAGTTTGAAAGTTGTAGAGGGAGGAAAGGAAAAACAGAAAGGAAATTCTGCCCAGCAATCTTCCTCAGAACGTGTCACACAATTTCAGGGGCTGTTTTTCACCACAGGGGGTTGTTTAAGTGAAGGGCTGGAAGAAGAGAGAGGGGAGAGAAGGGAAGTGGGGTTTTGTTTTTGAGAAAGTTGCCTAATCAAGCTCTCTCTTTTAGCTTGCAGAACAACATTTTTCACAACTGCACTGCAGCATCTGGCTCTACGTGCAGGGGGAGTTCCCTTGAAACAAGGAGTACCAGAAGTGTATTTCAAAAACAAAATACTTAGTGATGTCTAAGTGCTGAAGAGGATCAGGGCTGAATTTTTTTTTTAATACAATGAAATAAAAATGATTTTCTGTAAAACAAATTTCCCCTTTTATATGGGAATGTAACAAGTGAATTTAAAAAATCCACCTGAATTTGCTCGTGCCCTCTTACAAACAATATTACATGTTTTTAATGTCATATACTGATCAGATGCAGTCATTTTAAAGTATCTGTTAAAATCTCCTTTGTTGCGTGATTTTTTTTTACTTTTTTAAGATTAATTGAAATGTTTTTAGTTAAAGCACTCTATTTTCAGAAGGAGTAGATTAAATTTCAAAACATTTTTAGAAATAATTTTGAGGTTTACAAAAATCTAATCAGAATACCTACAGTGCAGAAAAATTACACACCTTTCTTACAATCCTTTACACTGCTATTCTCTTTCTGTGAAATTTTAAAAGGTAAGATTTTTATCTCCATGCTGAAGATTTAAACTTCATTACCAGTCCAAGTTAAAAATCTATCACTTTGAAAAATATTTCACTAACTGTATGGCAATGTCACAAGGGAGCTTAGAAACCTAAAGCAATATTAAAGGAAAAACCAGCAAATCACATACTAATTATCCATTTAGCACAAACTTCTTTAGAATTTTGCTTTTTCTAATAAAAAGCATGCTTCTGGGTTAGATTAATTTGTATGCTGAATAAAAATGAGCAAAAACTAAAATCAATCTGACTTTTGTAGAACCTCACTATTTAGGGTTGTATTCTGTAAAAACTGGAGGACCTTACTGTATTGCATGGCACTATATTGTAACAGGTGACATTTTACACAAAATTTCATAAAATCTGGTAGCTGTGCAGGCTTCAAAAACATGTTTAGTAAAGAGGCAGGAAAGAGCCTTGAGAGAACAGGGTTATTATACATAATCTGACCTCCAAATTCTTCATGTTATATGCAACAACCAAACTGTTATACTCTACATCACCCTACTTAAATAAACACAGCCTTTTTGTAAACAAAGAGCCCATTACTTTATATTTTTCCCCATTCTAAGCAGATCTATTGAATAAAAATGCTCCAAGACTTCTTTTAATTTAGTTGATTTTTTTGCTCTCTGACAAATACTTGCATACTGTGGGTAAAGAGTCATGTATTTATCTGTATTATAGCCTTTTACCAGAGGCCAAAATACACAGGCCTATTTCATTGCTTAGGATTTGTAGAGTTGCTTAGATTTTGAAGCAGATTTACCTAAACCAATATCTGAAACCATATTAGTTTTATGATCACAGTGAGGGCAAACCAGACACTAATTTGGGGTGTTGTGTTTCCAGGCCTTGCAAAGAGCTGGGTTCATGTTGTCTGTCCAGAAAAGCAAAACTAAGGGGATTTTTCCATACAAGCAGTAGTCACTGAAGCACTTGGACAGTGCAGGTATCCCACCTTGTGTTCCTCCTGCTGTAATGACATGGAACATTTGCCTCATTCTTTAGGGATATCTGCTCCAGCAGCACATAAAATAATATTGCCAATTTGTTCAATTTTATTATAGTAAACCTCACAATCGGGGAAAAAAAAGGGGAATCCAAATTTCTAAAACGTTATTAAAAGAGAGGCAAACCCCATGGAAATGGAAATAACAGCTGTGTACCACTCTGAATGTTAAAACACATTTATTCCAAACAACTACTGCCACACTCTGTCTCACAACCTCCTCCTCAAACACCACGGATGCTTTTCTCTGATGTTTCTGATAGACACAACAGAAGGCTTGCACAGAAGGCTCAAAGCAGTCTGTAGAGAAAAAAATATAACCTAAAAACGTATTAGACTTGCTGCTTCAGTGCTAGCAAGGGGGAAATCCGAGTTGTATTCAGGTGGAAGTTGTGTGCAGGGGTGCCTGCCCCTCTGTGAGATCAGCCAACACACAGCACTGTTAGCACTGGATCTGCACCAGGAATGAATGCAGGCAGCTTCTTTAATGATAACAGACTTTAAGATTGTGTATTATCAGTTCTTTGCACTCAGAATCAGTATAGCAGGAGCCTAAGAGCTAATGTCCTTAATTCTAATTTCAGAAAACAATTGAAGTCTTAAAGGGAAGTTCACCTCTCATGAAGATGCACCAGCAGTATTTGTTCTTTGCTAAAAGATTAATACATATTTGCTTTCCGCTTTGGTGGCTTCTTGGTGGGGGTTTATTGTCTGGGTTTTGGGTTGCTTGATTTTTTTTTTGAGTGAAGTCTAAATTTTCTATAGAAAAATTGCCCAGCAGGTTACCTAAACAGTACTGGCAGCTACACCACTCATACACAGAAAGTAATTGCACACAGACCTTCATTGTTTCTTCTTGTGTTAAAAAACCCAGGATTTCCTTAACCAGGCTTCCCATTCATCTCTTGCTTGGGGATATTTAAAAAACACTCCAAAGAACAACCTGATTATCAAATCTCTGCAGGGAACCAGGGTCATCTACTCAGACACCATCTGGAGCCCCAGTTCTGTTCCCTAGGATAAATCCCTGCCACGAGGCCATGCTATCTAAACATCTCATCAACTTACCTCTCACAGGTATTTTCCTTGAGATTGTCAAATGGGGAATTATTTACTTCCCTTCAAAACCACCGCGAGCCAGGAAAGAGTTAGCAGAATGCTTTCTTTGCCTGTAAGAAAAAGAAATTATTTGGGATTACTTTTAGCACAGAATTGGTTCCCATAGATTGACTCCAAAAATAGGAGGTAGCTGCAGCTGGCCTGCTTCTTCCTCTTAATTTGTCCCTGAACCAGAAAACCTGTAACCAGGAGCAGTAATATGGCATTCAAGCCTTTTGAAGATGTGCTGAGCACAGCACAGTTGAGCTGTGCTAAGGACTGACCCAAAAATGTCCTGAAAAACACAGAGTGAAGGATGCACAGGCTCCACCACTCAGATCCACCAGCTCAGAAGCACCTGCAACTCTGCAGATGTTTGAGCAGAGCAGCAGTGCTGGGCAAGTGGAATTTGGTGGATGTTCAGGAGCTTCTCTAAATTGGATGGAACTGTGAAGACTGATCTTTCCCTGTCCTGACTTTTAAAGAAAGTCTGGGCTAGGATGCTCTACCCCTGCCATGTCATAGGAAAACTTTTAGACCTCAATCTGCAGAGTTTCTTGGAAGTTTTAGCATTTTATCAGAGTACCTTGCTGATAGAAAGCACTCCTGGTGCATTGACCAAGGAGGACAGCAACTCAAAAAAACAAAGACGTTACTGTGCTCCTTGTCTGAAAATGGGGAGAGCTTGGAAGGAGAGATGTGCAGACTCTGTTGCTTAGTCAGCTAACAGAAAAGAGAATTTCTGCCCTGGAATCAGCATTCAGCACTTACAGGAACATAAAAACACACAACAATGACAAAGACACCCAAATCATTGTACTACAGTAAAAATAATTGTGGAAAGTACGAGATTGGTTAACATTTGGCAACAGTAAATTAATGATATTGTTTTAATTAGTTTCCTTTTCAGTTCATGAGTTGACTTCATAAAGCTGTTACTCTGTTTTGATAGACAAAAGTGCTCACAAATGCTCCCATTCTGCAAAAGCAACAGAACATTAAAAGCCTTTTCTCTTAAAAAAGATGGGTTTATTCATCTAGCTATAAACCAGCATATTAGTTTAAAAATAACCTAGGAAACTATGTCTTTCTGAATTGTGATTTTGCCAACACAAAGAAATAGCTCATATATTTATCTATCATTACAGCCTGGTTATGGGAACTAGAAAAAGGAATGCAATGATAGGAACATTGACCTTTCACAATGGTTGAGCTGTAAGCCATTCTTGTTCCAAGAGTCCAGTTGCACAATGGGCCTTTTTATGATAGTTTAAAATGTCTTTTCTGATAGCAGTGTTTATAGAATTAGCTTGAGATGACATCTTCTTTTCTATTTCTCAGGGCTCTAGTAAAGCAGGGGAAAGAATGCCTCTGCACAGGGAAAAGGAGACAGGAACAGTTCATGGTCCTGACCAATACAATTCTGGTGGTCAGCAGCACCACGAAGCCTTAGACAATCATCATTTTTTTCTTAGTCTTGCATCATTTTTTCCCTCTACCTGTATCATTCCAGTCCACATTTTCAGGTATAAATTTTGGTCCCAGGAGATACCAGCTGACTCACAAGGGAAAAATATGGATCTTAGGTACAAAATGAGAAATTAAATAGCCCAAGAACCCCCTTTCTGTTGGCTCCTATATTCAGCTTTTTCATGATGGCTGGACTTTTTCAGTGGGATGTGTCCTGCTGTGGAAAATGAGTTACCTAACGATCTTTGTTCTCCTTGCATTCATCATTGGGTGCAGAAATTAATGACACTAGTAACCACGTTGAGGTTCGTTAGTAGCAGCAAACATGGAAATTAATTTGGAGGTACGTGATTCTTTTCTAACTAGGTGGGACAAAAACCACTTTGTGGTTGCTGGAAATCTGCAAAGTACTGTGTTGATTTATGTGAAAGAACAGTTGCAATCAGCAAAAAGTGTTCACAATAGGTCACCAGGTATATTTTTTCAAACTGTAAGGTAGGTTTGACAAAGTGTTTAGCAGTGTTTTGCATTTAATCACGCTTTATTTCATTATGTAGCATAGCTGTATCCAAAGGCATTGGAAATCACACTGTAAGTTGAACGCTAGCTCAAGTTATTGTTTAGGGCGTTCTGACTGTGAAATCAGACTTGCTCTTACTTCTGACAACATTTAATTGGTCTTGTTCTGAAATGCATCAGTCCCTTCTCGCTGCTATGGCGAGGGAAAGCTGTGCTGAAAGAAAGTAACCCACTTCAGGCATAAATAAACAACCAACCTGAGCTGCTCCTCCCACGGACCCAAATAAAGGATGTTACGGTGTTACTGCTGCTGTGTGAGCCAGGAAAAGCCTGAAATAGCGAAGAGAGAGCTGTACCAGCCATTGCAGAAGCAGCCAAGCAAATGGAAACTTCCTGCTGCTAAATCTTTCCCCAGTGAAACTCTAAAAGCAAGCCCAGTCTCATAACCAGTGCCAGTGCTGGTGACAGCTGCTTGGACAAGGCTCCTGTTGTCCTGCTACAGCCAGAGTCAGCTTTATAAATTTGATGTGTAAGGTACTGAGCTGAACTGCTGGTTCCCACCCCCTCAGAGCACTGCCTCATCCCAATGACACAGGCTCACCTTTCCTAGAGGACTCTTTCAAAAGTTAATTGTCAAGTTATTTTATGGGAAGAACAGAGACGTAATCCGTCTGAGGACCTGAGGGGAAGCAGGGAGAAAACAAAGCTTTAATCAGCTAAAATAGATTTCATTTTGTTTGCAGTAAATTTGTTTCTCCCAATGACTTCTTTTGTGATCTCAAAGCTTCAGGCAAATAAAATAATTAGATGATTTTATATGTAAAATTATATATTTTTCTAATTTAAACAGCATCAAAACAAGTTTTTGACTGTCTTTGAGATCTTCTTCCTTACAGTCCAAGGATGATTATATTGGTTTATGCCTTACATTCTGGGAGATAAAAACAGAGACAGAAAAGGAGCAATGGCCAAGCAAACCCAAACTTGTAAATCTCTCAATGTCTACAGACTATAAAAGTACAGGGGGAAAAAAAATGCTTATAGGCTCTGAGCCAAGTTAAAACTCCGTAATACAACTTTTTGTTTAGCTTTCTGACATGTCCAAAATAAAAATTAAAAAGCAGGGCGTATTTAAAAACTTCATCTGGCAAAATGGTAATTATGTCTTTAAGTGATGCTAAAAGGCTTTGATGTGCAGTTTCAGTGGGTTGGTCAGTACAACCACAGACTGAGTAAGGCAACAAACATCAAACAGGATGAAGGTAGGTAGCATGTGCACCTGCCAGACTAATCCAAGATCAATGAAATTGATGAGTTTGGCATAATTTCATTCTGATATTTGCATCATGGTGTTTATCCAGAAAATCAGCTGAAAGAATGTTGCTTTTGACAGCACAGGTTGCTCAATGTTTGTGGCAGGAGGATGGCTGGCTGTTTCCACACCAGGCTTTTTGCAAAAAAAACCCCTGATCTCTTCCAGGCTCGCCCATGTGGTTCCCTTGATATTATAATACATGCCAAGAGAAAATGCTTGAAACCCAAATTTCTGGATTTTCTGTCTGCAGGCTCCCACAATAATAACACCCAGCATCCCCCAGATATCTCCTCACTTGATCACCTGCTGTTAAGGAAGCAGCAAGCACTCCTCTTCCTCCTCATCCTTCTCCAGAACACTCATAAATTTCATGGAACAAGCCCCAAAACTGTTTGGGGTTTAGAGCTGCCCGTAACAAATTCAGCCGCAGAGCATCAAGTTTTGTATCTCCTTATCCTATATATAGGGCAAAGCCACTTGCAGAAGTAAGTCTAGGCCCACGTGTATCTCCTGCCACCCAAAGAACACAGAGCTCAGGGATGTTTGGACTTTGGGATCTTTGCCTGGTAAGTTCTCAGAGAAAGCAGCCATTGCTCACAATTACGGAAATGTAAATTTCATCAGATAAAACGGTTTCCCCATTCAACACACAGAGAAGGCCTGAAGGAACAAAACAAAAGCTTAATAAAGAGCATAAAGAAAACGAACAGGAATTCCTCTAGGCTGAGTGTTAGAATAGAGGCAGGACTATTGAAATGCCCGGAACCCAGGCAGCGCCCAGCTAGTTCACAAGTTCATTCCGGGTAGGGAAAGGGGGAAATGTGGTCAGATGCTTCTGTCAGTTTGAAGAATATCTGTAGGGCTTTGACAACACCAAGATGAATGTTCTCATTCAAATGCACCACCAGTTATTTAACTTACTTCCCCTGAATGTCTGGACTTCAACTGCCTGAAAGACTGTAATATTTTGTCCCACAAGCATTTCTGGTTTACTGATTTATTTGTATTCTGTCCTGACCCCTTCTCAAAGAAAGATTCGTGTTTTGAGCATCCATGTCTACAAGCAAAACAGGCTGCCAAAGCATGTTTTCTTCAGAGCCCTTGCCACCAGGTACTTCTCCATGTCACCAGGCTGGTTTATGTTGTTTGCAGGGTTGGTACTTCTCTTTGGGGAAGTTCTGAACTGTGGGCTTTGATGAATAGCAACCTAAGGAAAACTTCCACTAGGCTGTCTCTCCTCTTTGATTTTAGCTGTTAAACATCTAAGACAGCTAAAAAGAACCTGAATGTTTTCCCAGCATTAATGTGTAATTTATAGCCTTTTACTGACACAAAGACAATTGAATATAGAAAAGAACACAAAGAATTATAGAGGAAGTTTCAGAAAGAAACATTTCTAATAAAGGATGCCTCAGGATAAGACTAAGCCCCTCAATTTTTAGGGATATAAAACATTTATATTCCAACCTAGAACCAATTTTACTAACACAAGATCCTGAAAAATGGCAATTTGTGTCCATTTTGCAATGCATCCCTCTCTTGGGCAGTACCAATCACATCCCAGACCAGTGAATTCACTTGGAAAGACAGACTGACAGAACAAGTTATACCATTAATCCACAACACACTTTTGCAGACAGCATTACACAGCCACTGATGGGACAGAAAACAGGCTCCCTGGCTTAACTTAGCCACGGAGTTGGGCTTGGCACAGAAAATCCTCTGTTTTTAATCTCCACAGAGGAAAGCCGACACCATCTTTCACATGGGCTCAGTGTTGTGAGAGTTCTCTTTTTATAAATGCCCACAGTCACTTCAGGGTTGGTGCTAAATAAAGCAGGCAGCAAAAATGTAAACTACTGGCTGATGTTTTGTTTTGCTCCATATAGCCAGCAAGAAAAATGAAATGTTTCAGAATCCCCAGAGTCCGAGTGGAAAAGAGTCTGCACTATAGCTGTGTCTTATTTGGGCTCTGCAATAAAGTGAAACATTAACCATCCTCAGAGTGCACATCAGCACTCCTCAGCCAGTAGCTGTGTGACCTGGCATCAGTGTCATCTCTGAACTTATTACGATGTTCAGAATTTTCCAGGGAGCTGAGGGAGCAGGCAAAGCTCAGCTGACGTGCCATTCCATTCACTGAGGAAAGCCACTGGCTGTACTTATTTGCTGCAATTCCTGTCTAAACTTTAAAAATGTTACAGTCAAACATTTTCTAGCTCTGACTGTAAAAAGAAAGTGCGAGGAATAAGAAGTTCCCTCCCTTTCCCTATCACGTATTAACTGCAGCAAACCCAAAGCTCCAGTGGCTATAAGGATCCTGCCACGCAGCTCCCAAATCTTCCAAGTTCGAGTGCTCTCCTTGCACTCTGGGCTCGTTACCTCAAGTTTCCTCTGCAACAAACAGGGTCAAACTCTCCTCTCTTTCCCAGTGACATTAGTCTGCAGCTACTTCATAGATCTCCATGACGTTCTGACAAGCTCCTTCCATGTTGACCAAGAAGAAAAAACTCCCCCCTGTAAATTGATGGGAAAACATAAGTGACAGAGAAACAGAGCATTAATTCCAGCTTCTGTTGAGGTCAATGGGAGTCCTGTCACTGGTTACAAGAAAAACAGGATTTGGTCCCCACGTACTGAGTAAGCCCACTATATATCCATTTGGCAGGAGAACAAACCAACCCCTGCTTCCAGCTACTGCTACACAAATCCTTTTATTTCAATGTTATCACATACTCCCTAACTCATTCTCAGGAGGTCTCCTACACAAGAATTTTTTTTAGAAGGCAGTGCTTAGTGGTACCTTGTGCTGTTGACTGGAATACACTAATACTTCCATTTATTTCAACATTGGATTCACCTGCTGTATTTTATGTGAGGAAGGAAAAATAATTTTAAATAGTCATCCTCTCCCTTCCTCTTTTCAGATGTAAGTGCTTGCAAACCTAAATGGAAACAGCAATGTATTTAACATACTTCTGTGCTGTATCATTCATGGCAATGCTGTCAGCAGAATAACATCAGATCTTTATGCTGGCTGACACAGGGAAAGGCAGAGAGCTTTAATGGTATTCTGCTAACAGTTCAGCAGTTTTTATGTGGAAAAAGATATTGTGCACAAAGAGTCATTTGCTGAAGAAACTGACTCTCTTTCTTGGTCAAAATCCTCAAAATTGCTAGTTTTATGTTCCCTACAATGAACCTTGAAATTCATCTGAGCTCCAAATTTTAACATTATTAACTATTCTGATAAAGCAGCATTCTTCAACTGCGCTGGGAAAAATATATTAACTGATAAAATAATTTGGCTATAATTGCTCAACGATTCACTAATTGGTTATTCTGTTTCTCGAGAACAGCTCTTGTTCTATTTGACAGCTGCTCTTTTCCTGAAAGGAAATGAACCTTGAAGGAACACTGCAAATTTAATTGTGCCATTTAGTGACTCCTGGCAAAATCCTAGTGGCAAATTGTTAATTTCACTGAGTTCTCAGTCTTAAGAGGTGCCTACAGCACAGTTTTAAATGATCTGTCAGCTACACAAATATTTATTTGAACATTTTGCAAATTGAAGGGTAGTAGATAACAGGAAAGCATTTTTTTTCCTTTGTGTTCTGTTGGTGCCACCAATTACACTGTGATCTGCAGAGTGCTCCTGAGACCAGGGCCAGCATGAGGAGAGCTCCCTCCTTGGCACCCACATGCAACATTTGATGTATTTATTTTAAAGAATGACAGACTGATTTCTGTAGTGAAGGAAAAACGGACAGAATGAGAAGTGGAATATTGAGTCATCTACTGCATTCAAGGATTGATTCAATCTACTCTGTGAAAAATTTGAGTAAGATTACGTAAAAAGCGTCTTAATTCTCTATTCCACCTTTTTTCTTCTTTACTTATTTATTTGAATTTCAGAATAATACACTAATATCTCTAAGGGGGATGCAGAAGACTGTTTTACAAAGAGTTTAAATTCATGCTTGTAGAACCTCAGTTTACTAATATCTATCATTTTGGGATCTGAATCTCACCAGGCTCAAGATATCAAGCCCTGATTTAAGTCCAAGTGCTTCATACAAGCACATTGACTTTTATTCTCTGTTTGCAGTAGTGGGCATAGAATGCAAAGATGTAATGCTAAGGAAGCTCAGTTCCAAGCAGAAGAAGGTACCCACATATTGAAAAGGTTTGGAAGTTTTCGGTCTTTTCAGTAATGGAAAATATCAATGAAAGAGAATAAAAACTTTATTTGAAATGTCTCATTGGAGATAAAGCAAGTTGCATATGCATTCAGTCCAAGTGTATCAAAATCCACATCTTTATGTGTTGAAGGGAATTCTGAGGAGAAAAGAAAACATTGGAATGCTAGAAAGTAACTGAAGTTATTAGATCAATATGCTGTCAAAGTTGATTCTGTCAAAGAACCCCCAGTTCACTGCATGCTACGGTAATTCTGCAGACAAAAGGCCAAGCTTTTTAGTTTAGCAGCTTTTTGAGGAAAAAAAAAATGCTGTGTTTGATGATGATTAATACCCACCATATATTTGGCAGACTAATCTTGATAGTTTTTCCTCCAGCAGCTCACAATCATCTCCCTCAGGGATGTGTATGTCAGCACATTACCTAATGATAATCTGATAGCTGAATCTGCTGTTAAATAAAATCCATAACATGACAAAGTGCCCACTTTTTATATGTTTATGCATCTGTAAGTGTTACATGGGGCAGATCTCCAAGCAGCTTCAGAAAAAGGAGGAGCTAAAGAATGCCGTGTGATGAATAGAAACAAAATGGACACAGAGTAGTGAATAATGGAATTAAACAATGTGGGAGATTTGTCCTCATAAACTGGTCCTTCCAAGAAACAGAGGGGGAGGGGGTGGAGATCAGTGAGGACATCGGAAAATTCAACTTCCAAATGGTCTTGGATGCTTCTCAAGGGAAAAAAGAAGCTGCAAATAGATGTGAGGACAAATGGCCACAAGTCTACAGGACTTTTTTTCCCCGTCAGGAAATGATGGAATATTATTTTGGGGCAGCAGGCCAGAACAGTTCTTACCAGAGCTAGTTCTAATCAGTTGAGGTATAGGGTTGGGAGTGTAAAGGCAAAGATGTCAGAAAAATTAAAATACCACAGTAGACAATTGCAAGTCAGTCTCCTTTCCTGAATATCCAGGAACCAACAAGAGAAGGTGGTCTACTGGAGCTCACACTTCCAAACAAGGAAGAACTGCTCAAGGGCGTGAAGGTTGGGGTCAGCCTTGCTGCAGGGACCACAAGATGGTGGAATTCAAGGTCTTGTAAGAAGGAAACAAGGCAAAAAGCAGGACTTTAGATGAGCACAAGATTTTCCTCCAGGATCTGCCAGACAGGCCTGGAGAAAAGGAAGACCTGGGACTAACATCTCCAAGCCTTGGTCTGTCCAGACAAGAGAACAATCAATATGGATCCTGCATGGATGAACAAGATGATCCCAGTGACTTCAACATGAAAATAAAACATGCAGGAGGTAGAAGCAGGGATACATGACTCAGATGGAATAAAGAGACTCTCTGAGTGAGCAGGTATCAGGTGAGGAAAATCAAAACACCAAGCTGAGCATGAGACAGCAACACGGCCTTGCAGCAAAAAAAGCCAAATCTACCCTGGATTATATCAGCAAGAGTGTTGCCAACAAGATTGAGAGAAGTGATCCTTCCCCTCCACTGAGGAGTGGTGAGGCCACATCTGCAGTGCTGTACCCAGCTCTGGGCTTATTGCCACAAGAGAGACATCCTGAGTTCAACAAACTCCACGAAAAAATTGGACCATCTGTCATACAAAAAGTATGAGATAACTGGAACTGCTCAGCCCGGAAAAAAATAATGTCTCAGGAGGATATTGCCAATATGGGAGAATCTTACCCAATGGAAGACAATAAAGAAGACTGGTCTCACTCTCTCACACAGAAAATTCCAGTTAAATATAAATTAAAATATTTTTGCTGTAAGAGAAATCATTCACTGGTTGCCTAGAGAGGTTGTTGAGTTTCTTTCCTTGAAGCCACAAAACTCTACTGCAAACGGCCCTGAGCAATATCCTGTAGCTGACCTTACCTTGAACAGAGAGGGTGAACTGGATGATCTCCTGAAGTGCCTTCCAAACTGAACTGTTCTGTGATTCTGTGAATGTTTTTCTGTTCTGTGATTCTGCTGTAGCAAACATTTAAATTTTTTTTCAAGTTTTGAATCCTTATTTACACAGGTCCTGCAAAAGAGAAAGTACAGAGAAAATAGACAGAAAATTATGCTGTAACCTGCTTCTCTTAAAAAAAAACCAAAATGGATTTATATTTAATGAGGAAATGAAGCAGCTTCACTCTCTGAAGCAAATTTGGCTGATTTTCTAACACACAATAAAAACGAAGGGGAAAAATCTAGAGTATTCACAATCAACGAAATCAAGAAACTTTTGAATGTAATTTCTGAATCCTGATCTATAAAATTCTGAAAATGAACCATGTCTTGTACAAATGGGTATAAAGGGAGAGAGAGAGATCAGAAGGGAATGAGGCATCTCCAGTTGCACAGAATGTTCATGCTCAGGGGACAACTTGCAGATCCAAATGAATCTCAATGAAGGAGAGAAGCCAAGCTGCTGGAAGGGTGATGCACATCCTCTGGCACAAGAAACACTCCAAAGAAAGCACTTGCTTCTAATGTTGCCTGATGAGAATGGACAACCCGAGCATCACTCAGAACACAGCACAGCCCCACGGTGCTGATCATCTCCAGGAAAACCCAACCCAATCCACAAAGGCATGGGCAGAGTTTGCAGAGGGATTTTATGGAGCTAAACAAAATGTGGCCTGATGCAACATTAATCAACCACTGAATGTCATCACCAAGGGAAAATATAAAAGCCAAAAGAAAATGGGTTCCCTTGATTGTTTGGTTTGAGGGTATCCCTTTCTTCTTCCTTTTCAGTATTTATGGAGTATTTTCTCATACAACATCAGTTTGTCTTACATTTTGCTTTCAAACCAGTGGGAAATGATGTTTTTTCTATTCAGCTATAACAATCCAGATCCCCCTGACAAAAAACATTGAGACAAAACAAAATTGCAATCAGAAGAGAAACTCCTTTTGATCTCCTTCCACAGCATAGCTCTTCAGATAAAATCTTAGCTCTCTATATAATATACCATATTCACCAAAATTATATGAAGTGCAGCTAGACACTGTTTGTTTATAGCTGAATAGATTTGGCACCTATAAGTTTGATGTTTGGAAAACTACTTAAGAAATGCATTTTAGAAGTTCCTACTTTCAGAAGCAAAAAGGTACTGATCCACCTACCTATAAAATCTAATATTAGAAAATGTCTGGACAGTTTGAAGTTGTTTCTTTGTCCTGAAAGGGCTTCTGAAGTTAAAAAATCTAAAGCATCTCTTTAGAACAAACCCCAAAAGGTTAAATATTTTATAGAAAAAAAGAGTCCCCGATACTGGGATAGGTCCAAGTGGACAGGATATTTGTCCAGATGGAAAGTTCTCCAATTTGAGGTTAAAGCATGAATGTCTTTAAAAAAAAATTACTATGCCTCAGTACTTTGGTGTTTCTCCCTCTTTCCAGAACTGGGAGATACTCAGGAATACAAATAAATGAGTTACTGTCAAATAAATGATTTAAACTTTCTGGTATCTCCTGGACTGGTTTTTTGTTTTTCAAAAAAGAACACTTTTTCCTATTGGTTATTTATTTGTATTTATTTGTAAGAGCAGGTATAGTACAGAGGGAGGGGCAAAGAGTGAAAAACTATGGACATTCCATTATTTTAGAAGCTTTTCTAACATATGCATCACTGTGGTGTTTGTCTGGACCAGAAAGAGGAAAAAAAGAAAAATATAAAAACCAGCAGAGACCTCAGTGAAGGGACAGAAGGCAGTGGTAGCACTCCTAATGAAAATAAGGGTTGCAGTATGAGTAGCTTAACCATGTATCTTCCATTAAAATCCATGGAAAACTCTGTGGGAAAATCTTTTAGCTTTCACTTAAAACCTTCATTACTGAACAATGCCTTTCACATAGTCATTCTTGTTTGCTCATTTATGCTTTGCAAACCATTTAGCCCTAAGAAATTCCAAAGGTATTTCTCTAGGCATGAGAAGAGAATTTGATGTTAAACCATTACTGGATTTGGACATAAAGAAAATAGTTTAGAATTCATTTTTCTTAAAATATAAATTTCTATGCCTCAGTGTGCAACAAACTTTTGTTCTTTCTCAGCTGCTATAAATTTCCTGAATGAAATATGCAGTTTATTTAGACAACCTTATATACAAGTGTCTTTCTTTAGAGAATCTCAGGCCCCCTTAAAAACCTGACTTCCCTGTGAGTTAAACATTGGATTCATTTACCCAGCAGTGAATACATGAACAATAAGCTGTGCCTAGCCATTTATCAGCATCCTGGTAAGTTTTGCAAATCAAGAATGATCTTGTTCAGAGCTTGACAAGAGGATCAGATACAATGTCATTATTTTTGTGAAACACCTCCAAGTTTTCCTGACAATCAAGGTGAGGTTTTGCTGCAGAATAAGACTCAACTCTAATTGCAGCCTAGTGCAGAGCCAGGCAAATCATTCAACTGAGCTTTGAGGGCTCTCAGCAAAGTGGCTCATTAATCTCAGCTGATCCCAAACTAGACATCTAAGGCTCAAACTAGACACCCATGCAAAAGTTTTAGGGCAGTGGTTTTCCCTCTGCCTCACTATGCAAATATTTACACATTTCCATATCAAATTAGATCAGCTTTACAGGTCTCCCTATGTAATTTAGAACAGTGTTTATGCCAGGTGTAGAATTGAATACAGCAAAAATGAAGTGGCATTTTCTAAAGTAGAATATCAAAGAAAACTCTAGCGAGCCTCCACTGAAACTGCAAATGAGTATTTTTGAAGACAGAAAACTATTAGACTGGAAATAAAAGCAGTACATCAAAAATCAAATTTTAAAAGCCATTATTTTCTATTTTGATACAAAAAAAAAAGTGCAGGAGCATTTGTAAATAAATCTAAACCCCAAACAAATGCCTCAGGTCCACCTAGAGAGTTCTCTCCAGGTGATTAACCTAGCAATACTCTTTCCACTTTCACAAAATTCTTAAAATGGTGAATACATGGGTCTGAATCAGGAGCTAGGGGACCTGGTACGGGCCATAGGACACAGAAACCTCCTAGAGATTTTCACTCTAGGAAAGAGAAGTCACTGCCAATACAACACATTAACAGATGCTGCCATGGAGGAGGGAGGTTTTGTCTCCTGGATCTCAGAACCAGAGTGAAAAGAAATGGAAGAAAGATTGTTGCTTCCTCTCCAGATAGGATCTGCATCTCCCCAAAAGATGGAGGCACTGGAGTTTTTCTGTCCAACAGCCTCTCCCTCAGATGGGCTTTCCTACAGAAAAAGCCAAATCCTCTCCAAAAGCAGAGGGCAACAAACTGCTCCTCATGCCTTCAGCTCTTGGGGCTGTCTGCTGAGGAATTTCAAGGCACACAGCTGTGAGATTTGTGGAGAGCAAGGAGAACCTCCTTCCCTCGTAACTCAAGCCAGAAGGGAGTACAGAGCTGGTTATAAATTGTGTGATGTGTTGAGAACACATTTTTTAACCTCTTCCATAAGCACCATTTGCACACTGGCAGGGACAAAAAAGTTCCCCCTGCTTTCCCACAGCAGGTGATATTTTAGGTGAAGGGGAGTTTCCAAGGCTTGGAATGAGTCAGACAAACAGTGAGGGACTATGGGGCTGTGCATGTGCCCTGTACTCACTGTGCTTCTTTACCCTGCAGAAAAAGGTGCCTGTGTTTTCACAGGCTGAATGATGAATTCTAAGGAATAGAAAGGAAGGGAAAAGCACAGCAGTTTATCTCCCAAAAACCTTGTGCTTTCCCAGTATTCAGGGGAGGGTTACAGACAAGCACTGCATTGATTCACTGTAGTTTTTATGCACATTAATGTACGTTAGTCTTGATTAGAGGCACCAGCACTGAGCAAAATGAATGTGTTATTTATCAGAAAACCTGATTCTTCCTGTGACATGCACTCTGAGAACAGCAGCACAACTATTAAATCTTCCTCTGAACACATACACTGGGTCACACCTTCCCAACCACAGCAGGAGATGATTTGTGCCCTTAAAAAACAAGGTACCTTCCTTATCTTAGCTTGAATATCCTACAGCATTATGAATGATCTTAATTACACAGCTCTCTTTACAGAGGGCCTCATGAATATGAAATACTCTGATTAAAGTAGCACTGGAGTTCCATGCACATTCATCTCTGGAGGGAGCTCCATCTGAGTTAATGGGCTTGCAGCAGGGCTCAGTTCTGCCTGCTGTGCCAGAGCACTGCCTCACATAACACAAGCAACAATTAGATGATGAAGGGACGTGGTAAAGAGGAGATTTAACCTCCTGGGGTGAAGCAGGGTGAGTGCCAGGTTACAGCTACAAAGAGCTGCACAGGAGGCAGCTGGAGGGAGAGCAGTGATGCTGGAACTAAACAGCCCTGCTTTCACTGAGCCCGAAGTCCCAGCCACTCTTTATCCCACGGCTCCTCCTGCAGCAGCTCGATGATTACTGTGCACATCTTGCCAAGGCCAGCCATGACATCCCCAGCCCCAGAGTGGAGCATGCCAGGACCCCATCCAGCCTGGCAGGGGGACTCCTCTGGGCTGTGAGTCACAGCCTGCTCCTGGCAGCATCTGCTGCCTCCACTGTCCCAGGACAGCCCTCCTGGCTGATGGCACCCTGCCTGCCCTGCCCAGTGCTGCAGCAAGTGGGAGAGAGCAGAGGGGATGTGGCAGAGCTGTGGCCAAAATGTAACCTTTATGGCATGGAAATAATTCATCTCTGAAGAGGTGACAGGTATAGGAACTGTCCCTCTGCCAGCAAGGTCCCAGGGGGCAGCTGTGGTGGGACAAATGAGGGTTTGGTGTGAGCTACAGGTAACTAGGGAGCCAAAAAGGAAGGCAAAAGTTCAGACTATCACTTCTGGTGGCAGCAGCTTCACTGTGAACAAGAGTCAGAGTGATCTGAGTCACAGCAACCAAACGAGGGCCATAAACTCTCCCACAGGACGACAGAAATGGCCTTACTGAGTATGGGAAGAAGCAAATCTCACTAGGAACACAATACTCTGTTCCTGAGTGACACAGAGAGCAAAGGCAGATGTCTGAGGATCAAGTGTTAGATCTTCCAGCAAATCTGGCAAGTTTGTTAAATGGATTGTTATGACTCTTGATTTTGGCAGCCAATTTTATCTGATTTTTATAGTAGGACAGAGACCTCCCAAGCACAAAAGCTGAGCAAGAGATCAGATATGAAGCGGTTTTTCCCCCGAAACTAAGCTTCAACACCAATCAGTTTTATATGTTCTACTTCCAAGTGCCAAAAAACTTTTAACACACCAGCTCCAACAGCAATCTCAGCTCTGGGTATTGAAATGGGGAGTTTCTTATGTGAAAAAGAAACCTCTGGATACTGTGAATTGGGAAGACTTCTCACCTAAGAAAAAACTTATTCAAATGTCATTTCTGTGAAAGAATCATATCAAAGTAGCCTTCATTTATGTTATTAATAACAGCTACTTTAGGCTGTCAAAATGCAAAATAAGTTGAGTTATGATGCTCTGTGTCCTAATGAAGAAATACAAAGACATATATTTGTCATGCACCAAAAAAGCAGCTGACCTGAAAGAGAAGAACTCTCTTCTTGCTCTTCATGGTATGTGCATGGTTTTTAATCTCTGGGAAAGTGAAGAACCATAACTAAAATAAAATAAAAAAAAAGGAGTTATTAAAGTGGACACCAAATCTTTGGTAATGAATCTGTCTCTGGGAAGAGAAGAGCAACTTGTTATTAATTATTGTTTCCCTGTTTCTTTAGCATTATGCAGCTAGTGAATTTTGTTCTAATTCCACCAAAAGTTTTATCTGTTTGTCTAAAGGGGATAGGGAGAAAATAGTGTTATGTATGCCTCAAAAATCTGAAACTGCCATGCCCAATAAATCACAGCATTTTTGAAATTGATTACTATTGTTCCAAACATATCCCCATTCTCCTTTCTGTGATGAGAAATGTACTTGTACTTGGTATTTTCCTAGCTGAGCATGTGCCCTGAGGACACGTACAACTTTCCTACTTATTTATTTATATTTTAACACCAAGAAAAGTTAATAATCTTTTGACAGAACAATGACCTGCCATAACATTACTAGGAAGGGCTCAGCCTCAGGCCTTATGAAGGGATTATATTTTTACTGGCCTTGGAATCAATTGTTTATTTTTGAATGGAAGAGAGCAAAACCTGCTTTCAAAGGCTCAAAAAAAAAAAAAAAAAAAAAAAAAAAAAAAAAAAAGGGCAACAAAGTAAAGCTGAATAAAATCAAATATGATGTGAAAATGCTCAGAGCACCCAAAATTCCCTGAAACCATCCTGCTGCTCTGAACAGAGCCAAAGAGGGGATGGAGAAAGGTGCATTTATATTTTACTGCCAGATCAAAGGGCTGGGCTCTGCACCACTTCCATCACAGGTACTGATCCAAGGAGCAGCTCCCCACTGACCTTTCTGAGCCCAGAAACCTTTCCCATGGAGAGAGAAACCCTCAAACACTCTCAAGGAGCATTGCATACAGCTGGCACCACAGCAAGAAGAGGCACAGAAGAGAGACAAAGAGAAGGGCAAGAAACTGTGAGAAGAGAAGGGGAGCACAGGGTTTGGATGCAAGTTCAGAATCTGTGCAGATGTTCAGAACTGACAGTGGACTGGGATCTGCATCTAGTTTGCATTCCCACAGAAAGTGAATAAATCAGCTCCAGCACTCAAACAGCTCATCCTTCCTCCTCCCAGAGCTCCTTTCACAGTTGTCACATTTCCATGTTCCCTCTGCTTCACCAGCCTGACTTTGCTCTTCCCTCTCATCCAGTCTGGAGCCAGACTCTTCCTCGAGCCTCCCTATCTGCTGCTGTGAGTGAGCAGCCTGTGTCCATCTCTTATCCTTCAGCTACTCCCTGTCTCACTGCTGTGCTCAGAGCTCCACACATCCCTCACAAATGCAGAACATGAAACAGAAACTTGAGCTCTGTGGAGGCCTGTTTGTTTTGGCTGTTGCTGTAGTTTTTATTAATAAATGCCTCCTGGTAGACTAGGCTCCATTTATCATGACATATGTTATCTAGCTTATGTTCTTGTACAGTATTTATTACAAAATTTAAGCTGAGCACAAAACTATTCTGCTCTCTTCCCAGGCAGTGAGAAGGGTGGTTATGTTATTTTAATGAATTTGCTTGTCTTATGTTATTATTGAGAAGCCTTGGTTAAGGAAGTGATCCTTGTGCTTCATTTTGAAAATGTGAATTTTGTGGTCGCTGTGGTCCTTTCCCATAGGAGAAGAATTTCTAATCCATCTGCACATTAATAATTCCCCAAGTTCTTTTTTGCTGAGATCTCCCCATTGTGAATTTTTCCCAGACCTCTTTAGCTACTTCCCTTTCTAGCCTTGCCTATCTGATTGGTTTGATGCTTGTTTTCACACACCACATGCTGTAATCGAGAGAGTTGCTACATTACCCCAGCCAAAAAGAGGAAACATCCATTTCCATAGCTTGCCAGCACCTCCTCCAACATTGCAACTGACCCCTAACTCTTGAGACATCCTGTTTAGCATTACAATGAAATCTTGGGAGAAAACACACATCTAATCTAATTTGAGGGCATGAAAAATTCAGATGAGCTTCAGAAAGAGAAGCCAAATATTGTGGTCGTTTTCCAAATGAAGCCTCTGCTTCTAAGTAAAACAGAATGCATTTCTTAGACGTGTTCTGATATCTCACAAGGGTTGTACCAAGCAGATGTGTGAACTGATCACTGCAAAGCCCAAATTTCTGCACAACCTCACCTCTACTGGCTAAAATGCAGGAGAAGTACAAATACATCTTATGGTTACCTAATGATAACAAAATGAGGCAGAAATGCAAATTTTGTAGTCTCAGAAAGACCTGCATTTACAGAATAGCAAGGCCTTTTATTTATAAATAAGGGCAAAATTTATAGATTTTACATACAGAGTATATGGCAACATTTTTTAATATGAAGCTTTGTACCACCTTACTCTTTTCCCTTCTCAAGGGAGCTTTAGTAAAAGTATTGTGCAAAATATTGTCTTGAGTAAGTTCTATTGGGCTGAGCCTGCTTGACAATTTTAGCGTTTACTGTCTCGCTTCACAGGTCCTTACATTCACAGTGATTTATACAAAGTGTTCTGCTTTGTATCTCTCACAAACTGTTTCAATACTGAGCTAGGTAAACAGAACGTCATCAGATTTCCAGTCCTTCCTGGGTAATTTTCCCCAGTTATGTAAATGTTTATCTTAATTCAGCTTCTTCCTTTGCACTTTTAAAAATGTTTTTGCTCCTTCCCCGTGCTGAGGCAGTGTGATAACCAGGGTGCAGAGTGGAGACAAAGGAACACCAGGGCTGGATGCCAAGGAGCAAGGCTGCAAGCACCCAGCCAACTGCACAGGCTCTGATTGCCAGTTCTCCAAGAAGCCACAAAGCAGCGTAGGGATCCCATCTGAGCCTTATTACCCAAAACTTCCAAATGCACCTATTAGAAATCTCCAGTGAGGTATTCCAGCCACCCTCGTGTTTATGGAGTAAAACTGCTTGCTCCTGTAAATGTGTTCACAGGTGTGCCAGTGCCAAGCGTGTAGATGGCAGCAGTAAGTTTGGAGCAAGGCTTGGCTCCCCTGATTGTTTTTCCCACCCTGTAACCTGTGTTGTATTTGGCAAAGCATCTTCTGGGGAAAGGGAACCGTATGCAAAGTGCTGGCAACAGCATTTGGTTTGATATGCATAAGTTAATTAACAGAAAGCAGCTCATGTCAACAATGTTTACATTTCTCATGCTTTCTCTCTTTAACCACTTGAACTGAACTATACAAAAAGCACTTTAGAATCTACAGTATGTATAAAAAAATCAGTACTCTTCTAATAAATTTAAGCTTGTCAGTGCTGTTGATAGGTTGGGGATCCTTTCCATAGCCAAAAACTGAATCTAAGTGAGTAGAACACATTGAAATTTGAGTACAAGCTTCCTTCCAGACAAGCCCTGCTTTCTCTCCAGCTCACAAAAAAATATAAGATGGGACCAGACAACTACAGGAATCCACAGATTTCAGTGGGTGGAATTCAAGAGATAACCATCTCATTTCAGCAGACTCGGAAAATAAACACGAAATAAACAATTCATCTTGTTAGAGGTTGACACATTCATTTTTCTGCTTGGAAAACCAAAATTTTACTTGCTCCTACTCCAAGTGATCCTTGCATCATTCCTTTGTTTGGGTACCCATCTGCTGCCAGTTTCAAACTTGGTCAGCAAAATGCACTTAGCTAGATGGGTATTTTAGTAGCACAGATAAATTCCTCCTTAATTGCTCACACTTTCTATGGTAAGTCTCTAAATATGGATATGTACACCAGAAGCCTTCTCTGATTTGGTAGGATTTGATGGGTTTTTTTTCTTCAAACAGGCAAAACACGAACTTACCTCTCCTATGACTATATAAGGAGCATAAGGAAAAGGACCAATTCCTAAGCTGAGCTTCTACACCCTTCAGATGTTTTAATTTAATTTTGTGAATACCCAAACCTACTCAATCATCCAAAGTTTAGAGCAGGTACTTAATGCTGGCTCATCAAGCAGCAGCTGTGAGAGATAAGACAGTGCTGTATTTACTGTGGAGTCTGGAATCAGGGACTCAGTGCACGACCTGTATTAATGTAAAGCAAATGAGCTGCTCAGCCTGGCTGAACTTAACATCCCCCTGCTTTAGTTTAACACAGAGGTAAACCAGAAATAACAATAGCCAAGCAGAGCCAAGTTAGATGGAACAGCTTTGTGGGCCAGAACAACACAGAGGCAGCCCAAGCTGGAAGGCAGCTCACGGTGCCACCTCCCTTGCCCAGGACAGAGCTCCACACAGACCAGTGGGTGCTTCTCCATGGCAAGGGCCCTCAGTAATGCAGCCATGCCCAGAAAGAAGCAGCTATCAACCATAATTAGAGAGGGCAATTGCCCTCTGTAGTTTTCCTGCACATCCTGGCACTCTCTGGCATTCCTGTACTCCCAGTGGATTCACTGTTTTGGTTTTTTGTCTTCTACTGGTAACAACCCTAGGAAATGGGGAAGGAGGTATGGAGTTAACCTTCCCAGGTAAAATGATGGCTGAGGCAGAAGCCAAAGGTTATTTATTACCTCCTTCATAAGGGCAAGAAAAAAGTTTTCTGAAAATGCAGGGCTGAAGTTAATCTATATTTTGTTTCTCCCAGTTGCAGGTTGACTGCCATGCTTCTGTCATAAAACAGGCTTTGGCCAAGGGAAAAATGGCAAGAAGAACTGGCGAGGTCAAGGACAGGGACACAGAAGGAAACAGATTTAATTTCACATCAGGTCATTCCCACAAATTGTAGGAAGAGAAAAGCAAGCATGAACAGTATTTCCACTGAGTATGACATGGAGCTCCTTTGGACTATCTCTTGAATGGGAAAATACCCAAAACATCTTCAGGGCTGAGCTGAACAAGTTCATTGAAAGTTAATGGCACTCATTTTCCTACAGCCTTTGGGCACTTAAGAAAAAAAAAACCAACATGCTTGTTTTGTACTTGTTGCCAAAAGGAATCAGCTGCTGCTAAAGACTAAGAATACACAAAAATTTAACTTAGTTTACAATCTCAGCCTGATTGCTTCTTCTCCTGCACCTGGCTCAGTTCCTTCTAGGAACAGTAGATTTTAATCCTTCCTGGTATTCATGGGCATGAAGGTGGGTTAGCAATGCTTGAAATGAACAGAGCCAACATCTGGGACTGACAGCTGCACTTACTTTTCCTTTCTTCCCACAGAAGCATTTACAGCCTTTCTGGCTCATGCAAGGAAGTTCCTAAGGAATGGGATGGAGCTTTCTGAATCAGGTTAAACCTCCTGATTTAGGTTAAAAGGTTACTGTCTCCTCAAAGGAAAGGTGCATTGCAATGCTTGACACACAAAGAACAATTGTTGTGTTTTGCCTGGGTTTGCATGCACAAGAACTATTGGTGAGCATCACCCTGAGAATGCATTTCTCTCCCCAGGATACCAATTTCTAGATCAAGCATACCTTGGATTATGTTCCATAGCAAAGGACCAAGGAGAATTTCTTTCTCAATGATCCTGCAATGCAGACTATAAATGATGCTGGGGAAAACATTCATTGATAGTTGGAAATAGAAGAACAAAACAGGTAGAACACCATCTATAATTTTGCACTATTGCTTTCACACAACAAAATCAAAACCAGCACCAGCATCCCTTTTTCACAAGAGCAAAATTAAATAATTCCATCTATTCATAGCAACCTCTTACAGTCAAAATCTGTGTGATGCTGCAAAAACTCCAACTTAATTTAGGGTTTAATGTGGTGAGAGAGAAAGCAAAAATGCTTATTTAGACCCCTACTACCTCTGCTTCCACCTTTGCTCAAGTGGCTTAACCTCAGAGAATATTTTGAGGACAAGGAGTTGGCATCTTAAATTGAGAGACTTGATTCTGTGTGGGTTCTTTCCTTACAGCTGTTTGTAAGTGACTTGTCTGAAACTGTTGTTCTTTCATGTGAGAAAAGGGAAGGCAGTACAAATAAACTAAAACCAAAATGAAATCGCTTATTACAAGTATGTACTTAACTTAATTTCCAAACCTCACGTTTTAGAATTGAAATGCAATTATTATTTTGTTCACAGTTTGTTTTTTAAATGCGCCGTGTGCTTTCTTTCATAAAAATCCCCCCCCAAAAAAATCCCTAATCACTTGATATGCAAAATGCTTTTGACTGGGTAGTTATTTTTACCTCCAGTTTTAGGAAAAAAAGGAACCACAAATGCATTTTACCCTAACTGTGGGGAGCACAAAACTCTGGCTGGATAAATGATAGGAAAAGGCATCAAACTTACAAAATTCTTTTACCTCTTTCCAGCTTAAAATAAATCTTTTGCCTCTGGACTCCCCACAGCTCTCAGTCCCGATATGGGCAGCCTATTTAAGGGCAGCTGGTGAGTGTGTCACACACTGGCCCTTCCTGGTCACAGGTGTAACTCACCTGTGCCAGCTGGGAGGAGGAGGAGGAGGGAGGCAGGGAGGGCACTCCTGGTGCCAGTGGCTCCCCTGGCAGAGCAGGACCTGCCCAGCAGCTCCTCTCCTCTTCTGCTCCTCTCCCCAGTGTGAGAGAGGCTGAGGGAACACGGCCAGAGCCTTGCTCTCTTTTCAGCTATTCTTGGCCACCCTGACAGCCTCTCGGGGCTGTAGGAAGTGTAATGTAATGCAATGCTGCTCTAAATTTATGTCCCAGCCTGGACCAAGGTTAGGAGAAGTTTTTGGGTCTCCCGCTGCGTTTTCAGCACTGTTTCCTGGGGCAGGGGAAAGGAGAAATACTGACTAGAAGGTTAAATGAGTTTAACCTGAAGAAGGCAGAAAGTTTGGATCTCCCCAGCAGCACGTTTAAAGGCTGATCCTTGACAGGATGCCTTTCCTTTTAGTGGGAGTTTCAGCGTTGTAACTTCAATCCCTACTACAAGAGACTTCTCTGCCACCTTGCTCTGCTGCTGCTGAATAAATCCATGCCCAAGAACCCAGAGGACATGCAGGTCTGAAAACTAACAGGATGAGTTACAGTGGCACCAATCCAATGAAATTACCTGTGTTCAACCAGATCAGCTCAAATACATATCAATATAAACAGTCTTTATCTCTCCACTGCTCCAAGTGAGAAAACATTAAATTCAAGGTGAAGCAACTCTGTCAATGGCATGCTGCTTGGAAAGCTGAATTGTGAGAAAATGTTATTTATGACCAACAGGCACTTAGTCTCTCAACATTTATGCTGTTTAAGTCAAAAGGAGTTGCTTCACCTGGAATCTGGAGAATCCTTACAAAACACACATTGTGGATTTCCCATAAAATTGTCCCTGATCAGGCTCTGGAACCTGAATATTCACAACATACTTGGACACAGTAATACGTGCCAGGCTTTATACAGCCCCAGAGAGACTCTAGACATCTATGTTTAATAATATAATGAAGTTTTAAATTTACTGTAACTTTAAAATTGAAGGATTTAAAAAGCAATTAAACTGCTTTAAAATAGCAGAGAGCTTATGGGAATGCAATATGGATTGGAACAAACAGGCCTAAATCAGCACTGGTTTGGAAGTTTAGTAAGGACTAAAACTATGGGAGGTAATTCAGGAACAGATGCATCAAATTAATTCCAGTAATACTGGAGTGTTAAAGATGGCAACAGAAGCCAGCTTTGTTCAACAGAATGGAAAAATAATCATCCTTTCTCTCCCTTTCCACCCCCAAGGAGTCGGATTTTCCCGGCACAGCCATTCACTGGTGGCAGCAGATGCACCAAAATGTTTGACACCAGCAAACTGAAGTAAAATAGAAAACATACATGGGGGAAACAGGAGAGAAAAAATAAAGAAAAACAACCCCTACAAGATAAAAAAACCCAAGGATGTATGTAATGCAGAGAGGTGAAGCTGCAAACACACAGCAAAGCTGCCAAGCTGCTTGGGAGGAAAGGAAAGGGAACCATGTCTCAGAGCCTTCCAAGGAAAGTGCACCAGTTACTCACAGTCATTTCTAGTCACAACTGGAAGTGGATGAGCAAGTCACAGTTGTTTCAGGAAATTTATCACTTTTCTCAAGAATTGTCTGTGAACAGACTGTGACTTTTATTAATTTGTCTCCAGCTGGCAAGGGTGCACCAAATATTTTCTGTGAATGAATCCTGGCCAGTGGATTGCTCACGGCTGTTCTAATTGCTTCAATATTCCTGCTCTGACGTTCAGGATGAGGAGGCTCTGATCAAGTCCCAGTTACAACAGTTTCATTCCTAAAGTAATGAGAAATTTACCTTTCAGACAGAAGATAGCCATAGAAATCATCCTCTCATTTAAAACAAAGCAAAGCAAATCAGAAACAGATCTCTGGCACTGACAGAAAGGCAGGGAGGAAATAGAGAAAATATTGATTAATGAGATTTATTTGTGCTGCGGATGGTGATCAAAGGGGGGTGAATGCAATGTGCAGCACTCACCATTGCTTTTAAAACCAAAACTCCTTTGATGTGCAGTGCAGTATCCGGCCATTATGGGAATTAAAAGAAAAAGCCATGAGAACATTATTAATAAAGGTTTAAACTGAACAGCTTCAGGCAGCAGGCTCATACTACCAAGGTTTTTGCTTTTTGAATGACCAGCTGGTGAATAATTATGATAAATAATGCTTCATGACTATTTGGTTTAGTAAACAAAGCCTCTTGATGCATACAGTATTACCATTTCCATACTGAGCAGCCTGTATTTTTAGAGTAGACCAAGCATTGAAGTACAGAGAAAAAGACCTCCAGAACAAAGAAAAGGCTCCCTAACAGTGAGTGGCTGTGGGGACTGATCCCAGCAGTCCCAGGGAAGCTCCCCCACACTCAGCAAGGAAGCAGAAATGTCTCACCACTATGGGTTTGGGAAGGATTTACAGCTTTGCACCCTCCTCCCTGAGCTCCTCCTTGCACATCTCTGCTGGCCTCTGCTCCCAATCTTTGTGTGAGGGTCTGACTGGAGCCTGGGCTCCCCTCTGAGGGCTTCTTAGCCCACCAAGCCCAGCTCCAGTCCCCACTGGTGTCCCCTAACCTGTCCCACTGCAGGCAGTGCTGACAAGATGGATTTTTGAAGAATATGAAAGGTGAAGAGGAAATTTTAAAACTTCCATATAAATCCGTCTTTGTATTTTTAACTGACTTATCTGAGAAACAGGAGCTTCACATGTAAAGTGGGCACTGTAATAAGATAAAAGTTTAGGACTGATAGGCATTTCCCCACCTTTAAAATCACTAGATGCCATCTTAACTCTTGCCTCCTTGACAATTAGGATAATTCTTTGCCTACAGAAAAAGAAACTCCTTTTATGCTACATCTCTTGCAGAACATCAAACTTCATCTTACAAAAAAAAAAGTGGAAAGTTTTAAAGAGGAACCATTCTACTTGCCTAGAAATATCATATATTTGCCACACATAATACCTTTATCACAAAGAAATAGGATTAAAAAAACAAGTAAGGAACTCTTGTAAATTAAACCCACTTTTAAGTTTGTTTTTATTTATTTTTTTTTTCAAAGATGATCTCGCAGCTCATTTGACAGATTAATTTGGTCAATATTGGCACAATGGCAGTGCATTATGCTAGGACCAATGCTAATTGCAGCACTGAGGCTAAGATGATCATAAGTGGAAGGGGAGTAATAATGAACTAAATACAATACATTACAACTCATTTCACTGTATAACAAAATGTAGAGAGAGCATCCAAAAGCCACAAAATCAGCTCTTTGACTAAAAAAATCCAAAAAAACCCCTATTAAACTACCAGTTTAATCCAAAGTCATATTTGGAATATATCAAGCAGGGTGGCACAAATCCTTTTTGCTCAACATTTGAATCAAAAATGCATTTTTGAAAAACACAGTCATGATGAAACTGTAGAAAACACTTGAAGTATCTTTGGAGGTCGGGTGGGGGGAGAGAAAGAGAGAGAAATCTGGTTTGTGTCAAGTGAAACATTCCGTACACTTGAATAAGAACATTTTTCTTTGAGGACCAAGAAAATCAAAGGAAATAAAGAGTTAGACTTGAAGTTCTCATGATTACGTTGCTGCCACACAGGATCAGAGGTCCTAGAGGGTACAGAAGGCTGTTGTTTATGCCTCTGTTTTCCTAATTAGGTGTGACTGCAATCTTCCCACTTTCTTATCTAAGCCTAGAACAACACTGCATGGACTTTTGCTTCTCCCAGGAATATAATTTTGTTTCCCCTAACTGATTAAACGTTCAGCGTGGAAAGAGAATATATCACAAATGGAATACACTTGGCTTCCTCTTGCAGGGGAGCTCTGCCATTGACTCACCCAGCGAGTACAGAATTTTGAAGAGGGATGTCTCTAGCAGGATGACCCACACACAAAGCCAGGCACCCCATGAGTTAAAGCTGTGACTGAGGGGAGTCCTCCCTACACTGTCTAGCTCTGTCTCCAGGTTAGTGGTAAAACTCCTGCCACCCTAGGGTTCTTCCCCTGCCAAGATTAATTTCAAAGAGGGAGAGAAGGTGCATAATTTTCCTTCTTCATGATTTAATTATTTCTTGTCCTTTCCCTCAGAAAACAGATTCTGACGTCAATAATCCTAATGCAGGCTCATTAGTTACTTCAGAGATGTCAGTGCTAATTTTCCACAGAGCCATCAGAGGCAGGTAAGTGACACACTGAGGGAGTGTTTTCTCCTCACAAAGTGCTGGTTCATGCATGAGCAGCACACCCTGGATCCCCACAGCAATCAAGAGGCTTCATTTCCTTTGGAAAAGCGTGGCCATCCTGCAGCCTGCCCCTCACACAGGGCTCCCTCAGCCAGGGCTTTTATAACTCATGAGATCCCTCAGCAGCCTGGGCAACCAGAAAAGGCCCCCTAGATCATGTCACTGTTTGAAAGGGCCTGGGGAGGCAGCAGGAAATTACACACACATTAGCTGAAGTTGATTTTATAACAAAACAAGCTATTTGAACAGCTTGATTAATGATGGCCAAGCAGGCTGCAGGAAAAGGAGTTCACGTCTCGCTGACTGGCCCGAGTTCTCACGAGGGACTCGGGCCAGGGTACACACACGGGGGGAGAGCATTTCCTGAGAGACTCACAAAACATCCACCAAACTGCACTGGAGATTCGTGCCTCGGATGCTACAAACAGTGCATTTAACAGTGGGGACAAGAGAGAGAAGAAGATATTTCTCCATCAACTGAAAACTGGCTACAGCACAGAGAAGGGAGCCACGCTAAGGCAGACAATCACTGGCACCAAAAAAAAGGCAGAGTAGCTGTTTGCAGTGGGGCTGCCATTTCATTAGTCTCACTGGAATGCCCTTCAAAGCAGCTGATAGCTGTTACTGCCAGGCAGAGCTGTGGAAAAGGTCAACGTGGCAGCCCTTGATTATTTTAGTTCAGGAACACTCTATTATTCGTAAAGTATCTGTGACATATTCTTCCCTCTCACTCTCCCTCTTGGACAGGAACAAATGGGGAAACCACTTCAGTGCAAGGCAGAGGTGGTAGCACAGAAAAGGCAAAAGCACAAGCCTGCAAAGAGGGAGGGGAAAAAAGAGGCAATAGTCTAACTGGCCTGCTCAAAATTATCAGTCAGAGGATGGGGGGCAGATTGAAATAATTGAGGAAAGTGGGACCAACTTACTTTTATATGATGGGTTAGCTGCTGCTGCTCCTCACACACATATGCGTGCTTGCCAAGAAACACTTCTTTCTGCTCTCCCCAGCTTTGTCATCTGCCCCTGCTCCGAGTCCTAGAGAGTGATGGAGACTCCCTAACCCTGAGGAATCCCTGGGTGTTGTGTGGAGAGGTGGAAACCTGCCTGGTTTAAACCCTCTTGAGCAGCAAATTGGCTGCTCCTGTGGAGCAGCACAGCTGAGCACTGGTGTGTGATCCCCAGGCACCTGCTACCCCCCAGCTGGAGTGAGAACAAGGGGCAGAAACAGCTTTTTATTGTTACTTCTTTGGTCCCTGTCATCCACCTGCATATCCAGTTATGAGTGTATGGAAACACAATTTTTAAGCACTAAATGAGCATGCTCTTCCTCCAGTTCAGTTCTTTGCTGACACTGTATATTCCCTCCATTTCACACCAAAGTCACTAATAATGTATTTGGGCTTTCTAGTGGGAACCTGACTCAGCAGGCACAGATGAATTTTTCTTCTCTCCCTCTTAGTTTGTCTTATTTCAGGCCTCGTTAATTGGGATTTCTCCTTTTGTTTCAGAACCTCAGCCCAGTCTTCACACTTCACTAGCTACCCTTGTCTTTTTAGCTCAAACAATTCCATGTCAATTAGGATATATTTCTGCTTTTTGTGCCACTTCATCCAAACAAGTACCTGACTAATTTGACAATTTCATCTCTGGAATTCACAGAGGTCAAACTCACTCACCTATTATAACCTGTTGTAACCTGAGAAAAAGGATGACTGGACTGAATCTAACACAGCCATTTCTCTTTAATATTTACATTTTTAATGACATCCAAACTCACCACTACTTCACTCAACAGCTTCCTTGGCCTTGGAATCAGCTCCTGCTGGAGTGAAAGAAGTAACAACACCATCATTACAACTACAAACACCAAATGAAGAACATAAACTGTAGTTCCTTTGAAGCACTGTGAAGTTTTGGGTTGCTTGTGTATTTGTACAATATAATTAGTAGCCTGTACACTCCTCATGATGTGTTACTGTCAGGAAAAAAGTCAAGACTTACAAAAGAGCTGCACCACAGAAATAAATAAAGCAAAGGTTCATATTACTCCAGTGCATGTTAAACAGATTTTTTCAGTTCACCAGACACATTTGGTCTGTCTTATAAATAAATCACTGAAATAATAAACAAGTGGCTTTTCTATTCCTAATAGGCTTTAAAAACCCACCCCTTCTTTCTGAAACAAAGGGATCCCTTAAATGATGCTAATGGCATCCTTTCATTGATCTCCTGTATTCACTTACCCTGCAATTTTTTTCTTCACATTTCTTATTGAGAGAAATAATTTCCATTTTACCCAGCATGAGAACTGCTATTCTGCTTAAGTTCCTTAAAACAACAGCAACCCTTTCACAGCTTCTCACATTTCTAAAACTATTTGTCTTAACCCAGTGCCAGCCACCCTTGAAATGGTTCATTTTGCAACATAAGATGTACAAAAGAACTTTAGGGAATATCCACAGGCATGTAGGGCTCGATTTAAAATCAGTTGAAACTGAGAGGATGATTTCATCACCTATCAAGTCAGTATTCTACACATAACAGCATTACATTTGAATATATACAAAATTTATGGCTATCAGAGCTCAGTGGAGATACTTCACTCAAATATTTTCTACCTAAACTGTTCATGTCACAATTTGTAAGGGGTTTTCGACTTTTTAATTACAAATTTACCTTTCATTAAAAGTTTTTCTTATTCTAGTGTTTTTACTGTTTTATTTTTGGTTTGGTTTTTCTTTTTTCATTTTGGATGTATAGCTTTACATTTGTACAAGTTGCCAAATTATTAAATTATTTGCCAATAATAACTCTAATAAATGACTGGCCTAAACATGAAGTAAGCACAGGAACTACTTATTTACCAATTACAAGACCACATTTTCTGGCTGACAAGAACAGTGAAGCAGATGTTCTGCAAGGGTAGCTAATTTTCACTGCCAAATCAGGGGAAAAACTATGATGAAAAATATTTTTATTTTTCAAACAATGTAAAAATTAAAGAAGTTTCAAGCAGATAGAAAAGACTCTCTCTCAGAACATTTTGAGTGTGAACACTGAGTTCTTTCTCACTTCCTTCAAATAAATGCCTTTCCTTCATTGCAACCACAGAGAAAAACAGACCAAAATCTCAGATTCAAATAATTGCTAACTGACACCAGAAATCTGATCCAAGTTTTGCAAAAGACCTCTCTGTCATTCAGGGGGAGTCCGGATATTAAATCCTGACACCCTCAGCTTGGTGATATTTGCTACAACAGTTCAGGAGGGAGGAGAGCTCTGTCAGGATGTGAATCTTGTCTTTTCTGGCATCTCCACCACCTTTCTCTGCTGGGGGCTCACAGCTGCCCAGTTTGACCACAGAGTAAGAGTGTCAGCCAAAAAGCTGCTGTGGCAGTATGAGGTGGAGGTGGGAAAAGATAGAATTCATCCCATGGGCAACCCAAATCTACTATTTAAAGATGCCCACCTTGGCCTAAAACCTCAAGGGAAGGTGAGCACTCAAGCTGTATTTACCTACTTCAGCTGTTCCAGGAAAAAGCAGTTGCATGAGGAAATTAGGCCCAATAAGAACACACTGAGGTGAGTTTACTTTCATAAGTTTGCAGTCTAAGAGGAAAGACAAAACAATTTGCATTTTTGCTTTCATTTGGGACCAGGCCAGTTTATAAAGCAGAATTGAAGGCACGTGTGATTTCCTGCTTTCTTTTCCCTTTCTCTCCACCCCCTGCCTCCCCCTCCCCTGATCACAAGAGTTCTCATGTGTTTTCAGGCTCTCCTTTTGTTCTACTCCAATAAAGTCCCCAAACAATTGCCAGGTCAAATGTGCTCCGTCTTTCTTCCATTAGTGTAGCAGCTGGTGCTTGCCTCTTAAAATTCCTTTACTGTCAGCTAACACATGCCATCCCATTTGAAGAATTTTTAGTGTAAGTTTCAGTTCCAGCCCTTTACTGCTCTCAATCTCACTTTAAAAGCTTGATGGGTCCACAAAAAGACAGAGATTCAAATGTTCTCAGACAATGTTCAGATGTGGAAACAAGCATCATTAGACTCCCTCTCCTGATGGGTGAAATGAAAACATGAATTTGAGAAAGAAAAAAAGAAAAAAATACCAGATGCTTGCTGTTTCTCACAGCAATTTAGATGCTGGCTCATATCTCTTTTCCAGTAGAAACTCCCTATTGCTCAAAAAAACCTACAAGCAAACAAGCCCACACCATCCATGCATTTGGTATTTTTCAGATCCAGCAAAGGACTTGAATTCATGCACACTTCTCAGCAGGCAAATAATAATACCTGGTATAACCTTTTTATACATCTTGGAAGACAGAGCCATTTTCATCTTCTGGTCAAAAGTGGCACCACTTTAGATGTTTTCCAAACAGTTTATGATTTGCTAGAAGTTAATCATTTGCTGATTGTTCAAGATAGGCCACACTTCTTCATGGGATGTCCAAAAGAAACATAGAACAAAGGCAAAAAAGCACTAAAATTGTTATAAAACTATAAAAAAAGTTATAAATCTATCAAATTGAGACTAACAATCTACAACTAACTCTTGTCAGTTATTATATGTATGGCTTAGGTAGATCATACAAAATAGTAAAGGGCACATCTTCAATTATAACTTCATTTTTAAGGTTAGGACTGAAGTTTTTTGTGACTCTGATAAAATCACCGAGGAAATTTGAGCTTACCAGCTGCCAAGAACAGGAGCACATTTCCTCCCTGCCCTCCTCGAGCTGGAGCACAGCACCCAGGATGGAAACCAAAGGAAGCTCTCAAAGATCCCAGCTCCAGCTCATTGGATTTCTGTCTGCAGCACATTTTAGACAGCTCCAAACCTGAGTTAGGACTTTTCTCAACTCTACCCTGTTGCAGGCCACAGTGCTGCTGGAGTCAGCCTGCACTGACACACCCCTGTCTTGCCCTCCTGAGGACACGAGTTCAGGCCCTTCCAGAGGTTCTCTCCACAGTGTCTTTGTCCTGTCCAGGAGCAGAATTTTGGTAGCCACTTTATATTATTTCAGTCTTTTCACACAGCATAAAGGGACAAAACACGCCTCAGTTGGTCTTTAAAAGCTGCTTCAGAGTATATTCAGATGGGATAAAAAAGTCAGAGGATCCAAAATCATTATTGACCATGGGCTAACCCCAAACCCACTGAGACACGTGGAACAGCAGAATTCACTGCCTTTGGTGAGCTTTGGTTCAGGTTCCACACACCCCTTTAATGATATTTTCTATTTCAAAGTATCACAGCTCTTTCAGCAGATGCCCAGCATCTGTGGGCTTGATGGGGTGCTAATCCTGTTACAAGGTGATGATTGGAAGCCTATAGCTGATACTTCCAGATGGTTTCAGGATTCTGAGACCACATATGCTGGAAGAGAGGAGAAGGAGTGTTTGGAGAGCTGTCTGGGTGTGAGAGTTTCAGAAGGTATTTGCAGAGTTTTGAGAGTTTCCGGATCGCCGGGGACCACAAACCCCACATACATTAAACAGCAGATATTCACAACACTCTTGGAAGACCTTACCCAGACCTGTTAATATTCCCACTGGAATGTGTCAGAGATCCCAGCCACTCTTGGCATGGTAACCCTTGGCAGTCAGCCACTCAGGCTTCTTTGCTTCTAGGAAAGGATGGAGGCCTTGTAGCCATTTTCACAGCCTTTCATTGGAGAGGAAGGTGCAGGTGACTTCACTCCTTCCACTCTGACACTGTGGATGTGGCCATCCATGGAGGCCACAGTAAAGATGTTGCTGATTTCCTGGTCCTGGTTAACTAGAATATGTTAATCATAATCCACGCTGACTTCCAAAGATTGCACAACTTCATAGCTCAAAGCCCTCACAAAATATTCCCAATAAAAGAACGGAACGACTGTTAATCACTGTTCCTGCAAGCTATTGTGAAATTTCACAGGATTTGATAACTGTCAAGGCTCCAGCTGTTGAAGTTTGTGCAAGAATCTCAGCTTCAGGCTGGACTCAGTGCCTGCCTCCAGGAGCAAGGGAAAGGTGTGAACTAGAAAATTAGGATATATTCCAGTGTTAGCAAACCAGAATGCAAATATTTACAAACAGTGGCTCTTCACAGTGTAGATCACAGTAAGAAATCTGTTTGCTCACACGTGCTCAGTCTTTTGCAATGCTCAAACACACAAGCTAGCAAAGGCAAAGTAAAACAAACAATATTTGAGCAAGTTATCAGTAGTGTTACTCTGTATTTATCAGTCTCACACCTCTTTCCACTTACCTGTATAAACAATGTCTCATAATTAGATGGTCAGTCAAACACTGTCAGGAAAAATACCCACATTGGAAACATGGAAAAAGAGCCTGGAAACCATTTTAAATCAAGTAACTCCTACAATAACTCAGTAGGGTTTAGCTGAAGCCTGCTAGGAGCAGATGTAAAGGCTTTGAAATTGGATGTGTGAAAGCAGTGAAGTGCTCAATTAAGTGAGATTCATCTTCCACCACAGGTGTCCTTTACTGAAAGGGAAATTTTCCTGCTGTCCTTCCACTGAAGTGTCACATATCAGCTCTAGTGGATGAAATAATACCATTTTTCTAAGGATGTCTCTGAAATATTTCTCCATTCTACATTTTTTTGTAACCAAGATGCAAGAAGAACATGTATGTTCTTGAGTAAGCAACAAAGCCTAGATAAGTAGTTTAAAATAGCCTTTGAGTGTCATCTCCTGCATTGCTTTTAGAGATGTTGCCAAATATATCAGCTGAGAGAGATACCAGAAATACTTTCTTCCCTAGTGAGAGTGTTTATTGTGTTACAGAATAACCACTGGTATAAAGTTATGGTGACCAAAACTACACCAGAAACCTCCTCTGATAATATTCCTCTCTATATCTCATATGGGAGCTGATATTTTTAAAGAGAAGGGAGTAATGGATTCCTGGTAGGTACTATTGACCTTTGAGTCTTAGTGAACAGTCTTAAAAAATATTTCCCTTCTCAGAGTCCAGCAAAACATGTTTTGTTTTGTGTGCATCAGGGTTACCACTCTGCTGCTTGTTCCCTCAGATGGGACCTCAGTTTTATAAGAATAGGTCTCAGCTGAGACTAAACTCACTCATTCAGACCCCTGAAAAAAGTTTAATTTTGAGAAACACTGTGGAATTATAGAGGTATCTGTGCCACTAATCCTGTTGCAGAACCAATCCCACTGGGAACAGGCTGAAAGGAATAGCAAACTTTACCCTGCTGCATTTTGCCAAGAATCCCACTTTTTATAAGCCTTAAAATTTTGTGGTCTATAAACCAGCTCTTCATTACTGGTGCATTGTAAAACATTTTGAGTTCTGCTTCTGCCAATGGGAGCCTTTTCAAGCTTCCATTGCTGCTCATAAGTTATCAATTGTTCCAAGATGGTTCAGGGCACAGGTTTTTCTGTTACCATTGTGTTTTTTCTCTTCTGTCATGCCAACTCTCAAAACACCCTCCAGGTTCATCAAAATATTTTAAGTATCAAAGTACCTGGTAAAAACAGTTTCTGATTTAGTTGAGGGAGAAATGAATGGGAAGTTTCCTGGCAGTTTCCTGAGGAACTGTCAGCCTAGGTAACATATGGGCTCCATTTCTAATAGGATTTGTGGAGCACAAAGAAGGGCAAAACATTTCTCCACAGAACTTGACTACTGATTTGGACATTAAGAGGACTGGCTGGATGGGGACTGTACACCATTCTTCCAATGTGCTGTAAAGGAAATGAAGTTTTATCCTTCATTTCCACCTCACCCCATCTACTGAGGCTGAAATCTCCTTAGAAGTACATGGTTAAGAGGTACAAGAGTCTGAGAAGAGGATTTGCACTCAGCTTTTGGATTGCTGCTCCTCTGAGCACTTTTAAAAGCCTCTTAGGACAGGACTTGAAGTGCCAGTGATGTTATCAACAGCAAATATGTTAAAACTAATGAAAAAAGCCTGTTGAAGGCAAGCCTAACAGGAAAACAGATGGAAAAACCAATGAAAGACTTATACTTCTCTCCCCAGAGTGGTCTGAATCTGAATATAGAGATTTTAGTTGGAAACTGTCATCTGCTCTTTGCTGGAGGTACTTGTAGAGTGAGGGACTGAAGGGGTATTGAGTATTCACCTGCAACACAGCAAAGCAGGCTAAATGCTTGATTTTCCCAGTGTGTATGGAGGGAAACTGGGAAAAATACGTTCTTAGACCCTCTGCCTCCCAGATTTAGGCTGTCATGACAGCCAACATACACTGACAGAGGATTACAAGGATCCTTCAGGCAAAGCAACAACTTTCACTGCAAGGAAAACTCTATTTGCCTGCCTCAAGCAACACTGTCCTGGTTTGAAAGGAATGACTTTGGGATTCATGGCCAGAACAAATACACAAGGGAAAAATCTGCCCTGTTTTTAAGACATAACCATGTAGCTGCAAGTTTATAAAGACTATATATAGTATGTGGACAGATGGATGGATACATTTATTGTGGTAAGTCATACCACTGGGGTGTTCTCTGTGGAGCAAAGTAGAGCCTTTCAAACTGTTAACTATCATAAAAGCAAAGCCACAAAATTATCCATTTGCATTCCTTTTTGTCAAATATTAATGAGAGATACTGCTCTGAAAGCATTTAGGTTTTTCAGAAGGTGCATTCCTTTTTAAAGGCTACCTCAAAATTTTGTGTCCACAGTGAACAAACACTCCTCTAATAGTTGCCATTTTCTACCAGGTTCTTGCTATAAGAGAAGAGCAGCTATCAGCCCAACTTTGTAACCCCAGGGAGAGGTTGCCATACCTGTTTCCAGCATTGGAGAGGAAAGTGAGCATTTGTTCCCACACAGGAATTTTATCTGCTGTACTTAGAGCTCAAGAGCTCCAGGAGATTTGCCCAGTTAAAGTACAGGGTTTTAGTCCTAGGAAAAAAAAATCTCTGCTCTTTCACTGTATAGATTGTGTTCCTGTAAACTTCTGACCAAGCAAAGCCTTTTTTGTGCTGGTGCAGTCCCTGAAGCAGCGAGGTTCTGCAAACAGCTCATGCAAAGCCAGGGATGTTCTCAGACAACAAACCCCACTCTTGTATAATTGAACAGTTGGTCTGAATCTTTCTCAGTAGACCAAGTAATTTCAAATGTTCAAATAACTTTGCAAATACAAGTTTTGCAGAAATGCTATTTTAATTTCCCAGAGGTACTTAAAATTAATTTGCATGTACTTCTGGAAAACAAAATCCAATTGCTGCTAGGAAATCACAGGAAGTATTGAGGGCTGGAACAGGGCAGTGCAAGCAGTCACTGCATTTACTATTTTCCAGAACTCTGTGCCCTTGCAAGCCAGTGAGAGACAAACATGAAGCTTAGGTATCAGTTAGGCTTCTTCAAATTCTGAAAGCAGAACTTAATGAAAGGATACAGAGATTTCAGTAGCAGGGAGGGCATATGAACAACATACAGAGCTCCAGGTTGGAAGGTAAGTTTGTAAAATGCTTCTGGCAGGGATCTTGAGTTGTATTTTGTGACAGCACCCAGTGCAGGAAAATCCTATTCCTAACTGGG
This sequence comes from Chaetops frenatus, assembly GCA_013400775.1. Classification (NCBI taxonomy): domain Eukaryota; kingdom Metazoa; phylum Chordata; class Aves; order Passeriformes; family Picathartidae; genus Chaetops; species Chaetops frenatus. The sequence goes on from VZTR01003444.1 coordinate 186,446, forward strand.
AGCATTTAGCTGTTATAACATGACATTTATTCCAATAGGGTGGAATCTAATGGCATTCTTTATCCAACAGTACTCAGGCTGAAAACACAGATCTGACTGTATATACTGTCATCATTTCTAAAATAACTTGTGATCTACTGAACTTCTGCACACAAATTTAGAGGTTCTGGGACTGGTCTCCTAAGAAAGTACTTCCCAAGAATCAGATGCAGTGGCTACAGAGTGTAAGTGACCTCAGTGGGCGTGGGATGCATGACTATGGTAACAGCTTTCCAATCAGCCTCTTTCACAAGCAGCCTTATTTCAGCCTTCTACTTTGATTCAAACAAAGCAGAAGCAACACCTCACATGCACAAAGAAAAAAAGAGATTTTTTTTTACCTAAACCTGGGGTACTTCCGTGACTCTCAGCACAAAACTCTGCTTTAATTCTATTGTAGCATTCAATTTCTCATAACCACCCGCACTGCACTAACATAGGTCCCACACTCCATTTTTTCAGATGAGCAGGATTGAATCAGTTTTTTGGAATCAATTTTCCTGACCAAACAGTCGTCATTATGAGCTTAAAATTTCCTTCCCACAAATATTCTCTTTAGTTGCTTTCAGTGACCATTGCAGTCAATCCCTATAATTCCACTTACAATGTAAGTAAGGGAAATTTAATGAATATATGACTTTATTCACTCCACACAAACCTCAGATAGAGCTGGAGTTAATTTTTAGCTGTAGATGTCTAGTCTAGTAATTTTCTTTGCCAGCTATGAGAACATGAACTTCATAAAATCAGACATACAGCAGTTGTTACTCAAAAGTCAATTTTAACAACAGTTACCACAACAGAGGACCCATGAAAAATGGGGCTTTTGGATTTCTAAAATTTCCTTACATGGAGAAATGCATGTAAGGACAGGATTTTAAAGTTCAAACTTCAGACAATGCCTTTATCCAAACCTGTGTTTGTGTCCCTGGGAAAATATATGAAGGTTCTTTCTTCAAATCGCAAAACTCGTTTTTGCATAAAATAGCTAAATTTCACAAATGTCCCTCCAAAACGTTATTCCAGATGTTTTAACAGTTCCTCCATGAAGTCAGATGTGAAATGTGTGATACCTAATAAATTGAAGCTGCAGCCAACTATTCTCCTTTTAACTGAAGTGAGTGAAGGACCAATATCTTGAAAATAGAAAGACCTGTTACAAAGAAGTTTCCTGCAACCCAGAAGTCTCAACATTGTAGGTAAAGTCTTCATGAAATTTACTCCAGTGATTGGTCATATGCTTTACGGCAAAATAATCTCAAAAGTTGTTGTTTGGGGCAGTTCCATACTACAAATTAATGGGATTTAAAAAACTGCAAACCATGAGAGTTACATCTGCAAAGAGCTGATTAAATCTCACCTGGTTTTTATAAAATTTTAGGTGTCCAGAGTGCTACTAGAGACTGGGGCAAAGAGGAGCTTCTCATCACAAATGCTCATTCACTGCACATCATGGCTTCTAACTGTGCTGTCCACCAGGGATAAAAGCTACCCAAATTGGAATTCAGGAGTAATTTGATAGTTGCTCTGAAATTTAAAAGAAAACTCTGAATAAATACTTGGCATCAAATCTGTTCCAGAACTAAAACATTATTTTTTACCCTTTGTGCATTCTCCTAATCCTAGTAAATCTTCTTTTCCCAGGCAAATTGGCTGTTGCTTTCTGGCCAGTACAAGATCCTCTGTGGTTGGATCAATACACTGTGCCCCACAGCTTCATAAGACTCTGTTTCCTGACCTATTTGCCACTTCAAAGTACAAAACTGAGATTTTTCCTAAATTGTTGTAAGAATTATTGATGTTTGGAGGTGGAGTCAATGGTTTGCTTGAAGACAGCTCACTCTCTCAGACTGCTATTTACCACTCAGAAATTATGATAATAATTATTTCTATTAAAATTCACTTTAGCCTAAGCTGGAGTCTCAGCTGAGGAAACCCAGATCCCCATTTGTCTTGCTCCTAAAGCTTGTCCCTATAAACAAGCCATTCAGGAAGCAAACACTGCAATAAGAGCTGGGGAACACACTGTCAGGAGGCTTTGGGAACATCTGCAAGATTCTACACCACTTATCTGATGCTTTTCAGAAATGCTAAATACACCAAAAGTGCCAAACGAGAGAGCAATAATGAAAAGGTTTTGACAGCATTTGTACTTCGCCTGTGTCCTTAATCAATTCATAAATTACCTGCATGCAGTATAAATATGTAAACAGTATAAATTAACAGGATGTGTGTGCTGAGCTGGAGAGGTGGCATGGGGCTGAAAAGCAGCACCTGTTTTGAACCAAAACATCATTTTATGTCTGGGTCCTAAACAGGCCAGTTATTCTAATGGAAAGGCCTTCTACAATATCAAGAAAGTAAATTGAATGGGTAGGTTATTCTGGAGAGCAAAGAGGTGGGCACTGATGCAGTTATAAACACTGTTAACCAGACAAAGTAACAGATAAAATGATGAAAAGAAATCCTCAATATATGATATGAACACGGAGGAGTTCACACCATAACTGCAGAAAAGCCTATTTTGAGGGACAAGTTTTGGGATGCCAAGCAGTATAGATAAAATATTGGTTGTCTTGATCTTCCAGGTAGATTCCTGAACATTTCCAGAGACTAACTATTCCATGTAGGCTGAGAAATCACAGCTGAGGAAAAAAAAATCCTCTTGAAAATCCTCATAAACGGTATTGTATTTAATTGTCAAAAAACACCTGTGAAATTAGGGAGTGTTGAATTTTGTTGTACAGAATGCAAAGCATTTATACTATCTTCATTTCATTATAAAAGAAAAAATTAAACTGTGGCAGGAGAAAATTATATCAACATATATATTTTATTATTTTTATACAGATGCATTTACATGTTTCACTGAATCATCTTCTCTTTTCATCCTATTTCATCCTCTCAGATATCAATTCAGAAAGCACTCACATCTGTGCAAGGATTTTTTACCCAGGCTTGGTAAAAATTTCTTGTTTGACCACAGAAATCAGATTTTGTATTATTAAGCCTGGATACTCTGAGAGGAAAAAGTAGTTTAATCACAGAGCTGAGAAGCAGATAAGAATGGCACTGAGGGTCAAAAAAAACTGAAGTCACCCATAAGAGGGTAAGGAGAGGTGGGCAGGAAAAGCTTTGCAGGAGAACAAAAAGCTGAAATCAAACAGTGCAAGTTAAGAACTACAGCAAAAAGCTACAGAACCTGGCTTGCTGACAAAAAGGACAATTTCCCAGTAGGGACAGTAACACTGGTGATCTCCATGAGCTGCTCTGGGGTCAGTAGACAAACAGCATACACAGGTAACTATTACTGACAATTAATTACAGCTATTATTGCAGCCTGACAGCTGGCATTTCCAGTATCCAACATCAGATGCATTTTTAAGAATCTGACCGTGCAATAATATGCAAAATAATTACTGAGCTACATCTCAGGAATCTGTCAGGTTCCTAAACACAGGCCTTCAGTTGCTATTCTCAGCATGTAAGATACCCTCCCCAGGACATTCTTGAGCACCCTTATCAAAATCCATCTTTTCATACAGCCAGAAGCTTCACCTCTTCTCTCTCATGCTGTAGTATCAAGGGTGATTATTAAACTTGTCAATGCTCTTTATTTCCATCCTCAATCTTTCTGCTAAATGCAGGTCAACTTATTAAATATTAAGAAGGTCTCAAAGCATTTTAGACTGAACCAGAGACTGATGTGCAGAATCTGTTGGAATTTCAGTCTCTAAAGACCAAAATATGCAAATGTTTCTGGACAACTCAATCCCATTTGAGCATCTGAAAGACTTTGTCCTTGCAGCCAAAAGTAGCTGTACCTAGCACTACAAAATTCACTTTGTTATTAAATTTGCCTTGATGTAAAATCAAACTGATAGGTACAGCAGATAAGGATCAAAGACCTTCCTGAAACTGGGAGCCACTGACTTTTGTGGAGCTTCTGCTCATGAGATGTTTGCCAGAAACGTTGTTACCCTTAAAGGAAAAAGGTGAGTGTGAGAGGAAATAATAGATAATCACTCAGTTGCCATTTTCCAGAGCTCACAGGTAAATAGCTCCTGTACATTTGGATCTGCTCAGGGTATTTTCAGTACTACAAACAAGAAGAAACTCATTTTGGTATCCAAATTTGACACTTTTAGAACTGCACAAAGGCATACAAAAAAGCCACTTACGCTTACTTGACCAACATGTAGCAGTTAGGAAATTTTGCATATGCACAAAGCCTCACTTAGCAAGCTGCCAGAAAAACTGAAAAATTGACAGGATGAAATGTGTGACTCCCACGTGTTGCATGAGACAAAGCTATTTTGATTAGTTCTTCCAGTTTTTGAATAAAAAAATTCAACATTTCAACATCAATTGTGACCACAGGTCAAAGGAAAATGATACCACTGCATTTCCTCTGAAAATGTTCTTCAAACACATTTTGCAGAAATGCAAACCTTACAATTTTGCACATGGTATTTATGATATTTTATTCCTTTCCACTCAGTTGTCCTTCCTTTTAAAAGGAAAGAAAGGATTTTGCTGAAGAAAGCAAAAGTCTGAAATAGAAACTAGTAGTGAAGGAGAAAATGAAAAATCCCTTTTTCTTTAGGCAATTTTTTTCCTTGAAGAAAAAAAATTTGAAAAATAGATTTCCTCTGTCCCAGCTCACTCTTCAAAATCATTTTTGTAAGGTGTTCAGTGTTTCAGTATTTCAGTCTTTTTCTCTGATAGATATTCTGGGCTGCCATTTAAGAGTAAATGGTTTTCCCATCAGCTACAGTGACTTGTGATTGCATTATAAGCTTCAATTTCTCACACATTTTAGACCTACAGTATAAACAAGTTCTTTATCTACCTAAATTTCTGATCTGCCATTTTCAGGATGACTAAGAGGAACTCTTTTTCCTAAATGGGTGTTTGAGCAGCTTGAAGGTTCAGACCAAGTGTTTCATCATGGCTTTTAGCTCATCACATTGAATTCATAGTGAAAAAGGAAAATATTTTCAGTAACACCAGAAATTAAGAGAATGAAAGGACCTGATTGACAGCTCTGGTGATCCATGTGCTTCATCATTCTCAGGGGAGGGGTTGTATAAACACCTGGAAGAGCTTGTCTAATGTTAGAAAATGGCTGTAACTAATAGCTTGGCTCTAGCTCACCAGATGGACATCCTTATTGCACAGTAAACCTGCCTCCACACTATTTAATTTAATCTAGACCCAAAACTCGCTTGAGATAAAATGTAAGCCAAGCATCAACATGAAATTTATTACAGAATAATGATTCTGAACTGTGATCATACCTTGACTTATTTTTTTGCAATCATTTCCTCCAAGAACAAGTCCCAGTATGAGATCCATCCCTATATTTTCCAGCTGAGACCAAGCCAAGCCAGCTGCAGACCCAGAAAAGGACTTGTGCCTCAAAAGCCCTTTAGGCTCCACTGCTAAAAATGCCAGTGATTGACCTGATTCTGCTGCCCCTCTCTCCCCAGATCCTGAGGATTTGCACATCCTTCCATCTCCTGCTGATTTCAAAGCACTACCTGTATTCCACTCTGAATCCAAGGGAAGTTACAAAGAGCTGCATGTCTGCACTTAATCCTTATTCAGGGGAAAAAGGGTCCCTATTTCACCCAAAACCTCACTGTCAGGTGGTGGGAAACAGGCCAAACCCTGGCTGTGCTTCCTGGCATGCATCAGGCTGCAGATCTGAGCCCACAAAAATATCTTTTCAATACAAATTACTCCATAGGAACTGCAGTTTTTGCACTGCAGTTTTTAGGGTTGGCATGAGAAGGTTATGATGGAGGAGATGCTTTGCAGTGCAGCCCATGCAGCCTCTTAAATCCTGATCAGAAGTAAAGGAGACTCAGGGCAGCAATCTGGGATTTTGTAAAACAGACAAGTGGGACCACAGCATTTTTCTTGGGTAAAACTCTATGGGTGTGTGGGAAAAGGTGCTTTTTTAGAAATTGAATGTTCCTGATAACTCAGCACTCTTGGCAATGTTCATTGTAACTTCTTACACCTCAGAGATAATTTTGATGCAATGCCTGGTTATCCACGTACCAGAACATCTTTTCCTGGCAGCATTTTAGAAAAAAAATAAAGGGGGGAAGAAAAAAAGGAAAACAAACCAAACCCAACTCCTAACAAAGACCTCTGATAACTTCTCTGAGACGGCAAGTTCTCATGAATAATTCTCTCTTCATACAACAGCCCAATGCACAAAGACTTGACATCTCTATTTTCTCCTTTTTAAGCCACGTTGACCACAAGGCACCATCATGTCCAGCTGTAATTAGAAGAAATCCTGTGGTCCAATAGCCATGACACCTCCTAGGACTACAGAAAACTCCTCTGTTCTCTGCTGCACAAATTGCCAGAGCATTTCACAAAATACATAAAATATAAACATAAAACATAAAAAACATAAAATCAACGAGCAGCACAGAAAATGTCAATCCAATGACACGTCCTTGATGCTCTTTCCTGGGTACTATTTTTTCATGGCCTTCTGGAACCTTTTATTTCATAAACCAAATTTTTACAATAGAAATAACATTTTAACTTCTAAATGCACATAAACACACATAGTTATTATATATATGTATATAAAATTTCAAAATAAAAACTTATTGTTCATAATGAAGAAAGTTTTCTCTCAAAGTGCAGTGAGGTGGTTCTTGCAAATTAAAACAAGTATCTTGCCAGCATTAAACAAAATATTTAGCTCTCATGCTACCTTAAAATGAACCTTAACTAGTAGAAATTCAGGTCATAGCAGCTCATAAGCCAAATTCACTCTTCCAAATATTATTTAAACCAAGTGACTTCCATACCTTACTCACAACAGCTCATTAGTCTTCATTGTGTTATATTTCAAAGTTTTGCAAACACAATAATAATAACAGTAAAAACCAGCTAACCTATGATCAACAAAATAGTGACCCAGCAGGCAACCAAAACCATTGTAAAGAAATATATCATAACAAAAAATCTTAATAAGGGCATTCAAATCATTATTTGAGCTTAGTTCTGTGGGGTTTTTTTGTTTTTGTTTTTGGTTTTGGTTTTGTTTTTTGTTTGTTTGTTTGTTTGTTTTGTTTTGTTTTGTTTTGTTTCCCCCCCCCCACAAACCACAATTATCTTAATTCTTTCACTGTAAGGCAAAGTATGAATCATGGCTGAGATCTCCTCATCTCCAATCTTTTCACCCCAGTGTCTTGTCCAGGCAGTGGTAACCTGCAGGTGACAGGAATATCTTAGAAGAAACACAACATACTTTGGCTTCCCACCTTGGGAAATAGTTTTTGTCCTTCAAGTCCATCTTTTCCTTCAATCCACCCACTTAAAGTGATGCTACTGCTAAAGATGTGATTTTTTGTTGTTGTTGTTGTTCCTGTGTTCCAGTATTCAAGCTGAGCTGAGAGAAAGGTGTGCTTGCTGTACCCTTAACTCTCAGCAGGGTTTAGGAGTGTCAGGGTTTTGGTTTCTCTGTTCAGCTTGGATGCTGTGTTCAGATTCTTAGTGTCAACTACTAATTAATTAGTCAGTCCAAAGGATACACCATTCTCCTCTGGTACTTTTCCCTTCTCTTCCTCCATTTTCCACAAAGGAACATAAACAGAAACTCAGGGGAGCTACCCACTCAGAACTACAGGTCTTTTTCACTGGCTTAATGAAGATAAGAGCTAATGCAATTTTTCCTCCTTCCTCCATTGATCATCTCAGTTTTCTTTAATTTTTTGATCAGCAGTAACATAGTTAGTGTTGGTATTTAAACCAGATATTTGCATTTCTTCCAGATGAGATGTTTTGTTCATTTCCAGACCAAATGACTCTCACTACCTTCATTTGCATGCAGATGTGAGCACTTCTGTCACTTTTTTTCAGTTTTTCTTCTGACAAAATTATTAGAGAATTTCAGCTACAGAGGGGGGGAAAAAAAGAGAAAAAGGAGAATATAGAAAGCAAAATGGCAATTCATGTAAGAAATCAAATCCCAGTAATCTCAAGTATTTTTCATTTTCAAGGGAAAATATCAGATATCACTTATATCTGTTTCACTTCCTTTTTTCCCTCTAAATAAACTTTCAGACAATAGATGACTGTGGCATGGCCTGCCATATCCATCATGCTCAGGACTGAGTCAGAAACAGACCTGGAGACCATATCCTGAGTTCCTGCCTTTCCAGTTCTGGGAAAATTCCCACCACAAATTAGATTCTGCATCCTCAGGTCACATTTCACTCATCTGTTTCCGAGACAAAAGGTTCTGTTTGCTTGACAATATATTTCCTCTTAATCTGAAGCCATAATTTTCAGGTATATGAAATCATACTAAATTTCAAAGTGACAAAATGCCATGGCAAAACCATGAGCTTATAAAGTTCACTGAAGAAACAAACAGAAGAAAAGAACCTGACTAGGGGAAGGAGGAGATGCCAGTTTTGGAAACATCCCATGTGAAAAGCCTACATTTTCATTCACATTTTAACAGTCTTGGAGTTGGGATTTGAATTGTAAGGCTTAGTGCCATGCCTAAAGGAAAAAAGAGAGAACAAAAGTACTGGGAAAAAGAAATAAGGAATATTCTAGGTCAGCACTGTGTTTGTGTTATCACTTGATTGTGAAAATTTTTCTTGAAGTCAAGAAATTGGCCTGTGTTATCCCCTAAAGACACACCATCAGTGACACAAAACCAACCTGCATTTGCTTCCTACCAGGCACAGCCAACAGATTTGCTTTTCAATTTATTTCTCAAAACATCAGCAAGTGTTCCAGAGCAGGGGAGAACAGTCCACCCATGATAAGAAGATTCAGGTCTCTCTCTCAGCCTCCCTGATCAGCTCCATCTCCTGAAGCCTGAGGCAGCAGAGTGTAAATGCTCTCTGGGAAACTTTCCCTAATCCTAAAACATCTGAGTCACTCAACAGTTGTTTTCAACAGGATCTGAAAGGGTGCCAGCAGCAACACTAAAGTCATCTTTGAGTGCTCACCAATGGAACAGGCACAGAGAAAAGCAGAGATGCCTGCAGCAGGAAGTTTAATATTTCTTGACATCTCACTACTTACATGGCTCTCAAAACCTTAATATAAAGACCCCAAAATCATTGATGGATTAACAGATTTTACCCCCACGCTACCCTGCTAACAAGATTATCTACATTTTGCAAATGGAAAAACCAACTAAGTTAAAAAAAATAAATATTAAGCTTTTTGAAAGCTACAGAGGGGATATGATGCATTAAAATATGATTACAAATCTCTGGAGTCTTGTGCTTAAAAACTTTAGGAAAACATGAAGAAAGGGCTAGATAATGTTTTTCTGAAAATATCAGACTTCCAGAATGAAAAAAAAAGGCTTTTATACAATCTGCACCTCCTATGCATATTGATGGCCTTTTTTCATATAAAGCTTCATATACTGATCAAGATTATTCTGTCTCACCCAGGACAAGAGAACCATGATGCTGCTGAATTGGAGAGCACACCAGATGTCTCTGTGGTTTGCTACTGATCTTGCTTATTACAAGATCACAAACAGCCCCAGCCCTGTTGGGTTTCCTCTGGTGTTGCTCAAATGACCAGAGAACACAAAGAAAGAGAGGCTTTGCCCAGGGAACTCACTCAGGCAGAGTGTAGAGGATTTAGAGTCAATCCTGCCTTCAGGCCCTGGAATTTATCTGCTATCTCAAACTCTCTGCTGTGTTTCTGCTGCCTTGTTATATCCTCAAACCTTACTTTCCTGTTTCTGGAGTTACAAAGTCTCCCATAGCTTTAAAATCACTGCCAGGTTGGTTTTTTTTTTTTTTTGCCAGAACCTCTAGCAAAAGAAAAAGATCAGAAAAAGTTACAGCAGGTGCCTTATTCAGGATATATGACTTATTCCTTTGTTGAGACCCATTCTTTTCTATAACCATCAAACTGAAAGCTATATGTTTTCATTAGGGAGAATCCCAGAACTAAAACATGAATTTCTATTAGCCAAATAAATATCTCTTCACAAAGCTTTCACAGTCTACCTGCTGGGCATGGCATCAGAAGGTCAGTAATGTTAGACAAAAGTACCTTAGATCCTCCTCACCTACCTATGGCTAATGCATTACAGTCCTCAGGTTTGGCATTTATCTTGGCCAGCTAAACCAGCTAAAAAAAAACATTCCCTGGGTTGGGGGGAACCAAACAAACCCAACATTAACCAAACAAAAAAGCCCAACAACAACAACAACAACCACCCACAAAAAATTCCCAAAAAACCACTAAGAATATTAAAGAATCAATTCTTCCTGTTGTAAAATGCTATTTCAAGACAGAGAAAAAGGATCAGAGGGCTGGAGCACCAGTCCTGTGAAGATTGTGAGAGCTGGGGCTCAGCCTGGAGAAGAAAAGGCTCTGGGGAGACCTCACAGCACCTTTCAATACCTAAAGGGGGCCTGCAGGAGAGCTGGAGAGGGACTTTCCCAAAGGGAAAGCGATGATAGGATGTGGAGGAAGGGCTTTAAACTGAAAGGGCATAAATTCAGATCAGATATTAGGAAGAAATTCTATACTGTGAGGGTGGGGAGGCCCTGGAACAGGGTGCCCAGAGAAGCTGTGGCTGCCCCTGCATCCCTGGAAGTGTCCAAGGGCAGGCTGGATGGGGCTCTGACCATCCTGGTTTAGTGACTTGTGTCCCCAAGGTGGGGGCCATGGCACTGGGAGAGCTTTAAGATATCTTTCAACCCAAACCATTCTATGACTCTTCATCCAGGTGTTTGTTTCTGTGACAGTTTGACAGCAGATGGATAGCTAATTAAGATTGCAGCCTTTAGGCAGCTGATCTGAGGTTTCATCAATCCCTTCCCAAGCAATTAGGGGGAGCTGGCAGACACATATTCTAATCCTGGTGAATCTTTCTGACTTCTTTCTGGTTCCAGCAGTTGTGCTTTTCAACCACAGACAGAGGAGAAAAAAAAAACAAAAAAAANAAAAAAAAAAAAAAAAAAAAAAAAAAAAAAAAAAACCACAGAGGCCTGGAATCATTTGATATACAGCTTCTCATGAGAGATGTCTGGATCTGTAACTTGCATTTATCTTTTGAAAACGTTTTACCCACGCTCGAAGTTACAGAGCGATTGCCATAACCAACTGCAGGTATGACAGAACCACCAGCAAACCCTTAAAGTTTGCTGGATAAAATGAGAACAAATGTCACTTAAACTTAGAAATCCAAAGCTACTCAGTCTTGTTTCTCTTCCAGCCTTAGCAAGCTTAAATGTTCCTCTGAGCTTCCTGGCTTTACTGGAGAGCCGTTGCTCTCAGGCTCTGACAGCCACAAGAACAGGCTCTTGCTGTAGGGCAGCCTGTTCTATTCTGCTTGCCAGCCAAAGAACTGCAGATTTTTGGCAGGCAGAGACGCAGGTGAGCACGCAAAGTGCGTATCCTCACCTGGGGAAGGATGGGATGAAGCAGCTGGAGCCGGTCGGTCCCTCGGAGCCGGAGTGACCCGGGACAAACATGGGAGCGCTGCCCGGGCTGGGGAGCGGCGTGTCCCGGGTGCCCTCTCGTGGGGCCGCCTGGAACAGGGCACCCGGATGGGGCTGGAAAATACACCTAAACTGCAAGAAAACAAACAAACAAACAAACAAACAACCACAAGGAATTGTTCAGTGTTTGTTTGACCTAAAGATGTGTAAAAATAGGTCTCAAATAGCGCTTTGTTTATCCCGCCCTCCGGGGTTTGCGGTGAGCGACGTTAAGTGGCCAGGGTGGCTTCCACTAGAATGAAATGCAAAACTTGGGTTTGATAGCAGTCTCAGCAGGTTGAAGCCTCTTATGTCTTCCCAACACCACGATGGACACTGTGCATGCAATGTATTATAAAATAAATCAGCTTGGAAAAAGCTAGGATCTTATATGTGCACTCACCAAGCAGATTGGTGTGCCAGCAGAAACAGCTGAGTTTCCTTCCCCCAGCAACAGGGACAAGGACAGGTGTGTATGGACATGCCTCAGCAAAAAAATCCCAACCCTGGACAGGCTAAACCCCAGAGACCACGCCTGCAAATTCCTCTTGGAATCAAAATTCCAGCCATACAGCAGTGAGGATCTGGAGGGGACACTGAGCTTTCCGAAATAAGAAATGAGGACGTGGCAATGATTAGTCAGGACTGCCAGTCCTGGAGCTTGAAGCTCAACGTTTCAGTCCACAGGATCAGAATGCTTCCATCTGAACCATTCCATTGTTTCACAACAACTCGGTGTCTTAACTCACAGGTGATCCAAGGCCATGGTGTTTGTGGCCATAGGAACCCTCGTTAAGGCACTGAGTTGCTTGACTCACCAGAGCAAATCAGATGAATTAGAGCAGAAAAGCCCTCCCGAGCAAGCTGGAGGCTCAACAAGAGTGTGGTTTGCAAATACTGCGCTGGCTTTCTGCTGTTCCTTTAGAGAGCACGATGCTTTCGCTTGATTTAATGACTTCCTCACAAAATCGCTTGCGTTGAAGGCAGCAAGAAGGAGAGCAGGGTTTGTATGACCAGCAAACCTCCAGTGCCTCACTCCACGTGTCACAGTCCTGCAAAGGACACCCTGAAAAAAAAACATTGTTCTCATTTTCAGGGCATCAGGAAAGCAATTTGACCCTGGCTTGCTCACAAAAGGTAGATCTGGGTTAAATGACTGCCCACATCAATGTAATTACGTGGACAGATTGGGAATGGTGGTTCCATCTCTCGGAATCTCTCACACCAGAACACTTCTCTACTAAAAGCCGCCCAGTAACAAACTACCACATGATATCTGGTGGTAATTTTTCTGTACATTTTCTGCTGTGAAGCCATGAGGAAGGGGAAAAAATAGAAATATCCTTCTACAGCAGCATTCTAGGGGTGTTGAGGATGCTGAAGGACCACTGCAGGTCTGATTTTCCACCAGATTATCTCAGATACTCTCCCAGATATCAACTCATCCTTTGCACATTTTTAGTGAAGTGCAGCCAACAGTGCAGGCCTATATGATACACAACATTTGACCCTTCCAACCCTATCTTGCTCATTAATCAAATACACAAAAGCCACAGGATGGTTCCCAGCACCAAAGCAGCAGGAGTGTCTGCCCTGTAGACTGTTCTGCTTTACACCCCAGTCATCATGTTTGCACTTCTCTCTTTGGAATCACAGTAAAATATATCTGTTCAATCCTTTCACCCTTCCTGTAAAAACCTTGCTATGATTTTTCTGGCATCACAGTTGTGGGAACAATAGTCCATCCACAATTCTGCCTTAAATTCACCTGGTGCTTATTAAAAATTGCATTCTTGTGAGACGTAAGTAACATCTTGACCCAGTGAAATGATGTTTGACAAGATAAAATTATGTAATTAGGATTAGGTCTGTATGTGGCAAGATCCAAGAGAGGCCCCAGTAGAATTAACTTTGATTCTCTGTTTGACACATCCCTGGAGGGGAATGGCTACAATGAACAGGGTCTGCCCTGGGTTTCTGGCAGTCTGAGGAAAGGGGATGGAAGGGGTTAGGATTTGCAGTGGGGGTGCCTGCTGTCACCACTGCAATCTGCCTCTGGCGAGACAAACACTAGGGTAAGGTTTTTAAGGAGCAGGCTGACTTCAGGGAGGTGGAGCTGGCAGTCAGGAAGCATGAAGCAGCACTGCACAGCACACTCCTGATATTTTATGTAGCTCATTCAGCAGCAAGTGACATCTGTTCCTGTCATTGAGGGGCTCACTCACAGATTCAGTGTGTTCTCTAATTGTAAAATTAGCTTTAATGAGTTAGAGCCCCTGTGCATGCACACTGTTGGGTACAAAGGAGAGTTTTTTCTAATCCCTCCACAAATGAGTGATATTGTAGATATTATGTGAGGTTATCAGTACCTGCATAAGCACAGACTTTATGTATTCAGATAACATTAAATCCTTGGTGTGCCCAGTTACCAATCTGACCTCCTTGTGTCCCTGTTTTACAAGAATTACATCTGGTGAGTGCATCCCTTCTGTTTCCTCCATGCTCCAGTTCCATGACACTGGGACAGATGTTTAAGAAATTGGGAGGATGTTTATTATGGGATTTTTTTAGATAGAGTCTCAAATCATGGGGGAATATGATATTAGGCAGCTTATTCAATTTTGTGAACATGTAATGACTTATGGTCATAGAGATGGCAGCCACTGTCAAAATCAGAGTTCTGCTATTGTCATCCCTTATTTACCCAGTTCTCAATATACCAATGAAGGTCTTGCAATGTTATTTTTTTTCCTTAGAATCCCAGTTCCTGAAAACAAGTAATTACTTAATGATCTTGTATTTGCTTTATGCAAGGTTAGGTTTCACTTGTAGAGAGGAGATTGAAAAATGGGACTTGAGGGAATTTTAAAGGCTGTATAAAAATACCCTCAAAATTAAAATTAAAAGAAGAAAAAGAGTTTGTTATTATTGTGGTTTTGGTTTTTTAAGCCTTAAAACTGAGCACAAAAGCATCTCTGCAAAAAGAAATAAAGTGCTAAAGCTACAGATGACAACAAGAGGCTCATGGATAAGATTTTAATTCTACAGAGCATCAAATTATTAATAGTTATCAATTATGGACTGGATGGAAATGCTTTCCATAGGAAACTGTTTCTCAGGGTTCCATTTTGCACAGAGAGCACCCCAACCCCTCCCAAGCTGTAACTGCAAACGTGGTGCTCTTGCACTTTCCCCACAGGAGTTGTGCTCTTATCCACAAAGCCTCCTCTAGGGTCTGTTTTCTCTCTCTGGAGGCAGCACAGCCACTGCAGCTCCCAGACTGCTCTCCTGCCATCTCCACCAAGAGATACTGATGGATGAAGCAGGCTGATTAATGGAGCCTGGAGCAACAAATAAAAGAGCTCATAAAAAACAAGTCTTAAGTAGTGCCCCAAAGCAACGCAACAGCTTTGAGCTATTTAACCAGCTGACCTAAAATAAACCATGGATTTCAGGATGACTTGACAGAAAAAAAAAAAAAAAGGTTTTTTGGGTTTTTTTTCCCCTTGGCAAAAGTGATGCATTTCCACAGAAAATATCAATTTTGCTGTAACCACAAATGTCTGTCAAATCATTGCAACGGAAAAGTTTCCAACCAGTGCTAATCATTAGTCACTTGAAAATGTACACTAAAACAAAGGACATTTCAGTGTGCATCTGCAGCCAATCAACAGATTAATTTGAAACAAAAGAAGTCCATATACAGTTGGAAAAACAAAAAAAAACCTGCCAAAGTGTGCAGCTGCCAAGAATGCAGCCTCGAGAGAGCATCTGAGTGACACCAAGATGTGCTGTTCCACAGTGATCTCGGGAGGGCCTCGCCTGCCTGGGATGGATTTCTGCACTGTATCATACTTTTACACTCTTTTATCTCAGTTTTTATCTCTTTTATTACAGTTCTGCAACCTTTAGGGCTACCTAAACCTGTGGCCATCCAACTCCATCTCTCCTGTTCTTCAGTGGTTTGGACAAAGCAAGGTTCTACTCCACATATGAATCCCAAAAAACAAAACAAAGGAAAAAAGGGGGGGAGGGGGAAAGGGAAGGAAAATGAAAGAAAAAAAGTACCACATAACTAGAGCAATTTTTATGGTTCTCAAGGATAGGTCAGGTGCACACTGTAAATGGCACCACCTTGTATTCCTTTTACTTAAAAAGCTTAATTCAGCAGCCTAAAATTCTAGTTATGAAAATGTAAATGGCTTCTTAAAAAAGAGTCCATTGTTTGAAAAAAACCAAACAACGTAAAATATCCCTCCTGGGAGTTCAAAATTTCTTCCTTGGCCTGTCGTGCCAGTAAAACAGAGTTCTGCTTAACTAATAACCAAAACAATTGGCAGCCTCTTTGCTTTCTCAAATTTACCAGCGATAGGAAAACTGATGGGAAAACTTCAACCAGCCCACTTAGGAAGAAGGAAGATGAGAACATGTGAAATATTTGTCTAAAAGCTGCAGCACCACCTCAGGTTGTATTTTTCTCAAGACTCAGCACACTGCATACAGGGAGGCCTGTAACAATTTGAAGCATGGACATGCAGTGCACATCCATCTCCAAGAGCCTGGCAATATTTTATTTATGCACTGAGAAAACTATTGAATATGTAGATACTGTCAGAAACAGAGACTGAACATCAGAATAGATGTTATTTTTCAAAAGACAACCTTCACTCTAGCAGACAAAGAGTGACAAAGCCTCAGAGATAATGCAGTTTTAAAATGGGTCCCACGAACTCAAAGATGATACCAAAAAGTATGGCTGTGGTTGAAATGGGGTTTATCCCCACCAGCCCAGGCTTTCTATGGGATGTTTGGTAGTGCAACACAATTTCACTTCCTGGAACCAGGGTGATGCATCACAGGAACATTACAAATTTCAGTTTCCTGACCTGGTTGTTGACACCTTGAGTTTGAGAATTAATTCAAACCTGTCCTTCAGTTTGACAGCTTTAGAGAGCCAGCCACGAGGATCAGTTTGTCAAGATCTCATCGTTTAGGCCACTCTCCAGTGCTGGTGAGGTGCCTGAAGAAGCAACCACTGTGCCATGGAACATGCCAGGCCTGGATTTTAACTCCTCTCATCTCCTCCCTTCCTTTCTCCCCCTCCCAAAATACTGTGATTCCCCACCTCCCAGTGGCATCCCTCCATGGCAGGGCTGATCCCCCACTGAGTGCTTTGCTCTGTTGAGCCCAGTGGCTGCCCAGGAGAAGCAACTGGGAGAAGAGGGAGGAGATCTGATGTTCTGCCCATCAGCAGCATCTGAATCACAAATCCACACTTTGTTACCAAACCAGCCAGGCTTTGCCACTTACCCAGGTCCGGAGCAGTTTGGAAAGGAAGAGAAGGGTTTGGAAATAGAACACATTTACAAGAACACCTTCCAAGTGAGTGGCTCCAAAATAGCATTCTCCTTTAGAACCTGATTGAAATAATCATCACACAGTCAAGCACAGTTTGTTGGTTGCACTCAAAGCAAAACATGCTTCCAGCTGTGAGAGATAATTACTGTTTATTGACTGGCTTTTGAGGACTTTTATGCTATATTTAGTTTTAGGGCTGTTTGGGGTTTTTATTTGCATCAGAGGCATTGATGAAAAAGGCTGTTGCTTAGAGGAGTCAGCTGCTTTCCCGTAATTAACCTCTTATTTAACTTCAGAATATGTTTCACCTGCAAATATGCTGGGAAATCCAGATTAATCCTGGGCAAATCCCCACAAGTGCTCTGTTGAACCAGTAATTGCATTCATCAGCATTACCCACTGATAGTCCTTTGTTGCTGTGGAGTGGTGGGGGTTTTATTTGAGTATCTTCACTACCACCAGAAATGAGAGTTAATTACAACCATCCTGCTACAGAGGGGTGATTTTAGAAGGGGCTGTACCAGCTGGAACCAGTATCCTATCCAGTTAAATGCTCCTACTGCCTTCAGTGACCAGCACAGTCGCTCCACCAGAGGCAGAACCAGAAACCAGAAAATAAAAACAGGAGAGTTTTAACCCCTTCATCTCCAGTACTTACAGTAGAGCTACATATCTTACATCAGGAATTTCTAAATCTCCTCCAAGACATCTTTTCTTGAATGTAATTTCTGTTAGCCTTTATTCCATTTGGAGGTGGCTTCAAATGGGATTCAAGGTCTGTGAAGGCACTGAAGGAAATTCTGGCTGTCCATGCTCTGCTTTCAGTGTTGTCTTCCACTCTGGTGTGATGTGAGGACAGTGCAACTGGAACTGTGCGAAAAATGCAGTGGCAAACAGGAAAGGTCAGCCTACAGCTCTAGTGCCACAACTTTGGCAGCTGCAGACACACAAAAGGGAAAGGCACAAAGAAGGAATAGTGGATCAAAATAATTAAAAGCTTTTGTTAAAATATTCTTCCTTAAATCAAGATGTTTTTCTCTGGAACTGGGCCTGAAGTTTAAGTCACCTAAAACTGAAGCATTTCGTTTGGAAGCAAACAATGTCGCAACTGAAGTCCTGAAAACAATTGTTTTTCCCCTTTCTTTTGTTTTATTTCACTGAATGGCTCCAAAGATGTCTCTGGACAAATCCAAAGCAGTTCTCATCTCCTCCAGCCTGTTTAACATATTCATTAGGGTCCCAAATGGTCTCATCACAAGATGCCAATTGCAAAACTCATCCTCTGTCTTACAAGGAAGTTATGGAGCACACATGACTAACTTCAGAATTAAAATAGCCAGAAAGCAGCAGCAAGATCAAGAAATAATAATGTTAACTGTTTGTGAAAGGTACAGGGCCACTGGCTACCAAAGATGGTTGAAAAGCTAAGATTGCTCATGATTTGAGGATTATTACAATTTACAGGAAGAATCAGAATTTATTATGTCCTCCTTGTGAATTTGGGGTACAGATTCAGACAATAGATCAGAAAAATATATCTTTAGAGTAATATTGCTCTCAGCAGGGTAACCTCACAACAGTCCATCACATATTCTACATTCCATCCCTGTATACAGCCAGGAAAACACTGAGAAATAATAAAGACTCAATTTAGGGCTACCATGAGAAGTTTGGAGTCATTATATGGGAGTTTTTTCTGCACTGAATGCAAAGATGGGAGCAATAAAAAAATTAATAGTTACAAGAGAGCATTCTTGCTTTTAAAAGTGACAAATAAGTTCATTTTGCAGAACATTTGAGCATCAGACAAGTAGGGACCTGAACTCCCCTCACCAATAAGAATGAGATCCAGACAGTCACCTGGGGTACTGTAGACAAAAAAGATTATTATCAAACTAAAATTCAATTGTAATTCCCTGTTTGAGGGTCCAGGCAGCACATCTATGAACCAGGCACTGCTTTGTAAAGGATTAAATTCTGTCTCCTCTTGAATTTAATGGAAGCCTTTTTCTTTAAACTTCAGTG
The DNA here is from genome assembly GCA_013400775.1 of Chaetops frenatus. Lineage (NCBI taxonomy): Eukaryota > Metazoa > Chordata > Aves > Passeriformes > Picathartidae > Chaetops > Chaetops frenatus. Next base: position 205,378 of record VZTR01003444.1, read on the forward strand.
GGAGAAGGACTAGACCAATGATGGAAATCATATCCTAAGGCAGAGTGAGATCAAAAGATTCTTAACACTATGAAAATTAACATATTATTAAAATTACTGGAGAGTTTAAAATAGGATTTATGTTGATTTGCTGGGTAAGTTCAGTCATAGGGTAGTGCAGCCTAATGTTTGCAATTAAGAGGAATAAGCAGACCACAATTTAAATAATATTAAATTATAATAATTTTACACAAGTAACCACCTTGTCTGAATTCAACCTTGCTTGCACATGACACTGCCACCAAAGTGAATAAGATGAAACTTGCAGTCATGGGGACATTATGACTGTTCTAGGGGAGCAATACGTGTCCCTCTTCAACAGCATGTGCCACACCAGAAAGAGACATATTCTTTGAGATACTCCATAAAAATGACTTCAATTAGTTTTATTCCTCCTTAGCAAAACTTTAAAGAATAAGAGAAAGATGAATAGTCAGAGGGAGTTGGGTTTTTCTCCCCTCTAGTTTCACAGCATTGTTTAGTGCTGGTTTTCTAACCACAACTGGTGGCATCAAAAGAAATAATTTTTATTAGCTGTGGCCCAGGGGAGTGTGTCAGAGTACTGCCCCCTTCTCCACCCAGACAATGTGCTGTTACTGAGGAAAGGGCAAGATGCACTGCAGGACTGAGAATAGAATGCTGTAATTTAACAAATTCATCCCACTGGTTCTTCATTTTCAATCACAGCCTCCGTTTTCTTCCCCATGTATTAAATCTACAGGGCAGACACGCCCCAAAGGAAGTCATTTAAACATTATTGGAGTGGTGGATTTGGGTGGACTCGATGACCTTAGGGGTCTTTTCCAACCTAGATGACTCCAGTTTCCTGTGATTATGAACATCACACCATATAACTGCTTCAAATGAGGGGAAAAAAAAATGTATTCTAAATACTCCATGACACACTCTGGTTTTTACTTGATAAAACTTGTATAGAAGAATTTGTGATATCAATGCAGTTTTCAGTAGGAAGGTGTGCATATCAGCACCAGTAACCTCTTCTCAAATCACCATAAAATGAAAAGGTCTGGAGAACCATTTATCTTCATGGTTAGAGGTCAAAGCTGAACTTACAAGTGAGAGTGCCTGTGTGTCTCTGTAGGAGGAAGCAGAGAATGGAGAGTTGACTTTACTGCCTGTTCGTGCTGTATCTTGCCTTTAAATAAATGACTTGTTCTAATTCACAGTGAAGTCAACTAAACAACTCCCATTGTCTTAAATAATTAATCTAGTCCAGGAAATAATTTCAGAGCTTTTCAGCACCACTAAATTAATTCAAGAAGATGAAGAAAGAAGATAGATTACCCAAGAAAAACATGAAAAGTAAATTCCATCTTTCTGGTTTCAATATGAATGCATAAGATGTTAGCCTGTGGCTTTGGAACACTGGCTGCAGTTTCCTGGGCTCCTTAACTTAATAGAACACTTTTAAAGGAGGAATAGAAGCTTTCAATACATCACCTATGAGTTGGGGCAGTTTTTTCAAGACAAGCACATGGATTGCAATCCCGTAGGGGAGAGACTGCATCACATCACCATCAAAGGCTCTCAGCCACGAGAGAGTTGTGCAAACTGGAGTGGTGTCACCATCCACTCCTCCTCCACACATTCTTCTCCTGAGAGCTGAGGCTGTCCCTGCACTCCACATGGAGCTGATTCCAACAGATAAACCTGACTGAATCCTGCTAGGAGCCAGGCCACAGACAGAGCAGAACTCACTCAGGACATGCATCACTTCACATGAACAAAAAAATCTTCACTTGCTAATATGTCTGTAGGACTAGAAGTGCAGGTAAGAGGTCAGTTTTAGGTTTGGGCATTTAAATCTCCCCTCTGCCTTTTGAATTCATCAGGCCAGAACTCATTTCCCCCCACAAAGGATGGAGTCACTAGGACTTCCCAACCTAACAAAGGGGACACAAAGACTTAGGAAAACCAGTTCAGAATCCTGAAGCCCTCACATTCAAACAGGTGCTACATTTATATCAGAGAGAGAAATGAACTTTAAAGGTGTACATGCCTGTTTCTGTGTGAACCTCCATGAACTTCCCCCTTGGATTATGCCTTTCTAGCTGTGTTTACAGGAAACTGAAAAATGATTGTCTGGAAGAATACTACGGAAGAATGCTATTTCTTAAGGGGTTCAGTTTGCAGATATTATAATGGATGGCCTAACAGATATTTTAATGCGTCTCTGACTAGTGCTGTATTTCCTAGTAAATGTATAAATACATCATTGTTAAATAAACAGTCCTCTAAGTTCTTGTAATTACACACAGCTGCAAAAACCTGTTTGCTCAAATGTCAGGAAGCAACACAGAACTTTTTGCCTTTTCAGATTTTCCCATAACCCCAGGCAATTTATCCTGAAGCTTAAAATGGCATATATATTTTTTTCCTTTTTAAATAATAATTAGAAAGCGATTGTTATTTTTAAGCTTTTGTGGTGTGTTCACAAAAAATAAACTTCTGTTTTGGCTTTTCCTTGAAGATCTTTGACTAGGCAAAGATTTCACAAAGATTTTACTTAAATCAAAAATGGTTGGAGGTCAAGGTTGACAATCACAGGTGTCAGCTTCCCATGATATCTACAAGTTCATTATCTGCAAACAACTCTTATACTTTGGCAGTTTAAATCATTGTGCTGCCTAAAGTGTCTGAAATGTATTGAGTTTCTAATGAAAAAAAACCAAGCAGGGCCATAAACCCACAGGAGCCATTTAGAATGAAAGATGGCCCCAAATTAAAGCCTTGATCCAGACTCTTGATTGTAGATGAAATTCAGATCCAAACCTATTCACTCAGAAAATAGTGATGAGAGCCATAGAAATATTTTAATACATCTAAAATATTTCTGTACATATAACTTCTTGTCTGGCTTCTTTCCTTGGAATGAATGAAATCAGAATCCCAAGTTCAAGCTCTCTATAAAATGTGGGAAATGTTTTATCCACCTCCAGACTCTGACAGAGTTACCCCCTATTTGAGTTTTATGCCAAATAAGAAGTAAAACTTCTGTTTCCCAAGCAGTCCAAGATTTAAATACTCCAATCTCATTGAAAGGAAAAGAAAATAAAGGAAAACCAAAGATCATAACCTAAACCCCTCCTCCTTAAACTAACTTCAGTGTGTTAGAAAAGTTGATGCTTATTTATCCATTGAATAAGAGTAATGGGAAGTTTTATTTCTTACTACTGTGCAGGGTAGATTCCATTGTTTAAAAAGGGTTCATTTTATTAAATTATGATTGCTCATTTATAAGCATAAAATTCAAGATTAACGAAATTTAAAGACAAGGATAAGCTCTCATCTGTTTTAGATAAGATGGTCTCTGGGCCAAAAAGAGAAACCTATAAATATTTTTAAGTTTATTTGAGCTGTAGAGTTTTTATCTCACCTGCTCAGGGCAAAGCTGTGAATTTTGTCTCAGAAGATACTCACATTTTAACTGTACTATCTTGTCATTGCCTATCTCCAAACTAACATCTCTGCCACAGAAATGCAGGTCAGACCTGGGAGGGGTCTGAAGGGAAAAGGGAACAGGAAGAAAAGCCTGTGGGACTGCTAAAGACCCTAATCCTGAAGCATCCTCTTTCACTAGCTCCAAAAGTTCATTCATATTGCTCTCTCTGCACAGCCCAAGAGGATATGGCTGACAAGTTCCAGGTGCAACAAAAACCTTTGGAAAGCCTCTCAAAAAATGCAAATCCTTCCACAAACTCTGATTCTTGACCTCGGTCTTCCCTTGAGAATGCTGAGCAATCACAGCAAGTACCTAACAAAAATTAATCAGGATTCATTCTCCTGGTGTAGATAGTGAGCAATAGGAAAACCACAATGGTTCCCAGCAGCTGAAGTACATTTTGATCACAGGGGTTTTCTGTAATAGATAAGCCAGGCACTGTTTTTGTCAGATGCATGGAGAGCACAGTGGCTGAAACAAGTTCCAGCTCGCAATATCCAGCAACATATTTCTTTCCTCTCTTTTTATTTTGCTTTCAAGAGAAAGCTGAACAGCACCCTTGTGCTTGGACCCAGACTGTCAAACAGAGTTCTAAACAGAGCAGGGGAGCTGGATCCTGGAGCAGATGGGAGCCAACACAGTGGTTGGAGAAGGATGCTGACATTCATGTTCCCTGACACACAGAGAGTGTGAGAGGGAACACTGAAAGGGAGTCCTGGATTATGAGAGGGGCTTGGAGAGGAAAAAGTGCTCACCTTGAATGGTGTTTGGGGAGAAGAAAATACTCTCAAGCAAACAAGAAATCCAAGCAATGAATCTGCTCCAGAGCCTCTGGAAATATTCTTTCCTCTTCCTGCTGGAGACTTGGCTAACAGAGACAACAAAAATTGTGCTTCCCCTGCAAGACACAGAACAGATTAATTATATCATGATATGAAATTGCACCAGCTGAGGATCTTGTGGAGAGAGATAAAACAAGAAAGCAGGAGAGCTGATATCTTAAAACCAAACACCTAAACTTTCTAAAACCCTTCTGTGGTTATTTTTATTGCTTCAAATCAGGAGCAGAGAATGGAAACTGTGGCCCAATTCTGGATGTTACTGGAAAAGAACTCATGAAGTCATGCTAAGGTTACAGAGGAGGATACATGCATTTTATTCTTTAATTTTCTATGGATTCAGTTTCTGGATTCACCAAACACAGTTTACTTTCCCCTAATACAAGTTGTTTCCTATCTGAGTGTGCATGAGGCCCCAGGGAGGGTGTGCTTATTTATTTCACCTTTCTGTGCAAGGGCTCAGCCTGATTTAGAACACACATGGGAGGCAGCCTAAATATTTTGATTCTGACCATTTTTGCCATCATCAACCACATGAAAACTTGTAATTACAATGACAGACATCTGTCCAAATCAGATTCTATTTCCTTCTAGGAAGTTGTCCTACCACCAGAGGGAATACATCTAAATGAACTGAAAACATGCCTGCAGAAGTGTCTATCAGTACAGGCAGGAGCCAGCTCCACTGTCCCATTGCTGTGGGGATAAAAAGCATCACTGCACTGCTTTTGCTTCTTTCCCAGTCTCACTGCAGCCTGGCCTTCCCCTCTGGGTCCGAGGGAGATGGAAAACCAGACTGAGCTCCAAATGGGGAGACACCACAATGCAGGGAGGAGACACCCAGGGGAGCTCCCTGGCATGGGAAGCACAATTTGGGCTGGCTCAGAGCCAGCATCTCTGCTTGGAAATGAAATCCTGTGTGGAACACTCACCTGAGCTGGGCATGGTAACTGTGTGTCTCTGTGCTCCCTACTCCCCTGCTTTGTATGGACATGGGAAAGGAGAAACCACCCTCCAAGTGCTGTGTAACCAGAGAGAGGTTTAAATGGCATTTCCACCCTCCAGCTGGCCTTTGGGTGGAGGTGTCTGTGGAGCAGGAGAGGGTGTCCTTGAGGAAGATATTCCCTCAGGACACGGGGTGAAGCCCAGCTCTGCTGCCCTCAGAAATCCCTCTCCCAAGGTATCATCCCACAGCTCGGAAGCACTGGCAGCTGGTGGTGAATAAATCATAACCTTAAATCTCTTTAATCCAACCTTGCTCCTACCTCCTAATGAATGAAAACACTGCTTTTCCTTTAGCAAGAAATGCATGAAAGTGTGCCATTCATAAAAAGATCCAATTAAACATATGAAGCATATCCTGCTGTGACCCACATCTCAGTAACAACGTGACCTTTCTTTTGTGGCACTGGGACCCGCTCAGGCAACTTTTGGTTTTGATTTTTTTTTATTCTGTTTTTCTATGTAAAACACACAGTTCATCTCATTCAGAAAACCTGCTCAAATCTTTAGGATTAATTTTGCAAACGTAAAGTAATTCTCCGATGCAAAAGGAGTAAATACAACTATTTATTTGAATAGGGGCTGACAAATCATATTTTTTCTCCCTGAAGCAGAAAAATCAAGTCCTTTTCCTTCCTGTTAATGGAAAATATAGAGGAGTTTTGCTATAGGCCAATTAGATCAAAAGGAATAATGGGGAAATTGTTCACAAAGAGACAGATCTTTCTTCCCCAGGCTTTTATCCTCTAATAATTAGATTCAGGTCTAAATGTAAAAGACTAAAATGTTAGTTTAAGAACTGAATTTGCAGAAGTATTTTAAACACCTTTTGCCATCTTTGATTTCAACAGTCTGAGACAGGAAAGTGGGCAAATGAAGGCAATTATTCACCCCAATAAGGGAGTCCAAAATCATTACCTTGAGAGAAAAGTCCACAAACATGCTACCTCCCCTTCATATTCATCTCTTTCACAGCTTGAAACCACAAAAGCAGTTATTGCACTGTTGTGAAATGTGTTATCCTAAGCAAATAGATTTCACTGAAAATACTCAAAGCAATTACTGAACATTTATCTTTCTAATGCTTTTGTTGAAGAACAGGACCATTTAATTAGGAAAATAGATTAAATCCTGGCTCACTGATGTCAATGGGACTCCTCTACCCACTCCACTGGTTTAATCTTCAGATTTCAAAAGGACTGCCTGTCAGCTGAAACTACAGCAAGTCCTTCAGTGTGCTGCAGCAGGTCTTTAACCTCCAGTCTCTTTATCAAATATCCATTTTCTTCATGTAGAGGCAAAGTTCAGCTGTGCAGGATGCCAAGTTTTCTGGAAGGGTGGTCAAAAATCCCTCACAGAAGCTAAGCCAAGTCTTACCACATCCCAGCCTGCATTCAAAGTGAGCACCAGAGGCTTCTGTCCTTGCACTGCAAATTCAGCACCAAAAAAACCTGCACTTGTGGAAAACAGTTTGGGATTAAAGCACAGCAAAGCCTTAATTCCTGTGGGCATATGATGACTTGATCTGCCTACCACAAATATAAACATTACAGAACTAAAGCATAGCTATTATGAAATATCTGATAGCTCAAGTCTAGGTACTACTGGTGTTAAAATGTGTTACAGAAATGGATCGAATTCTAACAAAATTAACCCGACATCATCATAAAAATATGCCACAATATTATTAAAAATGCATTAAATAGGGGTTTTTTTTTAATTTATCAAGACTCATGGAAGTGACATTTCAGTGTACATAGCCTAAGGCTCGACAATAAAAAAAGGTGAGTGGAAATTTAGTCTCAAACCACTCTGACAAAGCCATGCTGTTGATGCTGGGTACTGCAAGCTCATCTCAGCACTACCTTATTAGTTTTGTTCAGTGTTGCTGTGAATTAAATGAAAAGGTCAGCACAAAAGGCCACAGCAAGGACCTATTACACATCTCAGTTGGACCAAGGCACATGAGAAATGCTTGCTGGAGTTTATTTTCCAAAAAATGAGCATTTACAAAGTTAACGAGCTAGGTCTTGGAGTAAAATATCATTTATTGCCCTCACAGGTCTGGAAAAACCTGCTGGGGGCAGAGTGCATTCCCCAGCACCAGTCCATGGCTGAGAGTCTGCAAGAACACGAGACCAAAGAAAGGATCTGCAGTTTGTGGGAGCTCAGTGCAGCCCTGTGAGGGCTGAGCAGCTTAAGGGCTGCTCCCAGCAGGAAAACACATCCTGCCACATGGACACCCCTGGGGCATGGTGGGGGTCCTGGAAGAGAGAGAGAGAGAGAGAGAGTTTGCCTGGGGATGGAAAACCAACCTGAGAGAATGCTGAGTCTGCCCCAGCAGCTCCAGCACCACAGCTGCACACTGTGAAATTTACTGTCACAGATTTCAGTTTCCAAAACCAGTTCGTTTAATCTGTACAGAATGGGAGAAATAGCTTAGTTTTGTTTGCTTCTGTGGCAAGCTGACATTCACCTTCAGCTATATGAACACAAGCAATCCATATTTAAGGTCTTTTATAACATTTCAATCATCTCTTTTGAACACAAGCACTCACCATCAGCCACTTACAGCTACACATGTATGTGCAATTGCCAGTCAGTATTTTAAGGTCATCTACAGCATGAATCCTGCTTCATATTTTAATAAACTACCATTCTCTTCCACCAAAAATGTTATGTTGATCTCATAAACCCCTCTGGCTCCAGCTGTAATTCTCTTCTACCATGGATTTAGTCTGTTGCTCATCATTACAGCACCACTTGCTTTAATAAAAATAGGAATGAATTAGTCTACAGTTAGAACTTGTACCAAAGGACAAGGCAATGAATAGCTAAATAGACATGAATATATAATCATTCATGTGAAATGAATGGTGTGGACTACCTGCTTGAAATCCTTACTAAACTTTTAATTATTTCACCCAGTATCAACAGAACAAGGCAGAGTAGTCCACTAATATGTCATAAGACTGAATTCTACCCTAGGCTTAATGCAGGCATTTCAAGAAAAAAAAAAAATCCACAATTCAAGTTTCAGAAACACAAGCAGTTGTACTTGAGGTTTTTTAGGGGGGAGGGTCTGCCCTGATGGCCAGGTGAAGGATGGCAGCACTGCAGCCTGTGGCAAACCCCCCCTGCTGCCAGCTGGGCCAGGGTGAGCAAAGGGCTGCTGCCCAGGCTGCCAGACACAGGGCTTTCCACCTCCAGGGCACCACCTTTGGCTCAGGACCTGTAACTTTGCCTTGCTCCTCTGTGCTGTCTTTTATTGCCACTGCTGTGGCCATCAGAGACAACGCACAGGACTGTGGTGCTGTTATGATTTTTGTTTTTTCATGTGTCCCTCTCATATTCCACTTCTATACAGCTTTTATGCTTCCCTAATGCTTTTAACCCACATACTTGTAATTGCCTAAACCTGATCACCAGCTTAGACCCAAAGTTCTGTTCAGCCAAAAGACTGAACAGCAGAGTTGGGGGTCAAAACACCCCAGACACCAAGGTCCTCTCCAGAACACATTCTGTAAACTGAGATAGACTCATGCAAAAGACATTCCTCAACAGGGGGTTTCTCTGGAGCCTCCCATTGGGGAATCTGTGATAGATGTGCCAATATGCAAATGTGCAAAGTTCTGTAATTGTACATCTGCATCTCCTGGGGTGCATCCAAAGATCCTCAATAAACACCAAGGTTAAAGCTCTAACCATGTTTGCCTTATATTCCAAGATCACAGGTTAAGGCATCAACTGGATGGGCCTGGCCCAGTTATGTCGTTCTTGTTCAGCATGAAGTTTCACTGGGAGACTCAGAATGCAGAAGAAACCCTACTTTTCTATATAATCACTAAGATGAGTCAACAGCAACTCCCACCACGTACCCAGGGCTCTGCATCTTTATTCATTAGCTCTGTCTCCAGGGCCTGTCATGCTAAACCAGGAGTGATCATTTTGCCAATTAAGAGTTTTTTGCTGTTGTGTTGGGATTTTTCCTGAGTCACACAGCACTGCCATGAAAGCAGAGTGTCAGCCTAAACTCTGCATCGTGAATTCTGGTTCATTAAGATATATAAGGTTGTTGCATCACCATCCCCAGCCAAGAGCAAGCGTGGAACAGTAAACAATCCCCCCCGCTGGAAATGCTCGGTATCAGTGGGAAAAACAGCACAGCACCAGCTCAAAACTCTGCACTGGACAGGGGACAGGGGCACTAATGGGCATTTGAGAACAAGTGTGACCCTTCTGGGCAGAAACGTCAGTTTGGTGCATTCCAAGGAATATTGTAACACTTAAATATCTGACTTGAGAGAGCTCTGTAAAGACAGAGAAGGTGACATTTTTAAAAGTCTACATAATTGACACAGACCTATCATTGCCCAAAACAATCTTTAGAGAATTGAAAAATCTGAATTTTAAAAAATTGCTATATAAAGCCATAATTAGATGCATACTACACATTTTATAGGAATGTTAATTAATTGCTGTCTTACTTTAGCAAGACAAACAAAAGAGTATAGGAAGGCTATAAACACAGCCTTCCTTTCTTAATTTCAGCTGCCATTTTATTTCCTGATTAGCCAGGCTTGTCAGATACTTTCTCTCTGTTCCACACCTTGCCCATACATTTATTTCATATACAGATTTTACTCTCCTGTGCTCAGTCGACAAGAATTAAGCACATTTTATCAAAAATGGAAAAGATATAATCAAACACAAAGGAGGCCAACAAAATCCTCCTCTTAATTTCTCTTTGATTCTCAGCAATTTCATCTCTCAGAACTTTTGTTATTCATCCAGCACCAAGCACAACTTTCCTCATCTGTGTACCTTTGTGAATCCACACATACATTTATGAAAATTAAAAGCAGCCCTACCATCAGAACTGAGTAGAATAAAAACGTTTTGGAAGCTTACAGATTCTTTTGCAAATAATTGTGGTCTCTGAATGAAAGCCTCTTTTTCCACCCATATCTAGGTGTTAGTGGTTTCCATGACAATTTTTTGTCAGTTTTCCACTGCTTTCAGTAGGTCTGTGAATTAAAGTTTACATACATTATTATTCAAATATCAGCTTTAGTATTTGATGAACCCTAAAGTCTTCTTAACAGAGGCTGTTTAGGAGTTGATTTTGACAAAAATGTCACGTGCCTTCAGACAGAAGAGAAAACCAAACCAACAACCACAACTTATGCAAACATACATTTGTTACCTTGCAGCCTCAGTAGCCTAATCAGAACACATCGTTCTATCACTCAAACACAGCAAAGGGAGAAATATTTTGGACAAAATCATCCAAGAGAGAGAGATACCTCTGAAGGCAATTTGAGCCACAGAAATCCAAATGAAAACCACTGCAGTCTCTCTGGTTTTTAGTCAAAAGCCCATGGATACCTTGAGTCTCCTCTTGGGCTGCAAAATCCACTTTGATTCACCCAAGTTTAGAAAGGAATGGCTCATGAAAGCACCTCAGCTTTCAAGTCAATGGAGGAAAAATGTATACTGAAAAGAGCTTCTGTACAGGATAATGGAGCATTCAACGTGGGCAAAGAATTCTGCAACTTCACTCATTATGTGACAAGATTTTATTTTTTTTTTTCTGCAGAAGGTGGTTGGATGAAATTTCTTACCCTAAGGCATCTTAAGCTTCCAAAGCTGAAGAGTAAGGAAAGAGTTCTGCCATGGCAGAAAAGGGAGGAGAAAAAGTGCAACTCAACCCCCGGAATTCCCAGGAGAGGCCAAGCTTTATCCCTACTCAGATGCACCTCTTATCATGACAGATATGTTATTCTACAGTGGGATATCCCAGAGATTTAAAGTATCTGAGGCTGGGGTTTGGGTGATAGGGTAGATTTAGGTTTTGGGGGAATTTTTTTCCTGTGTTTTCTTGGTGGATTTTTTCCTTTTTTTGGTTTTTTGAAGTGGAACATTTGAAGTGATGTGCAATTCAGATTGGCTTGAATAAAAACATGACCCTGTAAAGCATTTAAAATTGGCAAGCAGGCTGGGGTGAGCATTCAGGCAGCACAGCTGGGTGCCTGAAAAGGGAGAATCCAATCAGCAGTGATTGCACATGGATAAATCCTGTGAAGATGCAGGGGAAAAAAAAAGATATTGGCAATTTTCTATCCTGCTTAGAACAGGGAAATAAAAACCTTGTACTGACCTCAGGGGGAACAGTAACATTTAGAGATTCAAACTTGAAAGAGGAAAATATTCCCTCTGATGTTTGGTGCTAGACTTCTCTGAAGAAGCATTTGGACACATGAACTGGAGAAAGGAGTGAAAGCACATTTGGGAAAGCCTCAGCTTGTGCCCAACTGTGCACATCTGTGACTGTGCACTCAGTTATGCACTGTCTCCTTTAGCCAAACCTCTTCTGGAAACTGAACATGAAGATCAAGCAATACAAAGCCAGACCAAAGCAGAGAGTTTCAAGTTTCCTAAAACCCAAAATAACAGGAGTTTCAAACCCAAAATAACACCAAATATTGCCATGGGACAACCCTGTTTGCTTGATGTGCATTAGACACACAATTTGAGGTACACAGACAAAGGGCTCTGATCACACAAGAATGACAAGACAACAGCTCCTCCAGCCAGAACCATCCAAACAGGTCCTAGGGGCATTAAAAGTGTGTTTTCACATTTTGCAGTTCTTTAATTCCTGTACACTGGGAAACAAAGAGGAAGACAGCTTTTCTAACTAATCCAGTGCCTGAATGCATCAGAGCTCTGTCACTTCTTAGGGTGAGTGGCAATTCAGCCTCAAACCACTCTGACAAAGCCATGCTGTTGACACTGGGTGTTGCAAGCTCATCTCAGCACTACCTTATTAGTTTTGTCCAGTGTTGCTGTGAATTAATTGAAAAGGTCAGCACAAAAGGCCATGGCAAGGACCTATTACACATCTCAGTTGGACCAAGGCACATGAGAAATGCTTGCTGGAGTTGCACTTACACTGTTTCCAGGAAAATCCTTAATTTTGAGTGCTGGGATGCTGTTCAGTGTGTGCAGCAGTTTCCCCTTTAGTCCAAAATAGAACAGAACTGTATCAGCTCTGAGGGTCCTTCCTGCTGCCTTTGCCATGGAGGTTTTTCCATCTTTATCAGAGAGGCCACCCATTATGTTCTGCTTCTTCTGTTCTCTCCATTGTCCTTCTCTCCTTGTACCCAAGCCAAGCTTCTTTCCAAACCCTCAGGACACCTCGGGGCTATTATTTACATTTGGGAACCTAAGCAGAGACCAAGTAACTCATATTTTCAGTGTCTAACCAGTGAGTCAGTGGCTTTGGGAGCCAAGGTCATTATCCTGGTAAGCAAAAAGATCTCAATGAACTATCCCAGCCCTACAAGGGGGAAGGAAATTGACCTGAACTCCCTCTCAACCATCATTTCTGCTCCTGAAAACATCCCATTCTAATTGCAGAGAGCAGGCAGATGGTGATAGAGAGCACTATTTAATGATCTTCTCTCAGGTGAGTCTGTTCTCAGGTGAGCATTGCAGTGAGGGTTTGTGGCTTTCTCTGGGGGCACCAATTGCTGCCCCTTCCTCGGAGAAATTCACTGCCCAGGCAAATGGCAACAAAGGAAGACCCCAATCTTCTGCAGAGCTTCCTCTCAGTAAGATCCTGGCCATGAACATTTAAAATAATTTTGAAGCAAAGGAAAGGTCACGTTTCCACATAACTGATTGCTGATTTTGGTATAATTATACTGATTTTGAATGTCATGCAGTGAACCAGCAATTGGGTGTTGAGTTCCCCCCTGCACTGTACACAGACATTAAGGCAATCCTGTTCCTTTCTCTAACAGGAAAAGGGATGTTTTGAAAGAGTCTGTTTCAGCTCATTATCCAACATGACATATAAATTGTATATAAATTGTATGTATTCTTTCATGTGTATGTATATATTATATTTTTAGAAGTTACATGTTTCATATATTGCATTATATGAGGTGCTCAAAGGTGTCTTGATCTGGACAAGAAAATGGTTAAAGACAGAAGAAGTGGATGGGTCTGTAGCAGGAGACACTTCAATTTGTAAGAGTTTTTGGGATTCTACATATGCCCAAGGTCCATGCCAAGGTGTCATCTCTTGGCTTTTCTGTTTATTCATACTGGCAAAACTATAAAACACTGCTCCCATAAGCTCCTCTTCTTTTTATAAAACAACAAAAACAAGGTTAAAAAAGAAAAGCATCAATCCTTTCACATCCTCTCTCCTAAGAAACAAGAGACTGACTGCCCAGGGCAAGGAATCAGCTTCCAGCATCCCAAAACACCCGAGCTGCAGCACTGTTACAGGACAGAGAGCCCTAAAACACTGAGCACGTTATTTTCATACAGACAGCACACCTGAACACAGAGCTGCAGCAGTGAACTCCCCTGGGTCTCAGACTGGAAATCTCTTTTGATAACACGTTGTACTTCAGGAACAGTGAACTACAACATGTTGTTCACACTGTCTGAACTGGGCTCCTCAAAGAGATTATATCCAACTACGCAAAAATTTCGCAATTTTTATGAAACCTGTCCAGACAGACTGGGAACAGAAGAAAGCTGACCTACAGCTTCCAACAATCTCTTCTTGCAGTGTTTTCAAACCAACCTATTTAGTACACAGGCAAACCTGTTCAGTCTTTTCAGAAAAGACAGTTTTTCACCTGATTTTCTGTAAAAGACAATGCCTTTCTATTAAAGACAACAACAACAAAAGTGAAAAGAACTCCAAAATGATTTGCAGATCAGTTTGCCCCACAGATGCTCAGCTGAAATCCATGCACTACTGGGAGTAAAACTCAGAAAGATCCTTAAAGGAAAGTCCTAAAGGGAGTCTACCCCAGTCCCAGCTCAGCCTAAGTTAATAATGTGCTTTTAATTAATTTAATCATTCCTTTGCCTAAATTCAAGGGTCCAGGCTACTCATCTACACAAAGTTGCTTATTATGGTGAACATTCATAATTTCAAGTATTTGGTGTTATGCAGCTGAGATTGTTTCAAGGAGGAGCAGAAGGATAGGAAGCTACACATACCAAAAATGCAAATTTACAAGAGGGTTTTTTGTTGTTTGGTAGGGGCAGGGCTGTTTGGGATTTTTTAACAGCTCATCCACATATACTAAGCTACTGTGATATTTCAGATGCAATATTTTCAACACTGGCTCACAAACTCCACAGAAGTCTTTGAGCTCATTTTATAATTTAATACACTAGAAATGTTTTCTCTCCACTTTTCAACAAAACCACTAGGTTTGATAAATATGGACCAAATACTTTCTTGTCCCAAAATACCAACTAATCCTGAATATTTAAGCATGCAAATCTTTCATCCATTAAAGACAACCAACTTTAAAATAAAAATAAATTTAGTTGTGGTATGTTAAACCTTTTTTGCAGAACTGTGTTTAAAGCTCATCTAGAGAAAATATTTTCCCTACCTTGGCTTGCTTTGATTTCAGAAGCTTCTTGTAGCCATATATTGAAGCATGCATAATTAACATATGGAAGCTCTCAGAGCATATTACCACATATTCTAAATATAATCAGTCCCTGTGTATGATGTCACCTGAAACTAATTCAGGCCCCTCACAGCCAGCCTGCACTTTGAGCTCACTCCACACTGGTCAGGTGTGCCCAATCTGTCCCTACCTCCAAAGGCTCAGGGGTGCCTCAGTGTCCCCTCCCGTGCCACCCCTCCTGGCCAGGGCACACAGCCCAGGTCCCCCACCAAGTGACCTTCTCCAGCAGTGTTTGCTGTCTGTGCTGCCCTGCAGGAATGAGGAGAGTCCAGGTACAGCATCCCATCCACCAGGGAAACATGCAGCTCCTCCTGCTCCCAATGGCACCTTTCATCTCCTGCCCTTGTTACCTTCCTGTCTGTAACACACAGCTCTGGGGCTTTGTGTTATTTTAGATCAGAGAGCAGGCTCCTTTGGGCCACGATCCACAGGCTGAAGGCTTGGCTCGATTCTGACCACAGGCACAGATTACCTTGAACAAAACCAGCCTAATGATCATGGCACTATTCTCAGTTATTTCCTTTGCTACCAGTTCTGCTGGTATTAATAGCAGTTGGTGAGTAATTGACACTTTCAAAAAGCAATTGTCCTTTATTAAGTAAATAAATATTGAGTGAGGAACTTATCTTTGGAGACTCATTTTTTTTTGTAAACCTTGGCCTTACTCTGGCTGCTTTTGTTTTTCAAGTGAAATGAATTACAAGTGTTATCCCACTGTTAATATCTACACCACTGAATGCCAGCATCAACAGATTCCATTGACAAGCTGTGTTTGGGTTTCCCCCCCTCCCTCCATCAAATATGCCAGTGCTTTAAAAATGTCCTCAAGTAATTGGAATTACTCATTCAAAATAGAATTGCTATAAACTTCCCTCCATGTCCCAGATAATTAGTTCTGGGCCTCTCGTCCATTATGCCTTTGGGCATTTTCTGCAGATGCCACCTAAAATTCCAGAAAATGTGCTTTTCAGTGAAGAATCACAGCAAACAGCCATGCCAGGAGCAGTAACAAGCTTGCTGACAGCTTCACAACTCTCCTTCATTCAAAGCAATCCCATTTTTTTCAGCAGAGTTTTTTTTCTCTGAATACATTTCTCTTCCCACAAATAAGGGCTTTGGAGAACACAGCCTTGATAAACAAAACCCAAACTCCCTTTCACAACATGTGGAAGAAATGTTACCCCATCTCTAAAGCTTTTCTCTCTCATTCTCAGAAAGTTTATGCTGGTATAAATGAACAGTGGTTTTACTACAGCATCTTCTTTTTAGTTTCCCATCTCTTGCCATTGCAGCAAACAGCAATAAATGGAACACAACAGCAACTTTTTGCTTCTTTTGCATGGAAGGATATTAAGTTTTAAAGCTTTTTTGGCACAGCCAGATAAGGCTGAACATGACATAAAATAAATTCAATGTTACCCAGTCCAAGGTAACCCTCTTGTGACAGTGGCTATAGGAGCTACACCATTTAATGACATCACAACAATTCCTGAAAATAAACTGCAGCAATAACTAACTTTTGTGATGTTGCATTCTGACAGTGTCAAGGTTTATTTAAAAAAAAAAAAAACAAAAACAAAAACAAAACAAAACAAAACAAAACAAAACAAAAAAAAAAAAAAAACCCAAACCCATATTTTCTATCATATATAAGGTATCAGCTGTTTAGAGATGCCAGCAAAGGTTAGGGCTCCATCCTGTCAGGCACCTTTTAGACACCACAACACAGATTTTGTCTCCTCCAGGTTACACTCTGAGGTTACATAAGAGAAAGAACACATAACTGTGATTTTACAGGCAGAAAAAGTAAGGTATGGGAGCAGCAATTACAATCAGCAACTTAAAACCCAGATGAATAGGCACAATTATCTGTGTCTGGACATTAATACAAACCTTTGGAAAATCCATCACCCTTTATTCACCTAAAAATGAATCGAGGTGCCAATGAAATAAATTCAGTAACTTTCTCAGTTTTGTCAGGGGTTGAAACAGGGATGCTGGCAACATTTTGCACTTGTGACACAAGCACAAAATCCCTGCTCCCTACAGTGAGTTTATTAGGGTTTTTTGTGCTCAGACAAAGGTTCTTTAGCCTTTTACTAACAGCTCTTAAAACTCCTTTGCTTTGCTGTTCACAACTCCTATTCAGCATGAGTGCATGGAAAATACATTGATTTAGAATCTGAAGAGCTGGCAGGAAACAAATGGATATTTTATTGCTCTAACCCATTCTAGACTACATTGGAAGGAACCTAATCTACCTTTCACCTGCAAATCCTAACCTGGAGACTCCCACAGTAGCCAAGAATGGATAAAAGATGTCCTCTAAAAAGACAGTGTTTTTATTAGACAGTGACTTGTCATCATGAAGAGATTGTTGTTCCCCAGGAACAGACTTGTTAATAGAAAATGGGAAAAACTCCTCTACTGGTCTGTGTGGGGATCACATATCTCCTACAGAAGATCAAATGAAAAGAAATCCCTCCAGCCCTCAAAAAAAAAAAAAAAAAATCCCATACACTCTCATGTGAGTTTAAAAAAAACCCCAACCAAAAAAACCAAACAAAGAACCCTTGAAATAGAAATGAAGATCAGGCAGAAGATACCACTCCAAAGACAAAGCAAAAGCAGAACCATTAAGACACGGGGAATCCTTTACTATTAAGAGATTTTACTGAGTCTAAACACTGCCAAAGACTAAAACAATTGAGGTAATAAAAAAAAAAGTAGGTGAAGAAGCACAAAATGAAAATCAGGCTACTCTAAAAAGAGTATCCAGATCAGTTATCTCTAGTAAATAATTTTTCATGTTATGGGAAGCCATAATGGAGAGCTAGCAGGGTGTTCTCATGGAATGCTGTCAAAGCTATCCTACTAATAATGTTTATGACGTGCAATTAGTCATGAAGTCAAGGAGACACACAATATATAGTCCCAAACCACAACACACTGTCTGGAACAAAATGTCAGATGGAGAGATTGGTAAGATTGAGGACTGGCTGGAAAGACTCATCTTGGCAACCCCAAATACAACTGGCAAGAGGGAAACACAGAAGGAAGGCCACTATTGTTCTGGTTTATTGAACTCTTTGCACTGATGCTTGAAATGTCTCAGAAGAGGCTTACAAGAATAGCAAGAGGAAAGGAAAAAGGCCCAGTTTAGGGCAGCTGAAGGATTTTTCCATAAAAGGCAGAAAGAGGTGTAAGAGAATGGGACAGTGTTGCCACCAAAGACATGAAAAGGAATGACAAACTTGGGAGCCAAAGCGGCAAAAAAATTAAGGCAGACCCTGGGGAAGGCTGGTTTAAACTTGATATTAAGCTTGGAAGGAAGTCCTGGAGTCCAAGTCCCCCTTGTTGAGGGACATGGAGCTTGGCATAGTCAAACTGGGATGCGTTTCCACAGTTCTTGAGCCCACAGAGGGCTCCTGAAGCACTCTGTAACAGTGCTGCCCTGCCCCAGCTCACTCTGCAGCTGTCCAGGCACACAGTGCTCACTGGAAATCTTGGCTCCCAATCTTTGTTGGGAGCCACAGAAGGGAACTGAAAGCAGACTCAGAAATTCTTCTTTCTTTTTTTTTTTTTTTTTTTTCACTTTTTTTTTTTTTTTTCCCCCTTTTTTTTTTTTTTTGTCATGATATTTGTTATTTTGGATTCAGGTTCAGTGAGAAGAGCAACAAGCAGAAATCAAGTTTCAAGGAAACAGCCTGAAACGGGGAGAAAATACAACACAGCTTCCAAAGAAAGTATATCAACAACTCCTCTGTTTCGTATATTTGGATGAATTTCACCGAGAGCTGGAGCAGAAAGGCATTCTTCAAAAACCTTAACCCAATTCTCTCCAAATTTGGTCAAAAAGGTCCTTTAATTGAATCACATTCAAAGGGGAAAAAAGGGAAATAGAAAAAAAAACCTCCATAAACTCAATTACCACCACTACACATTTCAAAGTCAGCTATCCAGGCTGCATGTTTAGTTTTTCATTTTGCAGCACAGTGGTATTTACACCACCAACGCCAGAATCAACAGTGGTTGTTGTTGGTTGGGGTTTTTTTCCCTCCCCTGAAAAGCAGGGGCTGGTCGAGGCTCTTCTGGCCAGCCTGCAATGCAGGCAGCGAACCAGGCAGTGAATCAATTCTCCAGAGGCACAAAGGAGGGGCTGAGGGGCACTGGAGGATGCAGAGCTGCCATTTCAGACCCGAGCCGAGAGGGGAAGGGAAGGCTGCAGTGCAGCCAGGGCTGCCTGATGCTGCTGCTGCTGCTGCAAAGCAGTGCCAGTGCAAAGAGCTCCATCTCCAGAGGCACGGATGGCCCGGGGAAGGTGGTGCTGCTCCTCCCGAGGGGCAGCAAGGCCTGGCACACACCCCAGGCAGCTCAGCAGGGCAGGATGCTGTCACCACGGGAGGAGCATTCAGAGCACAGCTCTGCTGTCTCACCCTTCGGGGTCTCCAAAGGTGCAAGCCCAGGGCCCTTTCGATTTGCAGAACTGTAAATGCTTGCTCTAATCTCAGCTTGTTTGAAAAATAAGCACGCTTCTCTCCCCGCTCTATCCTCTGTCTTTCAAAATAATCTTGACAACACGTACTGCTTGAGAGAGTTGAAAGTGTCATAAATGTTTTTTTGCAATCGAGTTATTTTCACGGTCGGGACAAACAACTACTCAGAGCTGACCTCAGAGATCTCTCCCAAGTTTTTTAAAGGATCTCTGTTGGTTTCAGCTGTGAAGAATAGCTCTGCCCTGGCTGCCAGGGCCAACAGCAATTGCTCACAGCTGTAACAACTCCAGTGTGCAAGCAGTGTGAAAGCAAACCACTAATTCCAGGCCAGGGCTGTGGACTGAAAGCAGGGCATAGAGGGAACCTTGCAGGAGTCTCATTCCTCTGAAGAAAGCACTAATAACTTAACTAGGCCCAGCAGGAGCCAAAGAAAAGAAAGCACTGATCACAGCTCCTGCTGCTGCTTCTTTCCCTGTCTCCAAATCACGGGCAAATCCCTCACACTCTGCAGACAGCAGCGCTCCTGCCTGGAGCCCTCCCAAGGAGGCTGCATGGGCAGCTAGGCTGGAACTCAAACAACTTCTGTTTAAAACTGTGGATGCCTGTAGAATGAAAAGAAAAATCATCCCTAACAAAATCTCTTTTATCTCTGCAGCTTTTCTGCGAATCAGAATTCAAGCACTGCCACTGCTGCTTCTCAGAACCCCAGACCTTCATGGACTGGACTGCCATGGGAAGCAATGAGTAACAGGATTATTTCTAAGGCTGATAATGGAAATAATATCAAAGGCCCTAATGAGCTGTAGAGTAAAGCACATGCAGAGGAACTCATAAAGAGAATGATTGGATGCCCAGCAAGTGCTTCAATTTTCCACTTTTCATAGCTGAGCTTTAAAAATTGACCCTGCTCCAGATGAAGTGGATCTACCAAAATTCAGGTAGTTTCTTGAAATAGTCAGAACATTAACTATTATTGCCTTTTCCTTGTTTCTGAATGTTAATGCCATCTAGATTAGCAGATTTATGTAAAAAGCAAGTTAATTTTTTAAAGTGCAAACCCATCTTGCTCTCACAGGGGTACACCAGATAGAGCAGCCCTGATTTTCAGCACCAGCACACACACTGAGGGAACAGGTCATGTGTGAGAGGGCACAAATTATGATAACAGTGAAAAAGCCACCTCAGGCAGGTGTTTCTCCACAGGGTGGCAGGTATATTTTCCTCCATGACATCTTGCAGCTATTACAGTTATAGGATTTTCCCAGAAAATTATTTTACTAGCCCATCAACCCCCTTCCATTTACCTCTGAACATTAGGAGAGCAAATCCAATCCTCTGAATCAACCAGCCCACCCACATCCCACCAACACAGAGGATTTAACTCTTGTCCTTCAGGGAGCAAATCATTTGTCCCATAACCCAAACTCCACACTTGCATTGTTTACAGTAAATCAGTTTTAATATTTACCTCTTTGACCACTGTGATTACATTATCCCTACGTGCTCTTATCTACAGTGACAATCTGCCAGAGCTCTTTCTGTCTGTAGCTACTATTCTTATTTCATAGGTAATATGGGAGAACTGAAGAGCTGCTCTAATATGCTCACATTGTGCCAGACCCAGAAAAGAACATTAAAACCAGCCCCTAAATAAAACCAGTCCTAAAGATTTCCAGGTCAAAGTAATTTGCCCAATCTTTCCTTTGGGTTTTATTTTTGCCACTGATGAAACCCATTTATTTTATCCATTTCAGATACTCAAATTTTTGTGTTTTCCACTATAATTTTCCTTTTCTCTAGAAATGTACCTTTTGTGAATCAGCCATACAAAAGCCCTGTGTCCCCTTTCTTTGAAACTCACAGAAATATATAAAATTAAGTTCTCTAAACCACTTGGCTGAATAGTATAAGACAGGAGGTCTCCTTAGCTCAGTGACTGGTAACAGCAATCAAAGCCTGTTCTTCATGAAGGTTGGAAACCCTTCATCTCATCTCTTTTAAATCCATTGATGGTTTCAGTATTTTCCCAGATATTATCATTACTTTTGCATTGGTCAGAGAATGCCAATCATGATGGTATTTGCACTCTTGCATGGTGTCCTCAAGAAGGAATGAACAAGGTGGAGAGGGAGATTTTGCCAGAAGATGTAGTGGTGGGACAAGGGGGAACAGCTTTAAACTGACAGAGAGTAGGTTTGCAATAGATATTAGGAAGAAATTCTTCCCTGTGAGGGTGGGGAGGCCCTGGCCCAGGGTGCCCAGAGAAGCTGAGGCTGCCCCAGCCCTGGAAGTGTCCAAGGCCAGGCTGGATGGGGCTCTGAGCAACCTGGGATAGTGCAAGGTGTCCCTGCCCATGGCAGGGGGATGGAACTGAATGATCTTCAAGGTCCTTTTCAGCCCAAACCATTTTGTGATTCTATGATTCATTCTATAATTCTGTGAACTTCTGGAACAGTACAGAACTCTTATTAGACCTTCAGTCCAGAAACAACTGATTTGCTTTAAAACAAGAGCCAACAGACCAGGTACAAGATTTGTTCTGAAAAACATTATTCGGTGAGGTATGCAAAGCCACCAATTAGTTTGTAATTAACAGCAGAGCAAAATACCAGAACTATCTGTCTCATAATAGAGAAATTCCAGCCTTACTTTCTTAGGATTCTCAGAATTCAATATGTACAACAATTATGATGTACAAAAGGAAAGGAAGCTGTCTCCCACACAGCACATGAGGTCACACCTCTTCTCTTTCAAGTGGTTCTGTTCCAGGGAATCCTCAAAGATCCTTGATGACTCAGTCGTTAAGAGTGTCTGAGAAAGTCCTACCAATTAAAAGAAACACGCACAGGTACTGAGATATCTTGGGGCAGAATGCTGAAGGGACCCTGGCTGTCTTCTCAGTTCTTGTTAATTAGTTCCTTGCATTATCATGCTATCACCCACCTGCATAACTAATTAATCCCTGAGGAAGGGAGAAGAAAACTCCACAGACCAGCCCCGGGTTCAGGTTTTTAAGAGCCTCTCATGTGTGAGCAAGCCCTCCAAGTGGCTCAGAGATCCTGAATCAGAAGGCTTTTCAGATGAGTTTTCCCTCTGGAGCACTGAGTCACTGAAGAAGGTGAACTGATGGGACTGGAACAGCAAAGCAGACACTGCACATCCCTCAGGTACAGAAACCAGAACAAGGCTGAAGTGCACGGAACGTGAGTGACGCCATCACCCAGAATCTGCAGGCACAAATGGCCCGAAACCCTGGCAATCAGGGATGTGGCTGCAGTCCTTGGCTTCTTTGGCAGCAGCAGGAATGAGAGGCAAACATCTGCACTTTAAGAGAGCCTCCATCAAAGGTCCAAACACAGATGATGACTAACTTCCTCCTGTGAAGAGGACCTTAAAAAGAAACAGGAGAAAGAGGGAGAAAAACCAGCCAAAGGGCTTGCAGTACTAAGCTGTGTAGATTTATCCGAGCTTTGGAAAAGCAAGGATCAATAGGTCTGACAGAACTTCATGAAAATGAAGGTGAAAGCTTCCTTGGATTTCAAGAACAGCAGAATGGAAAAATAGTGCAAAATTATCCCGGTGTTGTCAGCAAACTCACTACCTGTGAGAAACCTCACCTCACCAGGGTCCCTTTTGTGGTTCTACCTCATTAAATCTGTGAGTTTTAGTGGCTGGTGATGTGCTCAGCATCACACTGAAATATGCTCCTTGTCACAAGTCTTCTGTTGTTCTGGCTTGGTTTTCTGAGGAATCCTGACACAGAAGCCCTGCAGAACCTGCCTGAGAGCATGTTGTGATGTAGAAAGCATCACACACACCACTGACAAAGACAATCTCAGACAGATGTCCTCAATTGTTACATTGATCACTCAGAGGATTTCAAAATGCTAAACTCAGGATGGCATCCATGCAAATTCATTGCATATGTTGGAGTGCCAGCTATGTTTAGTGTAACCTAGAGATAAATAAGGCAGGGAGATGACTTGATTGGAGCTGTAGGGAGTTCAGCAGTCTTTCAGGAGTTACACAGGTAGGTTTTCTAGTGAAAACATTATCGCCTAATCCACCTCTAACATTTTTTAAAATGCAGGATAAACACTTTCATACCAAACGCCTCAAAGATGCCCTTTCCCCACAGAGTGCATGAAGGGTGGATCTACTTGATTCCCTCAAGCGCTGCAGTCAGGCACAGGAGCAAAAAAACATGTTAAAAAAAGCTTTTGCAGGAGCTTGATGTCTTCTGTCTGCTTTTCTTGGACATGGCCAAGGTCTATACAGGTGTATGCCAGATGGGCATGGTTACACTGCTTGTGTTGACAAGCACAATATTTCCAAGAGTTTTCTTGTTTTTCTTGGAGAACCTTCTAGAGAATGCCTAAGATTTCTGCCATGTACTTCATCAAATTCTGGAAAATTTTAAACTTCCCTGTAGAAGCCAGGAGAAGATGAGGATATTGCAGCTGGGCCTGGATGTTGTTCTGCTGGAGTTTGAGGTTTTTCTCCATTCTGTCAGATAGCTGGGGTTGGAGAAACAGAGTGGTGTGAGAAGATTTAATGCCCCCTTTGAAAGTGAAGAGCTGTTCTCTGGAGGCAGAGGGCAGAGCTGGCTCTGGGGGCTAACAGGGAGCAGTGTAGCTGAGGGGTGGGAGGAGATGGCAGCTCAGCCAGGACCAGAAACACCAGGAACTGCATCAGGGGATACACAGCAAGTGGGACAAGTCCCTGTGCAGTTCTTGCTGCAGCCTCAAGGCTCTCTCCTGGAAGCTGCGCTGCAGGGAGAGAAGATCCTGGCAAAAGGAAAGCCAAAAGGTGCATCCACAAGCAGGAGAGCAATAATTCATTTTTGTGATGTGCTGGGACCCTCCACCCTGAGGTCAATCCTCCACAGTCCAAAAGCCCTTTTGTCCCAGTTCTGCACTGCCTTGCTGGTTCATTTCTAGGCATCTCCAGACACATAAATGAAGTGCAAGGTATTAAATTCAACATTCCTTATCCTTCTTGGTCGAGGTTTGGTGGCAGATTTCAGGAGTAGCATCCAGTCCAACCTTGTTTGGGAGTTCTTTGTATGTCATACTCTGTAATAAATATATATGCAAAAGTAGATGTAGATGCAAAAATTTTGAACAAAACCTAAAACCCCAGAGCCCTAGACCAGCATGAAGATTGATTTGCTATAGAGGAAAATGCCATAGGAAGGAAGGTACTGTATGTGCTGTCTTGGGCACCAACACAGGCAAGCCAGCAAGAGCTTATTCCTTGCAGCAGGAAATGAGCCTGTTCTTGCAATGACCCTTCTGCCTCTTCCCACACCTGGCAGAAGCCATGTCTATAATCCACAGTTTTTTATTTCTCAAGCTGGCATTGTCACAGATGAAAGATGAGCATCATTTGCCTGTGCTTATCACTCAGCTAAAGAGAACTGAGGTCTCACTGGCAGAAGTGAGGATCCTTAACCAGCAAACTGAAGTTATTTTAAAAGTTCTCTTCAGAATCCATCAAATTTTCTAGCAAAATTTCATCCTTGTCTCTCAGCAAGGTACTGAGAATGTTCACAGATGAGCAGCATTGCTCTGTACATGAAACAGGTAACCACCTGTTATTTAAACCAGAGAAAAAGCTTCTACTCACATATTCAATGTTCAGTTCCCAAGATATCAGAGATGCATGGAATAGAATTTAGTTCTCATTGAGGTTTTGTACATATATTTTAAAAGACACGTCAAGAACACCTTTAAATGTAGATAACTATGTGTTTGCCAATTTTAAAATTCAGTGTATTAGATATTACTATTCATAAATAATTCATAATTCACCAAGTTTGTCCATATTGATCCTTTCCTCTCTCTGTCCCAGAGAGTATTTCTTCCACTCTCTGATTAGTACCTCTGGATGGATTCTAGGTTCCTTGGTCTCTTGCATAATTTGGCAATTACTCAATTACTGAAGACTTTAAAAGTAGACACTCCTTCTCAACAGTTTTCCAACCTCTTCTCTTAAACATTTCTTCCAACCTGAGGGGCTGTTGACACTTGCTGGATCCCTGCATTTCTTAGAAATTTATTGCAGCAATATGCAGTTTTTAGATCTCCTTCTGCACTTCTAAAAGACCTACAACTTTCAAATACATTTATTAAAATGGAACACTGACGACTCATGATTCACTTTAAACTGCAGATTTCCCAAAAACAAATCCTAAGCTGCCAAATCCAGCCCTGCCTTAGACAGCCTCTGACGTTTTCATGAGGATATGAGTGCCAAGATATGTAAATTGAGTCATTATAGCCTGTCTTTGTCTTCTAGATTTCAGATTCTGATTTCTCATTAAGCTTGTTTGTAGGATTCTCCTCTGGAAAGAAAGAAAAAAAAAAAAAAGGGGGAAAAAAAAAGAGATGACCAACTCCCTCTTTTTTTTAGATGGTTCCCTTGTGTTTACTTGTTCCTGACTGAACTGTCACATCAAAGACATTCATCAACTACATGCAATTATTCCAGTATCTCGTTATCAAAGCCCGTAATGACTCAGGGTATATCTGTGAGTTTCCTCATCATGAAGTCATTAACAACGCTATTTACTGGAGGTGAGAGAATGCATTTAAGCTGGATGCTGACATCCACAATGGATCAGTTGTTGAAGGAGATAATTAAGACTAGCATCAGACCTCTGTGCTATTTTTCTTGGCACATCACACTGCACAACGTTCCTCAGGGGACTGGGGGAGAAGTTTCTAAAGAGAACCTGAGAGTGCATGACTGGTTTTCCTCTCTCTTCTGTTTGGTGGCTGCTTTGAAGCCTGTGCAGGGATTGTTACAGAAGAGATTTATGCAATTTCTGTTCTTCCAGGCTGAAATTTACCTTGATTCTCCTTAGGAAGGTTGTGCAACATCACACGAGTGTTTGCCATGGTTCACTTTGGTCCGAAGGTGGCAACATTTATTTAACCACAGACTCCTCCTGCTCCCTGGCTTCTCCTAAGTCAGTGATTTTATCACACACTGTGTCTTCAGGTGCTTCTGTCCTTTACAGTTACCTGTACATGTTTAAGCTGTTGTGGTGTTGGACTCTTTACCACTTCCTTTGTCAGTGTCCTGGAGAAACAGCACACAGGCAGCACCACCTGCATGCTTTGCTTCCCTCTGCACCCAAACCTCTCCCTGCCCACCCTTGGTGAACATTCCAACTCACACAGCCTCCACAGAGGGGATTTTTCCAGAGCTATGACAGGAATATCACTGTCTCCAGCAGGAGTTTCACCTTCAGAGCTGGTTTGTTCCTGTGCTTCCTTCCCAGCTGATCTTGCACGCTGTGTTGTGGTAACAGCACAAACTCACAACAAGGTCATTGGAGCAGCACAACCCACCAGAGACCCAGGCAGGGACTCTGCCCTGCAGCAGCAGCTTGTAGGAACAGCTCAGAGGGAGTTGGACAATTCTGCTTTTATGCCCTCAGGCAGGGCAGACACCTGCAAGGCTGAGACAGCTCACACACACAAGGCACCTGCACTCCAAGTTATCTCCTACCTCAAATGCTGCCATTCCTTTTGTAGTTTCTACTTCTCCAAGGGGAGAACATTTCCCCCCCGCCCCTTCTATTTAAGATTCATGCTTCATCAAGAGTTTTCCTTTCTGTTAAGAAAAGATATTTTTCTAATCCAATTTTTATTGAAGTTGACTGGGTAAAATTATCCAGACTCTCACAAGTCATTTGGAAAGCTAAACAGTGTACTGATAAAATATATATATATTGAACTTAAATATTGCCTGGCTGTAAGACTTTAAGATATCTGGAAATAATGTTATTGCATTGCTTTATTATCAAAATAAGTTATCAATGATTTTATCTTTACAGCATATTAATTTTATCCCTTGTAAGTCTCATGAAATATTAACACAGCTGGTATTTCCTTGTTGTCTTAGACAGAATATCTGAATTTCCCAAGATTTTGCATCTTCAATTAGCTTGTTCAGTATTCAGCCATGACTTAGTGCCTTCCCCAAAAGCTCTTTTAAAAAGCATCTAACACTTTCAGAGCACAGAAGTGACATGGAAAGCTAAGCCCTGTTTTCAGGAGTGTCTGGAGCATGCAGAGGCTGCTGGAGGACAGCAGTTCTTTTTCACCTAAATAGCTCAGGCACACTTGCAATGCTCCTGTGCTCAATACCTCATGCCAGACAGGAGTTTTATCTGTGCCAAACTGTAATTGCTCATTGCTTTATGAATTTCATTGTAATTATTACATTCACTCTGCATTTTAACCTCCACAGTGAATTGAGAGATGCAGTTTCTGTTGAAAACTGGTTGTGGTTTGACAATATCTGTCAGTTCTGATGCCCTGGTTGTGCATTTCTCATGCTTGGAAGAAAGAAAACCAGATGAGAATCACTCAAGCCAACATTTAAGTCTCCTTCACAGGATCTACAGGCAATTAAAGTCCTGCTGTTGATTTGAATAACTTTCTGCTGAGAAACTGGGTAAGGCTGGGTCAGGGAGTGGCAGGACATTGGCAGAGGGGAGACAAAGCTTATTTTCAAGAAATGACTGCTGTTGAGAGCACCAGCCCAGACCACCAGCAGAGCCCACATGACAAGGACAGCTGCCAGGCACAAGGATGCTGAACCAAGCCTGTGGGATGAGGTCAGGCAGGGCCAGAGCATTCAGGTCCATTTCTTGTTTTCCAAAGAGCTGTTGGGATCTCTAAAGCTTTCCAGGCTACAGCCAAAAAATTCATTTTGCTAATCCTACTGTCTTGCTCTCCAGCCCCATCATTCACAAGGGTTTCTCTGGTCAACTCCCACAGTCAAGGTACTTTTCTGTAGTGAAAACATAGGAAGAGAGTCAGGAACAACTTTTGCTCCTCATTTTCAGATGGTGCTTACTCAACATGATCCTTTTTCCATGATGAAGAACAAAAGGGACCCATGGAAGTTGCCAGGTGGTGACACAAAGAGCACAGGAGGAAATTCCACTTTCACTCCGGTGATTCCTTCACCATTAAGTCAGTCAGAGTTACATTTAATAAAATACATCAGGAAAAGTCAAGCACTGTAATCCCATGTTCCCACACCTTTTTCCTTCTGCACACCTCCTCAGGGCACATCACTGTACTCCAAGGGCAGGAGCAGGGTCCCTGGAGAAGTGGGGTCACTGAAATGGGAAGGGAATGGGAAACTATGGAAAAACTTATTTTCCTACCTGCAGAGGCTCAAGGCTGAGGCAGAAACCTTCTGTCACTGCCATCCATCTAAGCAGGGCTGGGAAGAATCCAGCAATAGAAAGCACATTGTAACAGTTCACTCAGGAATGAGATTCCAAAAGCTCCAGCACTACCCTGCAGGGCCACAAGCCACTCTAAATGAATTAGATAATTTTGAAAGGTCTAAATAAAATAAAAAAAAACCCCAAACTGTAATGACACATTTATAGGCAAGATATATCCCATACTATCTGAAAGCAGACAGACACATAAATTTTGGGATGGGCACTGTTATCCTTGTAAAAGTGGATATAATAGCACCCCTATGCCCAATGGGCAATAAAACACATTATGGAGCAAGGCATTAAGAGGATACAGTGACTTGGTTGATCAGGGAATGAAAGAGATGAATGGAAAGGTCACTAGGTATGAATAGAAACATCTGAGCACTCTGAGGGTTTTATAATTTGTTAACCAAACAGAGATGCTGGAAGAATGGACACTGGAGAAAGCAAGGGCAGAGAAGCAGAGAGCAGTAGGAGAAAGAGAATATAGTGACTGAATAGTTCTCCTTACACATAAAAGCCTGGAGGCAGGGGGAGGGGGTGCTGTATGTCTTTAAACTCACATGGAAAGAGGCATCAATGCTGTGCCTCCTGTAGCTGGGCCAGCAGCAAACACATCTGGGGGAGCCAAGCCCGCGTGACTGGGCCAGGCACGTGTGCTGTGCTCAGGGAGATGTCATGTAGAGCACAGACAATTCATCTGATGTGGCATTTGCTCGGGTAACCGTGCAATTCTCTGGGAACAGCTAACCAAGGAACCGTGCAAAATCCACAGCTCACCGCTCCCTTCTTCCCTGAGGCTGAATCAACTTTTGCTTTTTTTTTTTTTTAATGCAGTATTTAGCTCTTTGATCCATTCATATTTCTCCCTCTCGTTTTTTTTACAGCTGGTCTCCCATTTGATGAATTTGTACCATATATGAATGGCTGCTGCAGTTCATTCATGCATTCTGCATTCCCAGGGATGCAGAAAAGACAGGCCCCTTTATGGGTAACACAGACCCAACAGCGTGCCAGAGACAGGGATGGCCTTGAGTCTCTTCAGGAATGCAGAAAGAGCCTTTCAGAAAAGCTTCCTGGTGGGCTCTGCCATCTTACAACTCATCAAGGAAAGCATTACAGGCAGAATCCACAGTTCCAGTCTGACCAGCTGTGCAATCTCAGGCCCTGGTTTTGGGCAGGACACTGATGTTCCCCCAGCTTTTGTCCCCCGTGCTGGCCGTGCTGTGCTGCACGAGCTCCCTCCTCCTCTCACCTTGAGATCCCCTGTGCTGGACACAGCTCTCCTTCCAGGAGAGGATGGGTTAGAGATTTAGGGTGGCTGGTGCTGGTTTTTTTCCCTATGAACATTCTGTAATTCAATAAGTTTAAGACTGAAATTAAGACTAAAAAAAAAAAAGTCTTCATTGCTGGCTGGACAAATATAAGATTTTATAACAACATGTTATAAACAGATTTATAACCTTTCAATTGCTTTTCATGTCACAGCAGACTCTTGCTTTGGGTTTTAAGTGCATAGTCACCAAACACAGAGTGGCAGATTAACACCATACTTGGATTTTTGAAGTTTTCCTGACCTGAATGTCAGTTTGTTTCTTATTTAAATATATACATACAGAGGCCTCAGGAGCTTTTAAAGGATATTATCTATGACCACACACGTACAGAGACGTTTGAATTGAATGTTTTTAAATGTTTGCTTACCAGGTGGTCTTATTTCCTCTCTCTCAAGAAACAAGGCACATGTATATACAAAATTGTCTCACATAATTTATAGTGAAGTTGGTTGTTTTGTTTGGTTTTTTTACGTAAGGACTTAGCTCACGTGCTCACTCCTTATGCAAAAAAAAGGTGTGCACATGTCAAAGATCTCCAAGATGAGTATCCTACAGGAAAACATTGCATCTGGGAAGCAGCAGGAAACAGAACAGAACAGACATCTCTTTGGTTTGCTGGTTTTGTTTTTTTTTTCCCAGTGCAGCAGTTATGCATTTGGCTACATTACTTTGACTCTCAAGGCAAGAGCTCTGCATCTGTACAGTAAATTACTGAATTCTATCTTTTTATCAGGGAAGGGCTGAATGGAATGGGATTCCTAGAAACAGTGACCCACTGCTGGATGGGGCTTGGAGCAGCATGGTCTGCAGGAAGGTGTCCCTGCCCTTGGCAGGGGGCTGGACCTGGATCATCTTTATGGTCCCTTCCAACCCAAACTGCTCTGTGATTCTGTGATTCTAAGTCCTGCACATGAAACAGGACACTGTAGGGCTACAGGATGTTCCACCAGGATGTCTCTGGGCCATTTCCCCCAGAGATAAATTAGCGAGAAGGCACAGGAGCATTACTGTGGAGCAGTTAAAAACAATGGCCACTGACCCCAGTGAGCAGCTCTGAACAAAGCTGTGTATAAAACCTCACACCAAAGGTACATAACCACACAGTCTGAGTGCTGGCAGGCTGGGGAGGGTTCCGTGCACAGCAAAACCTGCTGGAATTCCACTTGCAGTGAATTAACTCTTTTAGACCCTGTATGACCCAAGTACATTTGGCAGTGCTGCCCCCATAGTGCAGCAATTCCAAGCCCTGGTGCTGATTATACCAGGAGACACATCCTGTGAGAAACCCCAATGGAAATCAAGGGGATCAGAGCCAGGCAAAGTCAGATCTCTCTGCTCTCATCTGCAAGGGCACAGCCACTGTTTACAGAGAGCAGATGAAATTTAGTTTGAAAACATGAATAATTTGTGTGCCACTTGGACTTCAGACTTTTGCAGCAACACTGACAAAACAAAAAGCAACTTGGCTTTGCACAGGACAGACCCTCAAGCATAGATTGGCCTCTGCAGTAACAAAAACTTCCTGTCTCTAGAACTTGATTTTGTTTGCTCTCTTTCCCAGCTACTGACTGAATGCCTTGACAACACAACAAACCTTTATTTCATTTTGAAGGTTTAGCATGTCATATAACAATAACCAGATCACTCCCCCTAATACACAGAACACCAAAATTGCTTAGAAGAAAAAACCTGTATCTGTTTTTTGGCACCAATTATTCACCATGTGAATTACTCTGGAAAGCCTTAAAGCTCAAAGCCCAGAATATTCATCAGCATCTGTGAAATTTTTCCACAGGTGCCAATTAGTTGCCTTGAGATACAAGTTGAACAAGTGATTTTTTTCCCCCAATGAAGCCCAGAAACTTTTTGTCCTGACACTCATGAAATGTAACCTACACTTAAAACAGAATGAAAGACAGCAAAACAAGGCAGACAATGTGAAACCAGGCTGTGGAAATCAATGGGGACAGAAGAGGAAAAGCCTGCAGAATTAACTTGGATTAAAAAACTCAAGATTCTCTTTAGGGGGGGAGTAACATCTACTACAAGTCTTTCAAACATGGAACCCAGCAGAAAGATACAGATACACATAGACAAATAAGCAGAAGGTTATGTATTATCCATGCTATGGCTCTAAGAAAAAAAAAAAAAAAATAGGAACACCTCCTTTCTGGAATCTTCAAAAGAAAATTTTAAAAATTTCCAACACCTAAGGCTCCACTTCAATAGATTTTTGCCAGCAGATCCTGGATTCTGTGGGGAATTCTCTAGAAGTAATTGAGGTGTAGGGAAATGCATGAATATAAAAGTTCTATCTGGGCAAATTTTATTAAAGGAGTGGGATCCTAAGCTGCCCACACATTATTGCTGTATCCATTAATATTCTGTTTGCAACATGTAGCATCAAATGATTCACAGATGTTTTAATAATTGGCTTACAAGCCTATATAACAAACTCTGTTTCTATAAACTTCCAGGATATGCTAGATAACCACTCTTTAATGTTTTATAAATTAAAGCCTAACAGCAAATCTGATCTTTAACTTTTACATTCTAATCATAAAACTACTAAAACTATGATAGTTTTAGAAACCATGATTCCAAATAAAATCCGAGACTGAACGCCAGGGTTTGGGTTTCTATTTCCCAAATGCTAAGACTGATTTTTTTCCTCATGTTGTCTGAAAAAAGCAGATTTTTTGTGCCTTCAAACAAGGCAGTCTGAGGGCTCAGAGGGGAAGAGATGGATTAAATGTTGACTGAAACACTTAAAGGCCTTCAGGAAGAAACACAAATGCCAGGTGCTGACCTAGGGTTCCAAAAGCCTGTAACCAGAATGCAATAAAATTGAAATATTTCAAAGTCTCCTACCCTTTGACAGATGTTGCAATCCTGTTGTTTCATTTTTCTGTTTTCAACACTCACATACTTGTCCTTTGGACATTCCTCATATTAAGCTCATGCTTCTATCTGTTGTTTGCAGCAAGTCTCTAAGGCAACCACGGGGCTGGGCAAATAGTTTCACTTTGTGCAAGATAATAGGTAATTCAAAACATCTATTTTTTCAAAGCAAATTGAAGTCATCTACACATCAAACACTGCAGCTGATTAAGAGTCCAAGAAAAACCAATCAATGTGGCCAGTTAGACAATAACAACTCAATCCCAAAGTGCTGTAGCTCCCATTAACTTCCAGGGTCAGGGCTGAAATTCAGGGGCGTGTAAAGCACAGCCTGCTGCCAAACATCCACCCACTGCAACCACAGGGTGAGGAAAAGACTGATTAACTGGGGGATTTCTTGCCAGAGAACACACAGATCACCTGGTTTCACCCGTGGTGAAATTCACTCCAGTCCAAGGAGTCCTTCTGGCACCTACAAACACAGCAGGTGCTTCTCACCCAGAGTCCAGCAGGGTCTGGGCCAGGGCAGAGACCACTCAAATAAAGCACATGGCAATGAGCAACTATCGTCCCCACTGGTCTAAAGTGAGGCCCTGTCTTCCCCTCAATACAAGTCAAAAAAAACAAGGGTTTTATCCTGCTAAGACAGGGGCACTTGTCAAGTTCCCATAAGACACAGACAAGAGAAATGTCGAGCCCTGAGCTTGGCACAATGAGGGTAATTGCCCAACAGGCAAAATGGATCTGTCTGCTGTTCTTATGGGTGCAGGGAAACAGAGGAAATGACACTGATCAAACTCAACTGTCTGCACACTTATTTGCCATGAGAAGCACAGCTCTAGTCCAAAATTTCCAGTTATTCTACAATTGCTGAAAGATCAGAAAGCAGAATTAGAGTCAGGGTCTCAGGATCTTAACAAATGAACCCTTCAAGGGCTTATGTACTCAGGGCCCTGCAGAGAGACCTGAAACAAGCAGCACAGAGCTGGGCCAAGCTCAGAAGGCTGAAAGCAGGAATGTGCTACCAGGGCTGTGCCAGCAACCCATCTCCTCCTGCAGCACCTGGAGCCCTGCAAAGGGTGCTGATGGCACCACCCAGCCCAGAGCATCTACCAGAGATTCCAGGGCTGGAACCCATCCCCAGAGTTTAGATCTATAGTCCTAACAAAGCTTTCTACTTACCACCTCCATTGCTGCCCAAACTTCCGTGAAGACTCTGCTTTTTTTGCTATGGTTTGTCCCCTGTGTGGCCAGAAGGTCCCCAGCCAGTACTGCTGCCCTCAGCTCCTCAGCTCGAGGTTATGTGAAGAAAAATGATAATTTATTAAAAAAAAAAAATTAAAATTGGTGGACATTGGTGGTTTTACTTGGACAAAGGGGATGTTTGCTCTGCCTCACACCCTGTAGGCTCAGGTACTCACCCACAGTTCAGCTTCTCCCCCATAACCCACACTCACAGAGGTGCCTGGAGTACAACCACACAACCCCTTGCTACTCTGGAACAGAACAGCCTAAACCAGGGCCCCTTCAAAGCCTTGCACCTGCTCTTGGACAGCCCAGGGCTTGGTCTGCAAGCACCTGACCTGCCAGACAAGGCCCCCACTGGAACTGCCTTACATCCCAGGCTCAGAAGGATCAGGCCCCTGACATTTGCCTCCATTTCAGCATTTCCCTGCCTGCTGTGTACTCAGGTGTTACCAATTTCTAACTCAGCTGGTGACTACGCTTAAAGCTAAGACGGTGATCCCAGAAATATCTGAGAAATGGGATAACAGCAGCTCTGCAAGCCAGTTGCAACAACGTGAGTAAATCCTGAGGACCCCATGAAAGATACTATTGTCTCTGAACTCCAGTGGTCTGAAATCAAAATACACCATGTCCCAGGTGCTTGCAGAGTAAAGAAAGGTCACTTAGCTTACCAGCAATAACACTGAGGGACCAGCCAGCAGAGATCTCACCACTGATGTTTGTCCCTCTCGCAGAGGAAGCCCAGAATCTGTTGAAAATCTGTGGCAAACACAGGTCCTACTCTGTCTCCTCCTGTCATGAAAGAGGCACCAGCCTGACTCTTCTTTTAGTGAACTTCACAGTGCTTGGAAGTCCAAGAGCAGAGGCAGGTTCAGGGTTTTGGCAGAAACTTCTGAAACCACCACCATTTACTGCAAGGTAACTTGTTCCTCCTTCCGTGGAACAGCAGGGGCACAGACCCCACAGGTCCCTCAGAGTCAGGGGAACCTTGCACAGTTAAATGCAGATGGGAGGTGCAATACTGGGGATGGATTATCTGATCCAGCAGCACCGATGGCTTAACCCCACAGAGGTGCTCAGTGTATCATTCTACACATCTGATATCAGCCCTTCACAGAAGTACACCAAGAAAGCCACCCAAGTCTGAGGGAAGGAGTTTCACAAGCCACCAAGAACACTAAGTTCCCAAAATATTTGGACAGTGTCCAGTGAGAGTAGACACGGTTTCAGAGGCTGCACACCAGAACTTGCTGAGGAACTGTACTTCAGCTCTGTTACACAAGAGACCACAGAAGTATTCAAGAGCTTCAGCAGTGCACAAGCTTTCCAGTTGGTGCCCCATGATGGCCTGGAAGATGTTCCAGGTCACAAAACCTGTGACATTTGTGGTCACAAAAGCCAACCTCATTTTGGACATCAGCAGCAGTGTGGAGGTGTCACATTCAGTGTCATGATTTAGTGCCACAAGGACACCAGGCTGTGCTTATATCATTGTATTAATGAGAGTTTGGAAGAGAATAACCTGACCAAGTTCTACTATTATTTACAAATCCTGAAGACTGCCAGGCAGATGGATTAGTAAGAAAAGAGCAGACTGTTACAGTCACACTGTAACTGACAGCACTACTTTAGATAATGGTTGTAATGGGAACAAACCATTGTTAGCTGATCTTCTTTTGGCTCCCATTGTGCAATTCCCTCACACCATAGAACAAATATTAGCTTATTGTAGATTCCTGAGGACATTTCTAAACCATGGGCTCAGCAGGATGGTTCCTTTTGCTCAGGTCTGGACAGATTCTTACTGACTCTTGGAGAGTCAAGGTCTGAGTGTGCATTATTTCCTCTCCACAGACTGGTTTCCTTTCAGGAAGATCTCTGGTGAATGAATGGAGAATGAATGGAGAGAAGGAGCTGTAACAGGTGAGAGAATTTTCTTCTCAACTTGTACAGCACCTGAGACACAAGCAGGTGAGAACACAAATTCATCTTATTTAGTTCCACACTGCAATATTCTGCTAACCACCCACTCTGTAGGTGCAGACAGATACTTATGTTAAATAATTGTGCTCTCTGCTAAGTCTTAGCTGTGCCATTATAAAACATGTGCATTTCCTGCAAGCTAAGAGTTAAAAAACAGCCCTGAGGATGTGTGACATGAAATCATCCCTTTACCTGTGTCTTCAGTCAGATATATACATGTATAAATTTCAATAGATATGTGCATGCATGTATACAATCTCCTCCTGCAGAGTCTCCATCTGAAATGAAGCAATACCAATTTTGAGGACAACAGTGTTAAAAAGCAGAGAGAAAGGAACCAGACTCTTCCAGATCATGGAATGTAGTGAATGTAGTGGTTTGGTTGGTATCTCACTCTCTGTACCCCTATTTCCCTGGAGTACTTGAAACTTAAAAAAACACCAAACCAAAACAAAAAACCACCAAAAAATCAACCACAAAAATTAATAAGGAGTTTGAGGATGAAACAAAGAGCAGCACAGGGGAGATCCTCCAGCTTCTCGTGAAGAGTCCTGGGGTCAAAAATAAAGGTCACAAATCCTGAACAGAAGCACAGGGAGACAAATGCACTCCAAAGGAGGTCAGTATTCAGAAGATCACAATACAATACTACTGCAATTGGGGCTTCTGCACACCTACACTAATTTCTACTTGAATAACTGTTTTTCTTGAAAAGCCTCTTTTGTGCATCTGAAGAATGGAATTATTGGTATGTCCTGTTAGAATGAAACAGAGGTACCATTGTCATGGAGCTGCATTAAAAAAAAAAAATTCCTAGATTGAAAGAAAAACAACTGGAATCACAGTTGGATCAAGAGCAACTGAAGCTCTTGGGCTTGCATCCACTATAGCTGGAGGTGAATTGAAATAAACTTCCCATTCCACAGAGCTCTGGCAATCTCCTGGGAACTGTACTCACCTCCAAAGCTATAAATAAATAAATAAATAAATAAGAGGGACAAGCCCAGACCTCCCACACAATCTTGACATGATAGTCCACACTTGGGTGGCCCAATTTGCAAACCAGCCTTATTTTTATGACACTAGAAAACACTAAATCATGCTCATGAAAACTGGATATAGTTCCCAAAAAGACAGGAAAAAGACACAGAACATGAGCAAGAGTGATAGCAAGTGAATTACTCAAGAAGGAAGGAGCTGAATGAAAGAAGACATTGAAATTTAAACTTGCTTTGGGCAAATGGGGCATACTCTACTGTACTTTGATTCTTTTTGGCACATTCCCCCTCTATTTTTTGAAACATCCAAGCCTGTAACAATATTGGCCAGGACATTTTCCTGCTCCCCACTAGAGAATCTCCATTACTCCAGATTTACAAGTGTCAAACACCTGGCAGACTCTGGGAAAGAAAGGCATTTCCTGCTGACACACAGGTTCCAGAAACATGGCTGTTACTGAGGGGAGCTGCACAGGCTGCAGGGATCCCACTCCTCAGGCTCAGCCTGCAGGCAGGGCTCCCACATTTCATTATCACCATTGTTAGGAGCAGGGCTTGCAGTTCTCCCTGCAATAACCTACACCTGCCACAGCACAGCACAAAATCACAGCACCCCACAGACACCTAAGAACAAACATTCACACCTGGAGAACTTTGCCCGTGGTTCCATGCAAGTTTTTTTGGAACCTGTACCACACTCCTGACAAAGCCTGGAACGCAGGCAGAGTCCTAAACACTCAGTTCTCTGCTGATGTCTCACATGTAACTGGTGATACATTTAAAAAATAATAAATCATACACTGCTTCAGGATCAGAATTGGCAACAGCCTTCTTTTAAGCCTACTCACAAAGCTCACTGGAGCACATTTATCACTGCAGGGCTAGAGGCTCACCTCCCACTGCCACGGTGCACAGCTGAAAACTGTAACATCACAGAACAAAACCTCACCTCAGAGCACTGCATGAAGATGGATTAAGTTACTCAGATAAGTCAGGAACAACAGATTTAACGTTCAGACCTTGGCTTGCAAATTAAGCTGGATTTATAAGAGCAGCCCTTAGGGTTACACAGAGCTTATCTCTCACATTAACTCATGTGAGACTAAATGCCATGAGCCTGCCAATTACATCTTTTCTGCTGTATCCCTGGTCTGGAATAAACCTTGTCTATTTGTCATTACAATTGCTTTCAGCTGCTTAAACTTATTATTTATCAGAGAGAGAATTCTGGTGGATCTCAGTTCCACCTCCTTTTCCACAGGTGCACTTCCCTGCCTTGCACACCCACACAACCCTGAGAAGACCCTGCTGTTCCACAGGTGCTGGCCTATCCAAAGGCCTCATTTCAGATTAGGTCTCAGGTGCCTATGAAAAAAAGCCTCTCCTTCACACAAATTCCTAAAAAACCACCTGGTTACAATCATATCAGCTGCAATTAATAAAATTACACCATTCAAAAGCTTACATAAAACATCACTAATAAAGGTGCGCAGCAAAAAAACAAAACTCATAAAAAAATCAAACTTCTGGTACTCCACCAGAAAAAGAAGCACTTTCTAGCCAAGACATCACATCAAGCCATCTCCTTAATTTAGGAGCATTAATCTTGCTCCTTTTTACAGAACAATGGCATCATGCATTGGAAAATGGAGAAATCAGAGAAAACATGGACTCTAACCAGTAAGGATTATGCCTAGGATGGGGTTGAGCAGTCTGACACACAACTGCAGCTTGTAGCTCTCTGAAAGCAACTCAGCAGACAGATGGAGAAAGGAAAACTCCAGCAAACAAGATTTTCATGGCAAGAGGCTTCACAAAAAATTAGGCAGCTGTGGACAATGAATCCTGAAAATCCCATATTACACTGCTACCTTTAGTTTGATCATATTTAAGAATTCCTTCCAATCTGTTCCAACAGCACCCAGTGGTATGTAACATGTCTACACTAAACTACAGGCTTAAAAAAAACCCCAAACCAAAAACATAAATTAAAAAACCCCTAACAAACTTACAGCCCCTTAATAAGTCAGAATTATAAAAAGTCAAGCATAAAAGATTTGTTTTTCCTTTGTAGCACAGCTGACTCTACTGCAGAGTGAAGTGACTCTACTGAAGAAGTGAAGTTTTTGACTGTAGTATCTTTTCATTTCTCATTGATTTTCTGCATTTGTCCATATTATGACATACATAGGATGCTGCTACCAACCAAAATGCTGAAAAGACACTGATAAGCACAGCATATGTGTTCTGTATAGATAATGGATACATGCTTAGTATTATGGGTAAATAAATACAGAATACCCTATGCCCTTTTCTATCCCATATTCTATTTGACAGTGAAGCTTAAGAGACCCATACCCACATTTATTTGTTAGCAGTTTTAAGGATTTATGGCTGTTTTGGAAACCCCAGTAGTATACAGCACATCTGATATTCAATTAAATGACACATAATATCACTTCACTGGAGGGATGATGAAACCCATCTACCTGAAAACACTCCTCAGCTCAGCTCTTGACTTCCAAGACCTTGATGTGACCTCTAACTACATCCAGTCTCATCCTGTGTCCTTTTCAGCTACTATTCTCTACCAGCTCCTCATATTTTGCCTGCAGTAAAAGGAGCAGTCAGAGCTGGATGCTTGCCATGAGGTGAGGTGCACAAAATTCGAGTGAGCTGGATGAGTTCTCTGTAGCAGGATTAGTGTGCCTGCATCTTCCAAACACACCCACCCTGTGCCTCCTTCTCAGAACCCAGACACAAAGGAAAGCTCTGTGTTGTGCTTTCAGTGCCATCACTAAGGCAAGTATCACTCGGAGGGAGGGACAGACATTTCTCACAGAGCAGCATGCTGAAGTGTAGCTTCTCTTTTGCAGCCTGGTTTCAAACCTTACTTGACCTTGTGGTTTGCTGTTATACTACAGGCAGATGCAATTTCCAGTGCCTCATATTTTATTGCTGTGTTACAACCAGGAGCAGCCTGCTGGTCGTTACTACATGTCCTTTTAGTCATGCATGAGAGCCTGCTGTCTCTCATTTACACACACACACACTCCAGGCTAAGCCTAGTTCATCTATCACTATCTCGGGCCTGGAAAACAAAGCCTGAGCTGGAAAAAAAAAAATCTTACAAAATTTTTCCTTTCATGTAATCATCTCAAAGGCAGCTGCCTGATAAAACAGCCTGAGCACAGTGAATACTTTGTTAATTTAGAAATACTTGTACAGCTAACTCAAGCATCAGCCCTAGACATGCTGTACTCTCTGCTGCTAAAACAGGACTTCCCGATAACTTGTGTTTACTGAAGGACTTGCCTAATGCATCAGCCCCTGGATTTCTCATGGAACCTTGC
This sequence comes from Chaetops frenatus, assembly GCA_013400775.1. Classification (NCBI taxonomy): domain Eukaryota; kingdom Metazoa; phylum Chordata; class Aves; order Passeriformes; family Picathartidae; genus Chaetops; species Chaetops frenatus. The sequence goes on from VZTR01003444.1 coordinate 245,808, forward strand.
TAATAATAGTGAACAGGTCCAGAAGACTGGAGTCACTTGGGGTCGTTTATCTAACAGTATTAAACAGACTAGGAATGCAGAAAAACCAGCAATCATGCCAGAACCCAGGAGTTCATGCAGAGGTAACTACAAGTCCCCTGACTAGTAGGACAAACGAGAGGCAGAATGAGGCATTAACAGCAGGACAAGTTGCCTTCTTAATGTGGTTTGTGGGCACATTTCCCCCTCAGTGATGGTGAGGGGGAATTTCTTAAGTGATGAAGAAATCAAAGAGATTTCTTTAGGTTCTAGACCTTTACTGTTTCCTCCTTTAACTCTAAAAGTATTCTTTCTTCGTTAAAAAAACTACACATCCAAACAAGATATCCAATATGGTATGGTGTAATACATTAGAACTATAAAGCTGACTTTACACTGAGAAAAGCAGAGCTTGTTCTGCATAACAAACACAAAGGGATCTTCATCTTTATCCCAGCCCCTTTCCAGTCTGGTGTCATGTCCTTTCTCAGACACACCTGGCTGAAGAAAAGCCCTGCTGACACCGCAGAAAATCGACTACAAGGAAATCACATCTTGCATCAGTGTAAGATCTTGGGAAAATTCACTCTTTAAGACTCAGATACAACGAAAAAAAAAGGTCCATCTTCAGAGATTATTTTTCCAACAAAAACACTCAGATGATTACACATTAATTCTCTCAGGTAGGATTAGGATAACCTGAATAGTTAAGATAGTTGGTCTGGTACACAGCAGATACACTTTATAGCTCTGTCTTGGAAAAAGACCTAAGTTTCTCTAGTCACTTCTTGATAAAACTCATTTTAACAGTAAACAAACTTCTCTTTCCTTTTTGGAAGATGTAAGATAAGATGGACTTTCTTTCCTCAATACATTTTAGAAAATAGAGGAGGAAAAGCTGTGTATGCTAATCAATTGAAATAAAAATTATCAGATGTGGACCACTGGAACAATATCAAAGTGTTGGGTCTCTATTTATTTTTTATATGAATTTCTGAAGTCAATTGTTTATCAAGCCAAACAAATCCCCACACGACACTTCTGTGGCATTTCAACACCTGTTAAGTGTGTCTGGCTACTTTTTTGTCACAATTTTTAAAAGCAGCAGGGAGCCTCTCTGGTTGTTATAGTGTAACACTTGTTCTGGTATGGAACAGAAGCTTGAAAACACATTTTTGTATTCAGTGTTAATCAGCAGAATTAAAAGTTTCAAGCAGTTATGAAGAAGGTTGTAAGAAGCATATTCCTTCACTCCTCCTTTCTCCCCATCCTTTGTGATGTTGATCTCAGGACAAAATTCCATGAATTTTAGCAAACATGTTGTGCTTAGGTGAGCTGTCCCTGTGATTGCCAACACGAGGAAAAGGTAAAAACCACTGCCCTAAGTTTATTAAACAATGCAGTAACAGAACCCAGGGCCTCCAAATCCCCTTGAGGTCACTGGTGTCTTGAGCAGTCACAGCACAGCTGGCCCCAAGAGAAAGGGAGTTGGAGGAAAACTGGAGGCCTGCAGATCCAGGGCAAAAATGGAAAAAATTGGAGTAGATGTTGGATCATGACAACCCATGAAGAAGAAACACCAACAGAGGGTGCATATGAAATGTTTTTTCTGTTCTACCACCACCCCAGATTTGTCCAGAAAAGTCTCCAGACAGGGATGATGTTTAAGCACTGGAAATCTAACAAAGGTCAGAATAGAAGTAAACTGGTAATGTCAGGGCACCTTTCATGCAAAATTTTTCTCTGTGAATTATTTGTTCCTTTCCTGCCCCTTTTCTGTTAAAAACCAAACAAACCAACAAAAAAGCCCCAAACCAAAAGCAAATCAGCACAGCTTCTTTTGTGGCATGACTACAAAAAAGCCCCCAAACCAGAGCCAATTGCTCTTCAAAAGAGGAAAGAGGAAGAAAGTGCACACAAGAACAGAAGGATATGTTGACTTTTGGATTTATACTTTTAAAATATACAGTCACTCAAAACACACATCATCTGTCCCACTGACAGCTAAAACTTTGTCCCTTGTTATAAAAGAAACTGATGAAGTGCAGATGGCAGCTTGTGTATTGAGTTGGCTGCTTCATAAACTGTAATTATGGTGGATATGAAATGGATCACCTCATCCATCTGGAATAAAAATGGGATTATCACTTGGCAATTTTTTTTCTTTATAGGACTGCAAAATACCTTGCCTGTCGCTACTCTTTGGCATGGCTGGAGTTTAACAATGAAATATAAAAGAATGCAGAGTTCAGATTATCTTTTATTTACAGAAGTCATAAATTAACCACTGGAAAGATAAAACCTGCCCAAGAAATCATTTCTCCTCACTGACCTCATGTTTAGGCACTGCTTGGAATGAAATCAGCTTTGGAAAAAGTTATCCATAATTGAAAACAAATGGTGACCATGCATAAAAAAGATACACCAGTAAGTGACTTGTAATTTCAAGAGTTTCCTAAGCTCCATGAAAGCCTGAACCTTTCCTAAGTATGCAGCCAGAATGTAGTGACATACTCACCAGCACTTGCCAGATTACTGTCATGTGTACAGCACACATCAACCAGTGGATTTGTTTGTTAAAAGGAAAGAGTAATAGGAAAAATGCACTCCTTTTTGGCTGTACAAACCACAAAACAATAGCCCTCACTATAAAGTCAACTACATCCTGTGAAACACACAAAGGACCATGGAATACACATTATTGTGACTCAAATCACCCCTTGCAGGAGCTGACCTTTGGCTTTGTGGTACACAGGCAATCTGTGACTTTGTGACTCTGCATTTGTGTGCTCACATTCAGGAGGCCACCCAAAACAGCTACCCAACTTACAGAACTCAAAACATAAAGATTATTTGGTGATGCCACTGCTGTTGGGGGCAGGGAGGAAATCCACATGGAGAGTAAATGCACCTTCCACTTACCAAAGATGCTGATTAGAAAGCTTGTAGATAAAGAAAAAAAACAAACAAAGAACCAAACTTGCACCGTAGATTACAAACAAGACAATCTGATTTGTTCTGCAACTTCTGATGAGCACCTTGCTAATACCAAAAACCTCTCAAACCCACATGGATCATTTGAAAACAACTTATTTTGCACAAATGTGGGGGAAAAAAGTATATCACTCCAAAAAATCCCCCAGAACATCTCAGTCCAGTTTTTAACTGTGACTCATTTACTCTTATCTCATTATTTCTAGTTTCATAATCATCCCTTGCCTTTCACATGGCGGCAGAACAAGTAAATAAATTCTATACTTCTGCTCTGGACCCATTTTAGATGACTACAGAGCTGAACAACAGCAATGAATTTGGCTCAACAAACTCTTACATAGCTGAGATATTTGCCAAACGCCCCCCTACAAACACATGTTCACTCCCTATCAAATCAAGAACTGGACCTGCAGGCAGAGAAAAGAGGCTGTGTAAGAAATTCCCCTCTTACCACCTTCCCCTGGCAAGCCCTTGCCATAGCAATAGTAAGATTTAAGTCTGGACTGAGGGGTTGCCTTTGCATCACATTTATCTGCCATTAATCTCACGCATTTTTAGCTTTCATTGTTGTCTAGAAACTGGGAAGTGTGACCCAACTGCCCACAATGTACTGAGCTCTACCTGAAACTGCAGAGCCCAAGAATAACCACGAGTACACCAGAAACTTGGCAATGACATTACTGGAAACCCTAGAAAGCCCAGGAGGGTGGTGAGAAACTGGCCACTTCCCAGGCAACTGCTGAATGACAGAATGAGAGCACCAGCCAGAGGGCTTGGGCTGAGAGAAGGCTCATGCTCTGCAATTCCTGGGTTAGGTGTGGGGCACAGTTTGCCCACTGCTGTGTCCTCCTTCATGCAGCCATGCAAGACAGTTTCTGAGGTGTCAGCTTGAATTCCAGGCTTCAAGCACAAGCAAGAGAGACACTGCACATCACAGAATCACGGGATAGTTAGGGTTGCAAAAGATCTCTAAGATCCAACTGTTTACCCAGCAATGCCTTGTTCATCACTAAACCATGTCCCCAAATAATACATCCACGTTTTTGGAACAGTCCCAGGGATGGTGACTCACCCACTTCCCCAGGCACGTCAACAGCTCTGTGTTCACGGCATTATCCTGCACCACTCGTGCAGCAATGCAAAGCAGTTCCCTTCCTTACTGGGAACAGAACCACGTCCCACCATCTCTCATTTACTGAAGGATAAAGGTTATGTAGGTCATTGCTACAAAGCAGCAGATGCACAGCAAAGATTTTGGGGCATCAAAAGCCATTAGAGACCTCAGACCACTGAAGAAATACAACAGAGAGCAAATCAAGTAACACCACTTTTTGGAAAAAAATTTTTTTTCAGAGTTCTGCAAATACTACTGGACAATTCTAACAGCAGCAGCTGCTGGAAGTTTTGGAAGTTTGCTTTAATCCTGCCTTGTTCATGGTTACCCATCTTACAGATAAAAAAATAATTTTTCCTGTGAAAGGGTAACTCAGATACAGAAGAAACCACAGTTCTGATTCCAGCAGCATTTTTCATGATGTGGAAAGTAATCACAAAAGCTTTACAAGAACATAAAAGTTGTTTGGTGTGGGTCTGTTTTTAGTTCATGCTGAAATTGTCCAATTTTCATTTTGGGAGGGGAAAAAAGCCCAAACACCAATAATCTGATTACCTAAACAATTACATTTGATATGCAACCTACTTGGACAAAAAATACAGAAATCCTGTCATGTGCCTTTAGGAAAATCATCAGGTGGTCAAATGTGCAATCTTGGGCATCACTGGCAAAGAAAAGGTAATCAGAGAAGGAAGTGGCCAAGCACCACAGTTACCCAGCTACATTTTACAGGATGTGATAATGTTCAATCTCTTCAGTACTTGGGTAATATAATAACTTCTTTCAAGAATTTTCAGTCTTAGGAGTCAGTTTTATTAGAAGATAAGGCAGTTTATGTTCTCCTGTGCACCATCTGAGAGACAAAGACCCACCACAAAAGCAGTGAGGAGAGCTGTAGTTAATTGTTAATACACAACTGCACCCTGTTTCAACAAACCAAACTGCAAACAAGGAGGTTGGTTTAGAAAAGCAACTAAACACCTTCAGCAGTCTCAGCACCAAGTGATGTATTAATTTCTGCACAGTTTAGTGTGGTAGGCTGCTGCCACCTTTCGGTTACAGACTGTTGTGAAATTAGATTTGATCCTAAAACACACACACACACACAGAGTGGAAATGTACTGTGACATGTGGGATCTGAGCACCTGGGAGAACAGTGGGGTGGGACAGGAACATCATTTGTACTTTCTGTAAACTGCTCAGTGTGTGGCTGCATGTCTTGATATTTACTTGATATATTCTGTCTTCCAAGTTAAAATATTTTTGAATCCTCTACTGCTGAAATCAGCTCCCATTGGAATGCATGTAATAGTTACTAAATGATGAAATACCTTCTAAGATTAAAATTAACAAGTATTTTAGCCAAGAAAAAAGAAGAGAGGTCCAAGGAGATAAATCCAGCAGTAACTACCATGAGCACTTTGTACAGCCTGTAGTAATTACCCAGATGAGGCATCAGCCAAGGTAAGCTTCTGTTTGCATCTTTCCTCCACAGCAATTCCCTTCTGAACAAGAACTGCAGTTTAGTTTAAGACAGAGGCCACCTTTTACCCACAAAGCAGCTCTCTGAAATTTTCACAACATACATGCAACATTTATCTGCATCTGCCCATTTTAAAAGCTATTTGTAACTAATCAGTGAGATGTAAAACACACGAAGGACCACCACCACCATGGATTTGACCTATAGAGTCTATGTTACATCTCCAGCAGCAAATCCATACAGCTCTGCCCATGAGGAAAGGCTTTCCAAACTCTGAGCTGAATGTAACATAAATCTTCAGTCTCCAAATCAGTAGGAAACTCTCAACAACTGCAGAGGGAACAGCTACAACAAAACAGATGAGCACAGGATTATTAGAAAACCTTCAGATCTCTGATCCTCCACACAACCCCATCAAATGTTACTTGACTGAGGCAGCACAGGTGTCTGGGCAGTGAGGACATGGAATTCATGGCTGACTGCACAGCACAACAAAAAGGCAGCAACCCCACATGATGGCTCTGAGCACAGAGGCAGGGGAAAATTTTTAATAAGTAATTACACATGAACTTGCTCACTGTCAGCAGAATGTCTCCTGACATCCTCCTCTGCTTTCCTACCTCCTCACTTGTTTAAAAAGAAAGAATCCAGCTGCAGGCAACTGCTAATTAAATACTTGGGGCTTCAGCTACAGTTGCTGTATGCACACATCTGCTCTGCAATAAACAGTTTTAAGTGTAATTGACTTTTTTTCCATGCTCTAGGAGAGAATATTTATGACATGAAGAAAGAAAAAGCAAGCAGGGTCCAAGCCCCTGCCTCATATTCACTAGAAAGTAAAAGCTGCAAAGTGTTGAACAAAATTAGAATTGTTTAAAATTCTTCATTGCTTAGAGGCAGTCTTAAATCTCACATTCCAAGGCTTTGCTCCCAAAACAATACACTTACTGATTTTTTGGCCTTGAAATTATGTAAATCCAAATGTATATTTCAGTGCCTAGACACGTTTAAGTGGCTCATGTTGAGCATTTTGGCTTAAATGAATCACGAGCAACATCATGTTCCATTCCCCCTGATTTCCCAATCCAGGTTTCAGACACAGATCTGAACAGAGGCAGACAAGTCAAATACCCATAACAGCATCCTCCTAAAGTCAACGAGGCATTGGCCACACTCCATATGTCTGTGCAAATCCCACTGCGCCACATCAGCTTAGACATGACGTGGATGAAACAAGCCAAAAAACAGGACTGAACAATGACATTGAGAAAAAGGAGATCTCGGTCTGGACAGAGCATTAAATTTCTAGTACTATGTCCTGGTTCCAGCTGGGATGGAGTTCATTTTCTTCCTAGTAGCTGGTACAGTGCTGTTTGGGATTCAGGATGACAAATGTGCTGGTATCACACTGATCTTTTACTTTTTGCTGAGCAGAGCTTACACTAACTCAAAGACTTGTCAGCTTCTCATGGTGCCCTGCCAGGGACTGGGCTGGGGGTGCCCAGGACAGAACCAGGGCAGCTAACCCAAGTGACCAAAGGGGTATTCTTTTATCATTTCACAGTCTCCAAGTTTATCCTTCTCTCTAAGCCTCACCCTGCTTCCCTTGATTAGTCAGAAGGGCTACTGACAGTCTCCAATCAAAGGCACAGTAAAAATTTTCTTCCCAGTAAATCTGTGTGGAGATCTCTCATCCTTCACTGAGGCTACAAACACAGGCAAAACACCAAGAAGAAAGGATATTAAAATCTGACAATTCTTTTGAACAGCATCCAAAGACAGGACTCAAATCTCCTGTACACAAGCCAAGCCACAGGGATGTTATCAGCAATTATCTCTCATTTGGGACGAAATAAACAGATTTATCATATTACTTAGTATTTGCTGCTTTACTACTGAGGAGGATTTACAGAAGTTCAAAGGGCCAGTTTTAGAATTAGGAAAAACAAATAATGTAGCATCAATCACAGTGTATTAATCTGCACAAACAACTGCAGGACTTGAATTTATCCGTAACTGGCTGACAACCAACAGCCCACTTTTTGTATGCAATCAGCACAGTGGTTTTACTCTTAGAACCACATTTCCTTACTTCTCTGTAAGTTACATAACGACATCAGACATGTCCTGATTTTAACTCTTCTCTAGGTAAGAGTTAGAGGTAAGTGCATGGATGTGTGTGGGAGAGAAGGGGAAATGAGAAACTTGATGCATAGCTGGCAACAAAACAGCACTGGACCAAAACAACAGGCTAGACCAGAACATCACTTTTCTTTCTGCTTTCAAATATGGGAAAACACAAAACTAAAAAATTAAGCACAGAGCCTTAGAAGAGATCTCTGAATCACAGTTCCTTCCAGTCTAGAGCTGAGCACAGTATTATTGACTCAATCTTCCAACAGCCACCAAACTCACAAGCAGCATCTCCTTCTTCCCCTCTTATTCCAAGTCTGCACCCAAGACAACACCAACTACTGGGCTGAGTGACTCCATGAGCTCCATGAGGACAGCTCAGCACCAGGAGGAATCTTGTGAACAACAACAGCTAACTCCCAATTCTGCCTTCAGCCCTGAAAGGACAGTAAGCTGCTTTATATCAGAATGGGTGTCTATTTTTCAATAATTCAGAAATTACAAATTAAACTACTTTGAGGCTGTAATACAAGTTTTCGTGTTGCTCGAAATAGGAGTGCACGTGGTGCCTATCTCTCCCTCCCCCCAAAACATCATACAGAATTTTTGTTAAAAGTTGATTCAAAAAAGTTTACCAGAATATTCTTTGCTTGGAATAAATAAACACCCATGGCAGAAAGAAGCCGTTGATTCGGCTGCTTTTTAAAAAGCCAACTTTCCTATTATATTATTTTCTTCTGTTGTACTTGTCAGACATTAGTAAGACAAGAGGAATACTTAGGATAGGTTCATTCACAAACTTAAAATGCCAAGTCAAGAAAGCATTAAGTGAGAATAAATCATCCATTTCAGACTGAAGTATTAAACAAGACCAGTTTTCTGCTCTAATTAAGTCACACATGGTACTGAAAAGCTGAAGGGAACAGAAATCAACCACTTGAATTTCCATTATTAAAAACAATTCATGTTTGAACACAACTCACCTGTTTGTTCCCAAATGAAGCTAGTCCAGAATTAATGTGCAATTCAATTTGACATGACTGATATAATTACTTCATGGACTATAGAAGAAAAATACAGTGCAATCTATTGCACAATCTGGCCAGAATCTGAAAGACCCACAGTAACTTGAGAAAATCATATGCCAAGTAACTATGAGAAAAACACTGCTCTGTTTCTGCTCTGTCACTAATAAACAGACTATTAAGGTGCTTTAGCAAACCAACTAAGATCTAGTATCAAACAATCAGCTGTGTGCTATGCCCAAATACCAGCAAGTTTTCCCAGACAAGAATTTCCATCCACTTAAGCAAGAGGCAGAGATGGTCTTCAATCCCAAAACACCATCCCTCACTCAAAAATCCTGTTATTCCACTTTAGAAAACTAAAATTCAAGCCAACACATTCCAAAATAATGGGATTTTGATCACAGATATTTGTGTGCACTGCAACTCCTGAAAAGTGTGACTTTCAAGGAGCTGACATTTCTCTACAAGGAAAATAAACACTCAAGCTGGGAGGGAATGCAATCAGTAGATGTCTGGAAAACCTTATATTAAAACAATGCTCTTGAGAAAGACATGAAGAAACCTTTAAATGTTACATCCCAAAACAACGCACATGGAATTACTTACAAGGGGAGAGGCCAATTATTTCATAAACGCTTTTCAAGAGTAAGAATAAGATTATTTTCAGAAGGGAGTGATCAGTGCCCCCCCAGCACACTGTGCTAGTTCCATGTACCTGGTATTCCAGCAGAAGTGAAATTTTGCCTGGGGCACACACAAAAACTGCAGCAGAGCTTTAGAGAACAGCACTGGCATTTGAAACAAAACACCACCAAGTAACTCCCAACTTGGCAGAATACAAATAACCTTCAAGCATAAATAGTTTTAGCAATTCACTTTGATAACTTCAAGGCAAAAACCAGCCTCAAGTCCACTTACCTTCTGACTATTACGGAAAGTTTAATTAACTCCAATGTATTCATTTCTTCACAGATGTTTGTTATTTAAACTGATTTTTCCTTCCAAAGCAGAAACTCTGCCATGAGAATACCAGATAATAGTTTTCTCAAACCCAGGAAAAGTCACATTTTACATGAGCACCAGGTGACTTGAATCCATGAATTCTCCCTTCTGTAAAGGTGTGTGTTACAACTTACAGGGAAAAGAGAGGATCATTTTTATATTTGTTTTTGAAAACTTCATTGAAATCTTACAATTTTGAAGCTTATGAGGTTTGTTTGCTTTGTTTTATTAGAAAAAATACTCAGGCAAGGTCTACAATCATCTGTCAATTATAAATGACTTACAAGAAACTCATGAAGCAATAAAATTAAAAAAATACAAATACAAACTATATCTGAAACACTTCTATTTGGCAATTTTATAACAAATTAAAAAAAAAAAAAGAAACAAAGATTACGGATTACTTTATAGGTACAGAAAAAGCAGTAGGTGAAGTGCTCAAGCAAAAAAATAAAAAACCAAAACACTGCATTTTTTCCAAAAATAAAGTCACGTCACTACAGATTTTATGAATAATACCCTTATTAAACAACCATTCCAGAACATCTTATATTAGTGGTGCTTTTAATCTGCACTTCATATCGTTGATAAGATTTCTTTTTTGTGTATATAAGTAACATTTTTAACCCACTTGGAGCTAAGCAAGACTTGTGTCAGTACCAATGCAGAATGCATTTGTATTACATTAGGATATCCTCACTTCTGCAACCAAAGGGTTACTTTAAGTCTTAATCTATTTAATAAAAATTTAGTGTAAAAACTGCTGGTTATTAGTTTCACTGTAGTAAATTCCTCCCCAATAAGGAGGACTAACTCTGCAGTTTGACTGCATATATCCATACAAATTTTACATATTAGTTCCTTCCGACAGTAAGGAAAAAACTAATTCTGTGTTCACTATTAGAAAGGAGTGCCATGAATTAATTATGGGTACTATTCATCCCTCTAAGATTTCTGGGAAGGATGTTCAATGTATTTTTGTTCTTACAACAGATACTAACAGTAGTATATAGTCCCTTAGGTATGTAAAAGAAGGATTTTTACTGTTAAGGAAGGTGCTTTTTTTAAACAATTCTTCTGGCAGCACTAGTGAATTACAATATCCTTCAATATTATTTCTACCGTAATATATACATTTTAACTTTCATGCCTCTAGAAAAACATCTACAGTACATTTCATAATATAAAAATATATTACAAATCTGCTGAAATATTTACAAGCAATGTCCTATTATCTATATGCAACATTTTTGTCTCCATACAAAGACTAACAGGTTAGACGCATCTCTATTTGTCAGTTAAAAAAAATCCACGGCTCCTTGCTTATTAAGCAAGAAAATGATTTTACTTTCCTTTTCAAAGCCAACTTTGGTGCATAAAGGATTGAATTTCTAGATTAATTTTTTTTTTAANCTGGCATGTGTCAGATTTAGTTAGCATTGACAGGAAGGCCAATAGCTCATTAACAGTTCTCCTGGGAATTGGGAGGAAATGGTGATGGTTACTTTTTCTTTNGGGGCATTGTTCTGTAAAAGAAGATGGTATAGCTTTACATTAAGAAAGACCCTGTGATGTATACATCAGTCAGCTGAATATATATGAAATCATGACTATACAAAATCTACTTTCATTTGATTAAAACCAACAGCCATTTCAGATTATCTCAAAAAGGTGTAAATTTCAGGTAATTATTTCAAATTTTCTGNAAATACCATTTTCTTTACATCTAGAAAACATTAGGCCAAATAAAGTATACTTTACAAGTGAATGGGGATCCTAGAGGGTCAAAAAAGCAAAATAAATCACCAGTAACACTGACTGCTTACATCGAGGTTTTCCAAACCCATCCATTGATAGGGATCACATCAAAGCAGACCTGATTAACACACTACACTACTCCTGCAAAGGGGTCAGACAGACTGCAACACTCTGAACATCTTGAGACCGTACTATATGTATTCAGAGTTGACTGGAAAAGACAAGCATTCCATCAACATTTGTTTCAACATCATAATCCAACATATTTTAGGGATCTGCAAAAGGACACAAGATTACAAATGACAAATGATTACTATCCACCATACTCA